>CM059198.1:10664031-10839693 GCA_030323885.1 Branchipolynoe longqiensis | reverse complement strand
ACCGTTAGTAACACCGATAATAGCCACCCACAAGTCTTACCACCCCCGTAAACAGCGATTGCAGCCACCCACAAGTCTAACCACACCCGTAACACCGATAATAGACACCCACAAGTCAAACCACACCGATAATAGGCACCCACAAGTCAAACCACACCCATAAGACCGATAATAGCCACCCACAAGTCTTACCACACCCAAACACCGATAATAGCCACCCACAAGTCTTACCACACCCAGAACGCCGATAATAGCCACCCACAAGTCATACCACACCCGTAAACACCGATAATAGCCACCCACAAATCTTACCACACCCATAATACCGATAATAGCCACCCACAAGTCTTACCACCCCCGTAAACAGCGATGGCAGCCACCCACAAGTCTTAGCACACCCATAACACCGATAATAGCCAACCACAAGTCTTACCACACCCGGAACACCGATAATAGCCACCCACAAGTGAAACCACACCCATAAAGACCGATAATAGCCACCCACACGTCTTACCACACCCATAACACCGATAATAGCCACCCACAAGTCATACCACACCCAGAACACCGATAATAGTCACCCACAAGTCAAACCACACCCATAACACCGATAATAGCCAACCACAAGTCTTGCCACACCCATAACACCGAGAATAGCCACCCACAAGTCAAACCACACCCAGAACAGCGATAATAGCCACCCATAAGTCAAACCACACCCAGAACACCGATAATAGCCACCCACAACTCAAACCACACCCATAACACCGATAATAGCCACCACAAGTCAAACCAGACCCATAACACCGATAATAGACCCCCACAAGTCAAACCACACCCAGAACAGCGATACTAGACACCCACAACTCATACCACACCCGTAAACACCGATAATAGCCACCCACAAGTCATACCACACCCATAAACACCGATAATAGCCACCCACAAGTCAAACCACACCCAGAACAGCGATAATAAACACCCACAAGTCATACCACAAACAGAACAGCGATAATAGACACCCACAAGTCAAACCACACCCATGACACCGAGAATAGACACCCAAAAGTCATACCACACCCATAACACCGATAATAGCCACCCACAAATCAAACCACACCCATGCCACCGATAATAGCCACCCACAAGTCAAACCACACCCAGAACAGCGATAATAGACTCCCACAAGTCAAACCACATCCAGAACAGCGATAATAGACACCCACAAGTCATACCACACCCATAACACCGATAATAGCCACCCACAAGTCAACCCACACCCATTACACCGATAATAGCCACCCACAAGTCAAACCACACCCAGAACAGCGATAATAGACACCGACAAGTCAAACCACACCCAGAACAGCGATAATAGACACCGACAAGTCAAACCACACCCAGAACAGCGATAATAAAACCCCACAAGTTAAACCACACCCAGAACAGCGACAATAGACACCGACAAGTCAAACCACACCCATAACACCGATAATAGCCACCCACACGTCAATCCACACCCAAAACAGTGATAATAGATACCCACAAGTCATTCCGCACCCGTAAACACCGATAATAGCCACCCACAAGTCAT
Source organism: Branchipolynoe longqiensis (assembly GCA_030323885.1). Taxonomy (NCBI): domain Eukaryota; kingdom Metazoa; phylum Annelida; class Polychaeta; order Phyllodocida; family Polynoidae; genus Branchipolynoe; species Branchipolynoe longqiensis. The sequence continues at coordinate 10,838,099 of CM059198.1, read as the reverse complement.
TCCACACCAGTAAACACCGATAATAGACACCCACAAGTCATACCACACCCAGAACACCGATAATAGCCACCCACAAGTCAAACCACACCCATAACACCGATAATAGCCACCCACAAGTCTTACCACACCCGTAACACCGATAATAGACACCACACGTAAACCACACCCATAACACCGATAATAGCCACCCACAAGTCAAACCACACCCATAACACCGATAATAGCCACCCACAAGTCATACCACACCCATAACACCGATAATAGACACCCACAAGTCAAACCACACCCAGAACACCGATAATAGCCACCCACAAGTCAAACCACACCCATAACACCGATAATAGCCACCCACAAGTCAAACCACACCCAGAACAGCGATAATAGCCACCCACAAGTCAAACCACACCCAGAACACCGATAATAGACACCCACAAGTCAAAGCACACCCAGAACACCGATAATAGCCACCCACAAGTCAAACCACACCCATAACACCGATAATAGCCAACCACAATTCAAACCACACCCATAACACTGATAATAGACACCCACAAGTCAAACCACACCCATACCACCGATAATAGACACCCACAAGTCAAACCACACCCACAACACCGATAATAGACACCCACAAGTCAAACCACACCCAGAACAGCGATAATAGCCACCCATAAGTCAAACCACACCCAGAACACCGATAATAGCCACCCACAAGTCAAACCACACCCATAACACCGATAATAGCCACCCACAACTCAAACCACACCCATAGCACCGATAATAGCCACCACAAGTCAAACCAGACCCATAACACCGATAATAGACCCCCACAAGTCAAACCACACCCAGAACAGCGATAATAGACACCCACAACTCATACCACACCCGTAAACACCGATAATAGCCACCCACAAGTCATACCACACCCGTAAACACCGATAATAGCCACCCACAAGTCAAACCACACCAAGAACAGCGATAATAAACACCCACAAGTCATACCACAAACAGAACAGCGATAATAGACACCCACAAGTCAAACCACACCCATGACACCGAGAATAGACACCCAAAAGTCATACCACACCCATAACACCGATAATAGCCACCCACACGTCAAACCACACCCATGCCACCGATAATAGCCACCCACAAGTCAAACCACACCCAGAACAGCGATAATAGACTCCCACAAGTCAAACCACATCCAGAACAGCGATAATAGACACCCACAAGTCATACCACACCCATAACACCGATAATAGCCACCCACAAGCCAACCCACACCCATAACACCGATAATAGCCACCCACAAGTCAAACCACACCCAGAACAGCGATAATAGACCCCCACAAGTCAAACCACACCCAGAACAGCGATAATAGACCCCCACAAGTTAACCCACACCCAGAACAGCGACAATAGACACCGACAAGTCAAACCACACCCATAACACCGATAATAGCCACCCACACGTCAATCCACACCCAAAACAGCGATAATAGATACCCACAAGTCATCCCGCACCCGTAAACACCGATAATAGCCACCCACAAGTCATTCCACACCAGTAAACACCGATAATAGACACCCACAAGTCATACCACACCCAGAACACCGATAATAGCCACCCACAAGTCAAACCACACCCATAACACCGACAATAGCCACCCACAAGTCTTACCACACCCGTAACACCGATAATAGACACCCACACGTCAAACCACACCCAGAACACCGATAATAGCCACCCACAAGTCAAACCACACCCATAACACCGATAATAGCCACCCACAAGTCTTACCACACCCGTAACACCGATAATAGACACCCACAAGTCAAACCACACCCAGAACACCGATAATAGCCACCCACAAGTCAAACCACACCCAGAACACCGATAATAGCCACCCACAAGTCTTACCAGACCCAGAACACCAATAATAGACACCAGAAGTCAAACCACACCCATAACACCGATAATAGCCACCCACAAGTCAAACCACACCCAGAACAGCGATACTAGCCACCCACAAGTCAAACCACACCCAGAACACCGATAATAGACACCCACAAGTCAAAGCACACCCAGCACTCCGATAATAGCCACCCACAAGTCAAACCACACCCATAACACCGATAATAGCCAACCACAATTCAAACCACACCCATAACACTGATAATAGACACCCACAAGTCTTCCCACACCCATCCCACCAATAATAGCCATCCACAAGTCTTCCCACACCCAGACCACCGATAATACCCACCCACAAGTCTTACCACACCCATAACACCGATAATAGCTACCCACAAGTCATAGCACACCCGTAAACACCGAGAATAGCCACCCACACGTCTTACCACACCCATAACACCGATAATAGCCACCCACAAGTCATACCACACCCAGAACACCGATAATAGACACCCACAAGTCATACCACACCCAGCACACCGATAATAGCCACCCATAAGTCAAACCACACCCATAGCACCGATAATAGCCACCCCCAAGTCTTACCACACCCAGAACACCGACAATAGCCACCCACAAGTCTTACCACACCCATAAAACCGATAATAGCCACCCACAAGTCATACGACACCGGTAAACAGCGATAATAGCCACCCACAAGTCTTACCACACCCGTAAACATTGGTAATAGCCACACACAAGTCAAACCACACCCAACCCATGAACACCGATAATAGCCACCCCCAAGTCTTCCCACACCCAGAACACCGATAATAGCCACCCACAAGTCTTACCACACCCAGAACACCGATAATAGCCACTCACAAGTCAAACCACACCCATTAACACCGATAATTGCCACCCACAAGTCAAAACACACCCATAAACACCGATAATAGCCACCCACAAGTCTTACCACACCCAGAACACCGATATTAGCCACCCACAAGTCACACCACAATGGTAAACACCGATAATAGCCACCCACAAGTCTTACCACACCTGTAAACACCGATAATAGCCACCCACAAGTCAAACCACACCCGTCACACCGATAATAGCCACCCACAAGTCAAACCACACCCATATCACCGATAATAGCCACCCACAAGTCAAACCACACCCATAAACACCGATAATAGCGACCCACAAGTCTTACCACACCCAGAACACCGATAATAGCCACCCACAGGTAAGACGACACCCATAACACCGATAATAGACACCCACAAGTCAAACCACACCCAATAACACCGATAATAGCCATCCACAAGTCATACCACACCCATAACACCGATAATAGCCACCCACACGTTTTACCACACCCATAACACTGATAATAGCCACCCACAAATCAAACCACACCCATAACACCGATAATAGCCACCCACAAGTCAAACCACACCCATAACACCGATAATAGCCACCCACAAGTCAAACCATACCCAGAACAGCGATAATAGACACCCACAACTCATACCACACCCGTAAACACCGATAATAGCCACCCACAAGTCATACCACACCCGTAAACACCGATAATAGCCACCCACAAGTCAAACCACACCCATAACACCGATAATAGCCATCCACAAGTCTTACCACACCATAACACCGATAATAGCAACCCACAAGTCATACCAGACCCAGAACACCGATAATAGCCACCCACAAATCCAACCACACCCATAACACCGATAATAGCCACCCACAAGTCCAACCACACTCATATCACCGATAATAGCCACCCACAAGTCATAGCACACCCAGAACACCGATAATAGCCACCCACAAGTCAAACCACACCCATAACACCGATAATAGCCACCCACAAGTCTTACCACACCCAGAATACCGATAATTGACACCCACAAGTCATATCACACTGGGAAACACCGATAATAGCCACCGACAATTCTTACCACACCCGTAAACACCGATAATGCCATGCACAAGTCTTACCACACCCATAAACCGATAATAGCCTAACTGCACTTGAACACTGGGCCAACCTGTGGCCACCCATGTTTCAACGCACAGAAGTGCAAGGTCATGCACCTGGGTAACAGAAATGAAAATCTCAGTTACTACATGCACCAAGATGGAGAAGAAGTCCAGCTCCAAGTGACAGAACTAAAGAAAGATCTTGGCATATACCTGGACCCGGACTCACCTTCTCATATCACAGTGAACAAAAGGTGAACAAATCGAACAAGCTTCTAGGCATGATACGCCGCTCATACACGTATCTAGACAATGACACGGTGAAGACACTGTACATGTCACTGATCCGGCCGCACCTTGAGTATGGCAACACGGCTTGGACACCAAAGTTCAAGAAGGACATGTCAATGATCGAGAGTGTACAGAGACGTGCTACAAAGTTATCACCAACCATAAGAGAACTACCATATTGTAAAAATATACGGATTTTCGGTTTAAAATTATATAGTGGCAGGGAGCATCTTTATTAGTGCATGACAGAGGGGGACAAGGTTATGTAAACTAAAAAGCAATGATGCCTAATCACAGTATGATATGATAATAGACTATGTGAAATATATGTTCATGCATGCTGCCTAAGATTAAGAAGGAGCTGTGTTCTAGGGGAAACTGCCCAAGGGGTGGAAATTTCCTATGTGTAGTTCTAGGCATGTACCATCACCAAGGAGGGACGTTCTTGGTCTATATATATGGATATATATATATGAATGTAACTGTATCCAACTGCTGGTTCACCCCTGTGACCATAAGGGAGGCCCAACCTCAGCCTCATTTGCATATACACTCGGGGCGGCAACTGCAGCTGAGTAGGGTGGTAGCCAGCTCCACTGGGGGTTTGGGCTCCCACCCCAGCTGTGGGGCCGCCTGAGTGGCTGACGGTGGGACTGCTCAGTCACCTACACTGCCTTGACTAACTGACCACACTAAATATAGGAGATACACCGCATTTATGTAAATGAAGAATCGATGCTCCAGGCATCCTGGACACCGGCACTCTAGTCCTGGCTCTTGAGTGAAGCACACATACGTTTGAGCAGGAACCCCAGACACTCTGTCTGATGCTACCTAAATTCAGCTATTCCAATTGAGTGTATCCACGGCCAGCGGACTCCTGTCCCCTGGGCTGCGGGCACTGCTTTCAGTATACAGGCTAAGTGGTAATGAGAATTAGTGTGGACAGAAGGTGAGGAGCGCGGGTGCTAGGTCACATGTAGGGGAATGGACAGTAGTTGTTGCTCCAATAAAGCACAACTTATTCACTGTTCATTTGTGTGTCTAGTTTTCCTTCCTCTTTTCAGTACTGATTCATGAGTTGGTTTGATTAGGCTAATGGCATCACAGGTGATATGAAGGGGGCAGTTTTGTAATCTCACGGGGTGCTCACAGCGGCAGAGCATTCTCATAATTTTATAATATGAAGACCGTCTCAGGATTCTCAACCTACCCAGCTTATACTACCGAAGGGCCAGGGGAGACATGATAGAAGCATTCAAACACATCACTGGAAGATATGCGGTTGATGCTAGATACCTGAAGCTAGCCAACTGTAAAACTAGAGGTCATCGATACAAGCTGAAGAAGGAAAGAGCAATAAAACCAGTCAGACAGCTATTCTTCAGTAACAGGATAGTAAATGCCTGGAATGCACTGCCTGAACATGTCATAGAAGCGCCTTCCATCAATGCCTTCAAGGGCAGACTGGATAAGCATTGGAGGGGGCTGCAATATTGCATACATCCGGTACTCGATGTGTTTAATCCTAGTAAATCAAATTTTGACATGCATCGACCTGATACAGGCTTTTAAGCCTAACAAAATCAGAAGCGGATGAGTATGAGTAATAGCCACCCACAAGTCAAACCACACCCATAACACCGATAATAGCCACCCACAAGTCAAACCACACCCATAACACCGATAATAGCCACCCACACGTCAAACCACACCCATAACACCGATAATAGCTGCCCACAAGTCAAACCACACCCATAACACCGATAATAGCCACCCACAAGTCAAACCACACCCATAACACCGATAATAGACACCCACAAGTCAAACCACACCGATAACACCGATAATAGCCACCCACAAGTCTTACCACACCCATAACACCGATAATAGCCCCCACAAGTCAAACTACACCCATAACACCGATAATAGCCACCCACAAGTCAAACCACACCCATAACACCGATAATAGCCACCCACAGTCAAACCACACCCATAACACCGATAATAGACACCCACAAGTCAAACCACAGCCAGAACACCGATACTAGCCGCCCACAAGTCTTACCACACCCGTAACACCGATAATAGCCACCCCCAAGTCATACCACACCCGTCACACCGATAATAGCCACCCACAAGTCATACCACACCCGTAAACACCGATAATAGCCACCCCCAAGTCATACCACACCCGTAAACACCGATAATAGCCACCCCAAAAAGTCATACCACACCCGTAAACACCGATAATAGCCACCCCAAAGTCATACCACACCCGTAACACCGATAAAAGCAACCCACAAGTAAAACCACACCCATAACACCGATAATAGCCGCCCACAAGTCAAACACACCCGTAAACACCGATAATAGCCATCCATTACATTCGCTTCGGTATCACAGGATACATTGCCCCCTGGCCAACATCAACCTACACTACCACCAGTGAGAACTCCCCCACCAATGGTCCTCCCATCACCACGAGCATGAACTTCCCCACCCACTAATTGTCCTCCCACCACCACCAGCGTGAACTCCCCCACTACAGGTCCTCCCACCACCATGATCGTGAACTCCCGTACTAATGGTCCTCCCATAACCACAAGTGTGACCTCCCTCACTAATGCTCCTCCCACCAACACAAGCATGAACTCCCTCACTAATGGTCCTCCCACCACCTCAAGCATGAACTCCCTCACTATCAGTCCTCCCACCACCTCAAGCATGAACTCCCTCACTAATGGTCCTCCCACCACCTCAAGCATGAACTCCCTCACTAACAGTCATCCCACCACCTCAAGCATGAACTCCCCCACTAACAGTCCTCCCACCACCTCAAGCATGAACTCCCCACTAATGGTCCTCCCACCACCTCAAGCATGAACTCCCTCACTAACGGTCCTCCCACCACCTCAAGCATGAACTCCCTCACTAACAGTCCTCCCACCACCTCAAGCATGAACTCCCCCACTAACAGTCCTCCCACAACCTCAAGCATGAACTCCCTCACTAATGTCCTCCCACCACCTCAAGCATGAACTCCCTCACTAATGGTCCTCCCACCACCTCAAGCATGAACCTCCCCACTAACATCCTCCCACCACCTCAAGCATGAACTCCTCACTATGTCCTCCCACCACCTCAAGCATGAACTCCCTCACTAATGGTCCTCCCACCACCTCAAGCATGAACTCCCTCACTAACAGTCCTCCCACCACCTCAAGCATGAACTCCCCCACTAATGGTCCTCCCACCACCTAAAGCATGAACTCCCTCACTAATGGTCATCCCACCACCTCAAGCATGGACTCCCTTACTAATGGTCCTCCCACCACCTCAAGCATGAACTCCCTCACTAATGGTCCTCCCACCACCTCAAGGATGAACTCCCTCACTATCAGTCCTCCCACCACCTCAAGCATGAACTCCCTCACTAATGGTCCTCCCACCACCTCAAGCATGAACTCCCTCACTAACAGTCCTCCCACCACCTCAAGCATGAACTCCCCCACTAACAGTCCTCCCACCACCTCAATCATGAACTCCCCACTAATCCTCCACCACCTCAAGCATGAACTCCCCCACTAATGGTCCTCCACCACCTCAAGCATGAACTCCCTCACTATCATCCTCCCACCACCTCAAGCATGAACCCTCACTAAGTCCTCCCACCACCTCAAGCATGAACTCCCTCATTAATGGTCCTCCCACCACCTCAAGCATGAACTCCCTCACTAACAGTCCTCCCACCACCTCAAGCATGAACTCCCTCACTAATGGTCCTCCCACCACCTCAAGCATGAACTCCCTCACTAATGGTCCTCCCACCACCTCAAGCATGAACTCCCTCACTAACAGTCCTCCCACCACCTCAAGCATGAACTCCCTCACTAACAGTCCTCCCACCACCTCAAGCATGAACTCCCTCACTAACAGTCATCCCACCACCTCAAGCATGAACTCCCTCACTAACAGTCCTCCCACCACCTCAAGCATGAACTCCTCCACTAACAGTCCTCCCACCACCTGAAGCATGAACTCCCCACTAATGGTCCTCCCACCACCTCAAGCATGAACTCCCTCACTAACGGTCCTCCCACCACCTCAAGCATGAACTCCCGCACTAACAGTCCTCCCACCACCTCAAGCATGAACTCCCCCACTAACAGTCCTCCCACAACCTCAAGCATGAACTCCCTCACTAATGGTCCTCCCACCACCTCAAGCATGAACTCCCTCACTAATGGTCCTCCCACCACCTCAAGCATGAACTCCCCCACTAACAGTCCTCCCACCACCTCAAGCATGAACTCCCCCACTAATGGTCCTCCCACCACCTCAAGCATGAACTCCCCCACTAATGGTCCTCCCACCACCTCCAGCATGAACTCCCTCACTAATGGTCCTCCCACCACCTCAAGCATGAACTCCCCCACTAACAGTCCTCCCACCACCTCAAGCATGAACTCCCTCACTAACAGTCTTCCCATCACCTCAAGCATGAACTCCCCCACTAATGGTCCTCCCACCACCTCAAGCATGAACTCCCCACTAATGGTCCTCCCACCACCTCAAGCATGAACTCCATCACTAACGGTCTTCCCACCACCTCAAACATGAACTCCCTCACTAATTGTCCTCCCACCACCTTAACCATGAACTCCCTTACTAATGGTCCTCCATCCACCAAAAACATGAACTCCCTCACTAATGCTCCTCCCACCAAGACCAGCATGAACATCCCTCACTAATGGTCCTCTCACCACCTCAAGCATGAAATCCCCCACTAACAGTCCTCTCACCACCTCAAGCATGTACTCCCACACTAACAGTCCTCCCACCACCTCAAGCATGAACTCCCTCACTAACAGTCCTCTCACCACCTCAAGCATGTACTCCCACACTAACAGTCCTCCCACCACCTCAAGCATGAACTCCCTCACTAACAGTCCTCCCACCACCTCAAGCATGAACTCCCTCACTAATGGTCCTCCCACCACCTCAAGCATGAACTCCCTCACTAATGGTCCTCACACCACCTCAAGCATGAACTCCCTCACTAATGGTCCTCCCACCACCTCAAGCATGAACTCCATCACTAATGGTCCTCCCACCACCTCAAGCATGAACTCCATCACTAACGGACCTCCCACCACCTCAAGCATGTACTCCCACACTAACAGTCCTCCCACCACCTCAAGCATGAACTCCCCTACTAATGGTCCTCCCACCACCTCAAGCATGAACTCCCCCACTAATGGTCTTCCCACCATCACGAGCGTGAACTCCCCCACTAATGGTCCTCCAACCACCACAAACATGAACTCCCCCATTAATAGTCCTCCCACCACCAAGAACTTGAACCCTCCCATTAATGGTCCTCCCACCACCACAAGCATGAACTCCCACACTAATGGTCCTCCCACCACGGGCATGAAACTCCCCCACTAATGGTCCTCCGACCATGAACGTGAACTCCCCCACTAATGGTCCTTCCACCACCACAAGCATGAACTCCCCCACTAATGGTCCTCCCACTGTAATATATGTGCATATGATACCGTCGGTGAGTTAGTTAGTAACACTGTACGGGACTGTACTGTACGGCCAGAGTGAGGTCAGAGTAGTCAAGGTGGTAAAGCCCGGAACTATTAATAAACAGTTGTGAACCAGTCCTCGCGGTGTCCACGCGTCTTCCTTTACATGGTGTCAGATATAGACAAACTCCGACCACATGGCGCTCACCGGGTTGAAGCCGCCTGCACCCTTGAGTCTAGAAGGAAATCTAGCACTAAACTGGCGTTCGTGGTTGCAAGCTTATCAGATATATGCCGTAGCTTCAGGAGCGGCAACGAAAAGTGAAAAAATACAATGCTGTGTTTTTCTTCATGTCGCGGGCTTGGAAGCCCAAAAGTTGCATCAAACGTTGAAAATAGAGTCAGACGACAAGGACAAAATACAGCCACTGACAGACATATTCGAGAAGTATTGCCAGGGACACACGAATGTAACGGTGGTGCCCTACAGCTTTAACTTGTACAACCAGACAAATGAAGGCATCGATGCGTACATCCGCGAACTAGAGCACCGAATCGCGTTATGTGACTATAAGCAGTTGGAAAACTCAATGCTTTGTGACAGTTTAGATTTGTTATACTCCAATCTTTGTTACTGGGTTTCATTAAATGACAAACTTATCTTAAAAACAAAAAAAAAGGGGAGATGTAATATATGTGCATATGATACCGTCGGTGAGTTAGTTAGTAACACTGTACGGGACTATTTGGCCAGAGTGAGGTCAGAGTAGTCAAGGTGGTAAAGCCCGGAACTATGAATAAACAGTTGTGAACCAGTCCTCGTGGTGTCCACGTGTCTTCCTTTACACCCACCACACGCATGAACTCCCCCACTAATGGTGCTCCCACCACCACGAGCGTGAATTCCCCCATTAATGCTCCTCGCACCAACACCAGCGTGAACTCCCCCACTAATGGTGCTCCCACCACCACGAGCGTGAATTCCCCCATTAATGCTCCTCGCACCAACACCAGCGTGAACTCTCCCACTAATGGTCCTCCCACCAGCACTAGCACGGGTTCCTCTACTAATGGTTCTCACCCCCACACGAGCTCTCCCACTGACCGCGGATGGGCTCCCTCTTCATCTGGCGGCCATGCCGAAGACTCTCTGACTGGTCCTGGCAAATCTGGGCCCCCCGGCGCCGGCCACGATAACCGTACGCAGCACGTGTCGAGACCTGCGCCCAGTTCTGCGCCTGGCCGACTGACACCAAGACCTCGGGGTGCACTTCCGCCGCGCTGCACATGTATATAAGGATGGCATTTGCTCGCCTCCGAGGACACTCTTCATAATTTTTGGTTGAGCGACCTGAAACCCCCCGCAAACTGCTTAAAATGATCTCAGCCTGGGCCCGGACTCGAACCCACATTAACTACTTCAACAAATAAACTCCATTATTATACCAGCTTGTCGTCCCACGTTTTGAACTAGAAATTTACAGCAGTTGCAGTATGTTAAACAGAAGCATGTGATGTATTTCATTTCAGTATGTTCACCAGGCTCCCGGTTCGATTACCCTGGTGCCTGCTGCTCAGCGTGCTGTCATGGGGCTCCCACTCACTCACCATCCTCCTTGCGCTCGTCCTTCGCGGCCATACCAGCCTATTCCTGTTAACCAACACGGTGGGTTTTTATACGGATTTAATGTATTGTGTAAGTCAAGGCATTGTCGTATTCGGACAGCAAATGTGATAAGGTTGTTTTTGCCAATATTATATGTTGACTAAAGGGCGCATTCCTTACACGCGTTATGCGGTATGCGAATGCGAATGCGACAATAAATCAAAACGCCTTGAAACCTATGAGCTACATTCCTTACACGTGGTATGCGAATGCGAATGCGAATGCATTTTTTCGATCGGTCCATGTAGCGATCGGTGCGGCATGCGGTATGCGTCAAGCTGGGTGTGAATAGAAACCTGAGTCTGATGTGTCCATTAGTTTAACACCAGGAGAGGCAACTGAGCATTACGGAACGGTCTCACACAGGGGTGAGGAGGGGAAACACATGGTGAGCTGGGCACCCGGAAGTCATAAGGTTAGGGGAGAGCTATAAATGCTACCATATGCACAGAAATATGAATACTTATCTATAATTTGGTTATAATAAAGGTAGGAACCCCCATGTGACGTACACAAAGGTACATAGATATAAATGCAATATTTGGTCATATACAGAGCAGTATGGAGAATAATTGTTTATTTTTATTTTTTACATATAGCCAGTTGTGTGCCGCATACCGCATACCGCATACCGCGTGTAAGGAATCATGCCATTCGCATACCGCATGCCGCATGCCGCATGCTGCATGCCGCATACCGCGTGTAAGGAATGCCCGCTTAAAGCCTTCGCTGCCACAATATCGCCCCAGCTGTATTCAAAGTGAGTGAGTATTTGCACGGCCGGCGTGCGGTTAACTTGCAATTCACTATCCGTATCATTTGCCTAAGCACACACTCAATATCCACCCTCTCTCCCGCCCGCTCTCCTCTCCTGCTCTCCCACCCGTTTGCTCGCTCTCCTGCTCGCTCCCCACCCTCCCATTTGCTCTTTCGCCCTCCCGTTCGTCTCCCCGTCCTCCCGCCCTCTCGCCCAGTCTCCCGCCCTCCCACTCGCTCCACCGCCCTCTTGCTCGGAGTTCACGTGTGAATGCATCGACCGTGGGGAGGCAGTGGTCGCGGGTGTGGCCCAGCAGCGTGTTCTTCATGATATATGCATTCACAGACGTTTTGTGGGGGAAGGATAGGTCTGTGATTATCCTCCTTTTGCTGGGGTCGGCCTTCTCCCTGGTCATCATAGGGGATGCATGGAACTAGGGGTGGAAGGGTGGTTCGCGGTAGGGCCCGTGGAGTGCCCCACATTCAGTCTCTTTGCGGATGTATTTGCCCATGGCCTCCGCATGCTTGGTGGTGCTGGGGTGGTTGTCGACCCGGTCAGTCCCGGATGTTGGGCCGAGGTAGCCGAGGGGGAAGCCAAACCGGAGGAAGTCGACCAGCTGGCAGTGGTCGCGGGACCCGGATAGCAGGCTGCTCCACTTGCTGACCCTAATGCCACTCGGGACCGGGATATCGGGCCCCGACCGTGTTGAGGAACCCCGTGGCAAGGACGGCACTGTATATCATTGCTATGCCGCCATCAACCGCTGAGGTGGGCCATGGCCAGTTGTCATGGCGGTGTCGTGTGAACGCCCCTGGGCTCGGGTTGATGCGGCTTCCCTGGAGCTGGGTGGTGTCTTGGGTGCAGTGGGTTCGGATGTGGCCAAAGTCCGGCTGGGCCCTCCTGCCACCAGGGGTGGGGGTGGCGCTGCGACTCGGATCACTGCTGGTTGTTCGGCCGACGTCGGGTTGGGGCTCACCGCCACCAGGCACCATGGCGGCGCTACCGGTGGGAGCCACGCAGTGGGCGGTCCGCCGGTCCCCACACACTTCACCCCGCCCACATTTCTGTGCTTGGCTGCTGCCCGCACATTCCGGGTCACACGCATTTCCGACATCGCCCGCATTTGTCCCGTTGCCCGCTTTCTGCATGAGGGAGGGAGGGAGACCCGCCGGGCCGCGCGGTGCATGTGCTCGGTGGGTGTCCCCTGGGAGGTGGGGGGTGGGGGCTGGCGGCGTGTCGTCCAGATGTGACGGGTCCGCCAGATGTGGCGTGTCCATGTCTGCCAGTCATGGCGGTGATAAGGGTTGATGGCCATGCCGGCGCCCCGGTGACAGGGGTCGTTTGTGATGCCATCGCCAGGGGCGCCCCTCCACCGCGCCCGAGGAATGCTGCGCAGGCGGGGGTGGCCCCAGCGATAGGGGTGGTTTGTGATGCCACTGCCGGCGGAGCCCCTCCACCGCTCCCGAGGAATGCCGTGTGGGAAGGGGTGGGGGGGGGGGCGCCGGGTCAACCGCCGCGGCAGGGGTCAGTGGGTGCGTCGCACCAGGGGTCAGTGGGTGCCCGGGCGCTGGCCCGGGGTGCGCGGTCCCCGCCCCCGCCCCCCAGGGCATGAGCGTGGGCGAGTGCGGGGGTTGCTGGGCCCGCCGTGGTGGGCAGGTCTGTTGGCTGCCACCCCCTCCCTCACTTTTTTGCTGTGTCATGTGCCTTATGACAGCACTGCTGATCCGAGTGATCGAAGCATGTCTGGGTGACCTTAAAACAGTGGGTGCAGGCATGGACCACGTTGTCTGGCCCGTCCTGGTGATGCTGGGGGAGGTTGCAGCGGCACGCCGAGTTATATGCGGGGCAGGGGTGCTCATGGGCCTCCACCTCGAGCCGGGTGCGCCCCGGTTTGTTGTTGTTGTCCCTTGATGCACATGCCTCCATGTGGTCGGGGGTGGGCGTGGCAGTATAATAGGTCAGGCGCTCATGGAGCATGGCGTTCCTGTCCGCCCAGGTGATCTTGTTCTTTTCAATTTTATCGAATATGCGTTGCGACCACTTTCGCACCATGGGCCAGGGCTTGGTCATGCACTCCTCGGTGATGCACCTGTAGTGGTCGATCATATCTCAGTAGTCGCGAGGGTTATACACCGGCTGATCATCGAGCAGGACCATAAACACACACAGGTACTCCCTCTCTGTCTTCCACTAGTTTCTGGGCCGCTGACTGGCACGCATTATGCTGGAGGTACATGTAGGGCTTTGCTATGGGGTTTGCGACAAACATGTCATGCATTATTGTACCTTCAAGTCTGCAGTACCTCACGCAGTTGTGATCCATCTCGTTGTTGAGGATCTCGATCTGGTTGGCTCGGGCCTGCCGTCGCGCGAGTCCATCCCACACAGGCGTGGTCTGTGCTTGATCCTGGTCGGGCGCTAGTCCCTGCATGATCTGGAGGGGCCATGCCGGATGGGGCCCCGCCCCCCCACGCCGGGGCCGGTGGGGCGGTGGGGTAGGCGGCGGGGGCAGTTGTTGTCGGTCCCTCGGAGCCGCCCCGGCCACCAAGGGGCCAAGGAGGGCCTGCACATCCACCGCCGCCAGCCGGGGGGGCACCGGGTGCGGCGGCGCACGTTCCCGCGCCGACGCCGCCTTGACTATCCGTAGTCGGCGAGTCGACACTCGATGCGGCCCTCCGCATCCTGGTGCCTGGGCGCACGCATTTCCGCAGTGTATATCACTCCGCTTCACCCATCCGCGGGCGCACGCATTTCCTCAGGACCCATGGTCGGGCACCACACGTGGTGATCCCCCGCAACCCGCGGGGAGGACTGCCCCGGCGGGATGTAGGAGTTGTCGCCGTCCACGGCCGACCCCTCGGCCACCCCTGGCGACGCGAGGGCGTTGGGGCTCTCTACGAGCGGTAGGGTGAGCCCGGGTTCCCCGAGTCCAGCGGGGGCGCGTATCCTGGCCGGGCGCCCCTGCTTCTTGTTTTTCCCGGCGGATCCATGTCTGGGCATGGTGTCGCGTGTCGCATGGTGTCGTATGTCGCATGAACACCCCTGGGCTCGGGTCGATGCGGCTTCCCTGGAGCTGGGTGGTGTCTTGGGCGCAGTGGGTTCGGATGTGGCCAAAGTCCGGCTGGGCCCTCCTGCCACCAGGGGTGGGGGTGGCGCTGCGACTCGGATCGCCGCTGGTGGTTCGGCCGACGTCGGGTTTGGGCTCACCGCCACCAGGCACCGTGGCGGCGCTACCGGTGGGAGCCACGCAGTGAGCG
Organism: Branchipolynoe longqiensis; assembly: GCA_030323885.1. Lineage (NCBI taxonomy): Eukaryota > Metazoa > Annelida > Polychaeta > Phyllodocida > Polynoidae > Branchipolynoe > Branchipolynoe longqiensis. The sequence continues at coordinate 10,822,666 of CM059198.1, read as the reverse complement.
CTCCGCCGGTCTTCGCACACATCACCCCGCCCGCATTTCTGTGCTTGGTTGTTGCCCACACATTCCGGGTCACACGCATTTCCGACATCGCCCGCATTTGTCCCGTCGCCCGCTTTCTGCGTGGGGGAGGGAGGGAGACCCGCCGGGCCGCGCGGTGCATGTGCTCGGTGGGCGTCCCCTGGGAGGTGGAGGGCGGGGGCCGGCGGCGCGTCGTCCAGATGTGACGTGTCCGCCAGATGTGGTGTGTCCATGTCCGCCAGCCATGGCGGTGATAACGGTTGATGGCCATGCCGCCGCCCCGGTGACAGGGGTCGTTTGTGATGCCACCGCCAGGGGCGCCCCTCCACCGCGCCAGAGGAATGCTGCGCAGGCGGGGATGGGGCCAGCGATAGGGGTGGTTTGTGATGCCACCGCCAGGGGCGCTCCTCCACCGCGCCCGAGGAATGCTGCGAAGGCGGGGATGGGGCCAGCGATAGGGGTGGTTTGTGATGCCACCGCCGGCGGCGCCCCTCCACCGCTCCCGAGGAATGCCGTGTGGGCAGGGGTGGGGGGGGGCGCCGGGTCAACCGCCGCGGCAGGGGTCAGTGGGTGCGGCGCACCGGGGGTCAGCGGGTGCCCGGGCACTGGCCCGCGGTGCGCAGCGGGGGCGCGTATCCTGGCCGGGCGCCCCCTGCTTCTTGTTTTTCCCGGCGGATCCGTGTCTGGGCATGGTGATTCCGTGCGGGTGCCAGAATTGAGCAGTGGTCAGGCAGGATGGGTGAAGTGGAGTGACCAGGGTAGAGGCATGGGTAGCAGTTATGAGGTAGGCTGTGATTGGCCGGATGAGCCAGGAGTGAGCTGAGGGGGTGAGGGAGTGGGGATGGAGAGCCGTTAGGGGCGGTCAGCAGTGTGTGTGTGTGCCCCCCCCCCACCCCCACCCCCACCCGGCGACGGTGGGTGAGGGGGGGGGCAATGACCCCGAATGAGCACTCGCTCATTCCCCACCATTTGGTGATCGGTTGGAGATTGGTTGGTGATCGGTAGGCAATCGATAGGCGATTGGTAGGCGATCGATAGACGATCAGTTGCAGATCACTTGGTGATCTATTTGCAATTTGCGACTAGTTTACGATTGATCGGCATTCAATTGCAGATCTGTCACAAATCAGTCCCAGACCAGTCCCCGACGACTCGCCGACCGATTGCTAACCAATCACCAACGAATCACCAACCAATTGCCAGTCAATCACTAACCAATCACATAGTGGTCGCAGGTGGTTAGCAGCAGTGGTATGGTTGTCGATCAGTCGGTGACCAGTCGGCAATCAGTCAGCGATCAGTCGATGATGGTCCCCGACTGATCACCAACCTATGAAAAAGCTTTACGACCTTCTTGTGACCATTTTTCTCACAAATAGGTTGTTGGTGCAAAACCTGCAACCTCCTTGCCACCAAAATGGTCGCCAGCAGGTCAGCAACCAGTGCAGATCAAATAGAGACCTTTTTGACACCACTTGCGACCTCTTGTGATCACATTGCGGCCATGCCACACAGGATGAGGAGGCACGGGTGGGATAACATGTCTTTATTCCGGGCAGCCCCAGGGGGCATTAAATGAATGGCTTTCTGGTTTGCGGCCGTCTGCGACCTGCAAAGAATCAGTGTCATGTGGTGATCAGAGTGGGGGATGAGAATGGCATGAATGAGGTGCGACAGATGAGCAAGGCGAGGTGAGGAGATGTCAACCAGCGGATAGCATTGGTTGAGTAAGGTAGAATATTATATAATAAGAATTAATGGTTAATTAATTAATAACTGTTAATTAGATAAATGGCCGTGACCATTGTTTAATTATGGCAATATAATTAATTGATGATTATTGGTATTGGTTATATTTCTTCGGTCAAGCCAATATAGTATCAGTGTTTGTGGTGCGTTTGGTTGTAATGGATGCTACTGTGTCATGGCTCGCACGAGCACGGCATTGACCTTCTTGGAGGCCTGGGTGCTGATGTAGCGTTTGTAGGCATCGGAGGTCCATACCCCGAAGTGCTGTACCTCCAGCTCAGAGCTGCCGAGGCGAATGCCACCATCACCGGCGCCCTCCTTATCGCGTGTTGTGTGTATGGGGGGCGGTCGGACCGCGCCACCTGGGCCTCCCTCCACCTCCTCGCGATGTAGGGGATAGTCATGGGCTGCTTGTCCCCCGGGAACAGCAGGAGGGGCCAGAGGTGGGGGCAATGCGGAGCATCACGTGGTTGGCGTGGTAGAAGTGGGGATCCGGGGCCGAGGCCAGCACCAGAATGCATGACTGGTTGTTGGCCTGCATGTTTTTGGCCCACTTCTGGTCGATGCACAAGGCCCCGTCCTGCTCCCAGACGTCGCCCCTGGTGGTGTGCTGCATTCTGTCGAAGGTGGCCGCCAACATCGGTGTGACCTCGGACTGCCGGGCCCCGCAAAGAACATGACCAGCAGTGCGAAGGCCACCACCATCCCGGGCGGGTCGGTTCTGAGGTCGATGACCGCCTGCCGTATGATGCTCATGGGTGCGGGCAGGGGGGCCTTGGGCCTGTGGATCTTGTACCTGCGGTGTGCGTCCATCGCCAGCCTCAACGTTATGTGGTCGAGGGGTCGGGTGGAGGCCTCCCTGAGCCGGAAGAAGAGCCTGAGGTGAGACACCGAGTTCGCCACAGATGATGGGCACAGTCGGGCCGCACGCTCTTCTATCCAGCACCTGATCTGGAGCGGCATGGTGTTGTAGTTCGCCCACGACCCCGGGGCCCTGGCCTCCATCTGCCTGGCCGTCGCGGCCCGGGCGAGCCCCATGTACTCCGTGCCTGCAAGCAGAAAGAGGTTGGAGGGGAGCATAATGGAGAAGAGCAGGTGTAACAGGGGTTAAGCAGTTTTCGATGCAAATGTTTATGGCAGTAGCCTGGTGCGTGTGGCTTATGTGGGCCCAACTCAGGGCATCAGCTATGACATTCAGGTGGCCGGGTATGTGGTGGTAGGTTATGCGGACGTTCCGGACTGCCTGGAACATCCAGGTGGCCCTCGCAATTGCGAGCAGTCGAGGGTCCTGTCCCCTGCCAGTCGAGAGCATGTGGACGGTCGCAGCGTTGTCGCACCATATAGCTATGTGGCCACCGGTATCGTGGGGGCGGGCCAGTGTGTGGAGCCTGAACAGCACGTTGAGGGCCTCTATTTGCATGATGCTGTCATCCACGTTGCAGTAGCCATCCCTGAGGGGCATGGAGTAGGCATGGGTGTCATCGGCCCCGCCTATGCCCCCAAGGCAGGCGTCCACAGCTATGTCCCTTCCTGGGTGGTTGGGGGGGATGATTGCGGTGCCGTTCCAACCTTCAGCAAATGCGTGGAACCAGGCGAGGTCCGCCCGCATTTCGTCATCAATGCGGGCGCTGGTCCCGGAAATGGCCCTAAGGACCTCCAACAGTCGGCCAATGATGGGCCTGGCGGGGCGCACACACTTACAGAGGTGGAGGAGTTTTCCGAGTAGGGACTGGAGCTACTTCCTGGTTATGCGGGCCCTGGCGGCAGTGGCCTGTACCATCCGCATGGTGCTCGCGACCTTGTCGGCCGGCATGGCTAGGGTCATGGTGGGGGCGTCTATGAGGATGCGGAGCCACCGGATGGCCGCTGCGGGGGGCTGTGTCTTCTCAGCCGCCTCGGGGAGGCCAAGCTTGTCAAACACGCAGAAGTGGGCGTCGGCGGTCGGGCCATCAGGTGCGACGACTATGAGGTCATCAAGATACATTTTGGCGGCTATCCCGCGTCTGCGGAGTATGTAAACTACTGCGTCCACCTCTGTATGTGGCAGCCGGATCCACGTTCGCCGAATGGAACGGAGGTTTCGAGGTAGTAGCCGCCTCGCCAGCGGGCCCCCAGGAGCGGACAGTCGAGAGGGCAGGACCTAAAGTTCTTGTAGGTCCTGCTTATGTCCATGGTGAACATGAAGTTGTTAGGGCCGCTGGTCCGGAGCTCGCGTGTGAACCCGTCGACCGTTAGGAGGCAGTGGTCATGGGTGTGGCCCAGCGCAGTGTTCTTAATGATGTACGCATTGATGGATGTTTTGCGGGGGAAGGAGAGGTCGGTGGTAATCCTCCTTTTGCTGGGGTTGGTCTTCTCCCTTATCATCATGGGCGAGGGATGGAACCACACTCCATATCTTTGTGGATGTATTTGCCCACGGCCTCCGGGTGCTTAGTGGTACTGGGGTGGTTTTTGACCTGCCCTGTCCCGGAGGTGGGGCCGAGGTAGCCGATGGGAAAGCCAAACTGGAGGAAGTCGACCAGCTGGCAGTGGTCGCGGGACCCGGAGAGCAGGGCGCTCCATCGGTCGACCCTAATGCCACTTGGTACCGGTATGTGGGCCTCCACCGCGTTGGGCATCCCCGTGGTGTGGACAGCAGCGTATATAGTCGCTATCCTGCCATTTACTGCGGAGGTGGGGCGCGGCCAGTGGTCACGGTGGTGCCCCGCGAATACCCGTGGTGTGGGGTCGATGTGGCTTCTGGGGAGGGTTGTGGCGTCCTGTGCGCAGTGGGTCCGATCTGGTCAAAGTTGGGATGGGCCTCCCCGCAACCGTGGGCGGGGCCGGGGCCGTTAGTCGGGTGGGGGCTCCCTGACCCCCGAGGCACCGCTGGCGGGAGCCACATGGTGAGCACTTGTGCGATGTCCATATGTGGCGTTGCCCGCATTTAGTGCTGGGCCATTCCCCACAATTTATCGGGTGCCCGCATTCCTAGCGCTGCTCGCATCCGTTGGATCTTCCAGCGTGGGCGCTGACTGGCGGGGGCAGGTGTGTTGGGGCGGGCGGTGCGTGTGTTGGGTTGGCGCCCCCCCGGAGGGGCAGCTGCAATGGGCGGCGCATTTGTCAGGTCGTCGAGCCGGGCATGTCCGCCAGATGTGGCGGTGAGGCAAGACGGTGATATGGCACGGTAATGGGCGGCACGTCTGTCGGGTTGTCCAGCCATGGTGTGACTGCCAGATGTGGCGGTGAGGCGAGACGGCGATAATGGCTGATGGCCATCCCGCCACTGGGGCGAGACGGACTGTTGGTGCTACGGCCGGCACGGGCGTGCCATCCACTGGTTCGCGCAGGGAGTCAGCGGGTGCGGGGCCGGTTGGTTCAGCGGGTGCCCGGTCACCGGCCTGAGGTGTGTAGTCCCCGCTGCCATCGGCCAGGGCGGGGGTCGTTGGGCATGCCATGCTTGATGTCGTCCCCCCGGCCTCCAGTCTGCGGCGTGGGCGGGTGGGATGGGGGTGGGTGGGGGGGCGGGGTGGGGCATTCGGCCACCTCCCCCGCATCTAGTTTTTTGCACCATCCTGTGCCTTGCAGTGGCACTGCTGCTCGGAATGTTCGTAGAATGCCTGTGTGACCCTAAAGCTGTACGCACAGGTTTGGACAACCGAGTCGGGACCGTCCTGGTGGTGCTGGGGGAGGGTGCAGCGGTGGGCCGAGTTAAATGTGGGGCATGGCCGCTCGTGAGCCTCTGCCTCGATGCAGGCGCATCCCGATTTGTTGTTGCTATTGTTTTCCACCCGTCCGCCACATGTGTCTGCCCGGGCCGGGGTGGGCGTGGCCATGTAATAGGTGAGCCGCTCGTGCAGCATCGCGTTCCTATCGGACCAGGTAATCTTAATCTTTTCAATACGATCAAAGATGCGCTGCGACCATTTGCGGACCATGGACCATGGCTTCGTCATGCACTCCTCAGTGATACACCGGTAATGGTCGATCATGTCCTTGTAGTCACGTGGGTCATATACCGGCTCGTCGTCCAGTAGGGCCATGAACGCGCAGAGGTACTCCCTCTCCGTCATGGTACCGCGCGCTGCCAGTTTCTGGGCAGCAGACTGGCATTCAGCCCGCTCCAGGTACATGTATGGCTTGGATATGGGGTTTGCTACAAACATGTCATGCATGATGGTGAGCCTACCTTCCAGCCTGTGGTACCGCGCGTGGTCGCGATCCATCTCGTCGTCTATCTGCTGGGCCCTGGCCTGCCTGCAATCGAGTCCGTCCCAGTGAGCGGTACGACTGCTCCCACCGGGGATGTGACTGTGAGGAGGGGATCCCTGTACGATGCGTGGCGGGACGACCGACCGTGTCGCGCCTCCCCGTGTGGGGGCCCGCGGGTGCACTCCTTTGACCTGGGCCTGTTGCGGGGCCACTCGGGCCCTTGCTGGGGGGCGGCCGGTGTGGCGCCGGGGCAGTCGTCAGCGCGCGTTGGCAGGGTGATGTGGGGCGGGTCCCACCCCCTGGCCGCCTCGGCTATGAGAAGTATGGCGTCGTGGAGGGCCCCGATCCAGTAGTCGAATCTTGCCTCCATTTCCAACATGCGTCACTCCATGCGGGTGTCAGCCTCCTCCCCAGCCACGGGTCGCACATCGCATGGGGACGTGCCACCCCCACCAGCCGCGGGGAGGACTGCCCCGACAGTATGTAGGAGTCGTAGCTATCAATGGCCAAGCACCCTGCTCCCTGCGGTGAGCCTCCATTGTGCTGGGGGCTCTCCTCCCCGAGGGGAAGTATGGAGCAGGATCCTCTGGGCCCGGACTCCGTGACATTGCGTGCAGGTCGTGCAGCCTGGCGCTTTTTCCTGGCAGATCCGTGTCTGGGCATATCTTGTTGTGTTTGCGAGATGCCCTGGGTGCCAAAGTAAAATTGAGTAGTGGTCAGTCCGGATGTGTGAGGCGGAGTGACCAGCGGAGGGAATGAGCAGCCGTGTGCATGCTTTGTGCCCCCCCCCCACACACACCCCACCACCTGGCGGTGGGGGGGGGGCGAGGGGGTCGGCGTCGCACGTCGCCGCCCCGCGTGCCCCACAATGACCCCGAATGAGCACACGCTCATTCCCCACCATGCAACCACCAGTTTCTTTTTGCCACAAAGTGGTCACAAGCAGTCGCAGCAAGCCTGTTGTGACTGGGGTCTAGCTGAACATACTACTCATATCTACCCACTCCCTTCATTTCCTTACCTAAATCACATCACCCGATTCTACCGACTTCCATCCTCTCTGTACCTGACACACACCACCCTCCTGTACTTACTCCCTTCATCTTATGTAAATCTCCACGGACATCGTGCGAATAGCCAACTGTGTGTTAGCCGCACGGCCGCCATGCAAATAGCCGAAGCAACAGAAAATAGTTAAGGATAACCAGTTAACATAAATATAAGTTGTACTTAGTCAAGATATTAATGTGAAAAGTGACTAGCAATCAGTCATGAATAAACGCAAATAAATACTAAACATAATACTATAATAATGAAATAGAAATGTAAAAGAACAATGTTGGAAATGCCACCATAGCCGTGTTCACACGGGCAATGTAAATCGATTCGTAGAAAGCGACTTGCCTAGTTCACCTCACATTTGTCGTGTGAACGGACGTCTGAGGTGGATTAGGGCTGATTCGATTCACGTGATGCGCATACTGTAGACCACCTCTCGAGGTAGTTTACGTGAGGCGATTTCTGTGATTCGATTTATTTTGTCCGTGTGGACGTATCTGAGGCGGATTAAGCACCTCACACGCATGCCCAGCCAACCTTAGTTTGTTGACTTTCCGGTCGATCAAAAGCGCATATTATATAATTTAATTAATGAAACCGCTATCTATGCACAGATATTTTTGTTATCATTTATTTTTATGGTTTCACTGCCCAGCAGAAGTTTTGACCGTTCCAAACCAATACGATTCAGTCATTACATATCTAGGTCGAACCCACACTCTCTGGTGCCAGCGTCGTCGAACCCAAAATGGCGCTGGTTCGTCTGGACTTGCTCATGCGCAGATTTCGATTTCCGGCCCAAGTACTTCCCGTGTGAACGGATGCCTAATTCGCCTCACCTGATTCAATTTGCCTGATTAGCCTCACATTTTGCCTGTGTGAACACAGCTCATGTCACAAGGTGCTGACAGCACTGAGTGCGAGCACCATGGTAGGTAAACACACGGTGGCATATGAATGTTGCACCATAAGCACATGGCTATAAGCACACATCTATAAGCACACGGCTATAAGCACACGGCTATAAGCACACGGCTATAAGCACACGGCTATAAGGTATTACTGGGATAACAATCTGTGTTCAGCCACTTAGCAAACAATACAGCAACAAATGATTACACAGACCAGTTTGGGAAATAGATACTTACCAGAGTACAGGTGCTATTTGGTTTGTCCTGTTCATAAAACACACATGATATAGTTGAGTTTCGAGTGGTCCCTTGTGGGGGTAATGGCCTGAAGCATGTTCACACAGTTGAGTTCACCCTGGTAGACAGCTAATGAGACACCGAAATCAGAAAGCAACACACAGTCACAGTTGAGGGGCCCAACAGGAGATAGCAGAGAACACCAGGGCCCATATGCATGGAGCGGTGTTACACAAACACCACACGTTTAAAATCGGAGAATTTAACCCCAGCCCATAACAGGTTTACAGCGGTGTTAGTGTTAGGTTAGGCCCAAATCTATTCAATGCTATCATATTTAACATAATTACATACGCAATAAGTTAAATTTAATCAAATTAACCCTAAAATCTAACCATTATTAACGCTCCCGCCGCATTGGCGGCGTTATTCATATTGTCGAATCGACGAATGTAAAGTAAACAAATCGCCGCCGCTGCTTCGACGTTGCTATCCATACTGTCGAACGTCAACTAAACATGGCCGCCACCGCATCGCCGGCAATATATTACAGCCGAATCTATTCAATGCGATCATATTTGACAGATTTGCTTACGCAATAAGTGAAATTTAATCAAATTAACCACAAAATCAAACGCTGCAGCTACATTAACGCTGCAGCTACATCGGCGGCGATATTAATATTTTCAAATCCAGGGATTTCCGAAATCTATAAATAACTTCACGTTTAGCTAACACAAACCGTTTAAGTGCCCATGCATATGGCGTGACATACTTCTCGACACCGCCGATAACCGGTGGTAGCTACCCGGTGTTAGGGGTTAACACCACACTCCGCCAACACCGCCCGATGCATACGGGCCCATATTCATGTAGTGGTGCGAGGCATAGCCGGTGCTACACGCTAGCTCTGGGGTAGTTATCAGCGGCTAGCGGCGGGTTGGAGAAATGTGTCAAGTGGTATGCACCAATGTCCAAGCCGGGGTGGATAGCTAACCATGAAGTTATTTATAGATTTGGGAATTCCCTCGATTCAACAATATGAATAGCGCCGCCAATGCGGTGGGAGCGTTAATAACGGTTCGATTTTAGGGTTAATTTGATTCAATTTCACTTATTGCATATGTAAATCTGTTAAATATGATCGCATTGAATAGATTTGGCTATAATGTATCAGCGGCCGCTACACTAACCGACGCGGCTTGCAGTTAAACGTGTTTTGAAACTGGGGTAGCTTAGCCTAGGCTACGGTCGGCGCTTAGTGCTGGCACCGGGACATGAATACGAATTTTCCACCGTTACCCGAGTGGAGCTACCCTAGCCGCGGTTAAGGCCTTGGCACCTCCACATGAATACGAGCCCAGGTCTACCATGTGACGAGTAGCACCAGAGTGAGCTATTCATGCAGTGAACACAGATCACCGTAAGGTGGCAGCAGTGTCACAGCCTCATTCTGGAAGTATGCATGTTGCTGGCCCAACATGTCCAATGAATCATTGGATTCTATTACTTGTTATCCTTATTCAATGAGCAAGAAATTATATTTTATTAGAACCGTAACATACAGATATTTAGCTCGTGCAGCTACAGTAATTAAGGATAGAACCAACTATTGCTGTCATATATTACACTCTTTGAACTAATTTCTAGTAATTCTAGAGCTATTCTAGCTTTCTGGACATTGGCTGGGCTAAGTATTGCATGTATAAGATGCTTCTTGTTTGTCCATCGGTTGCGATGAAGACAGCAACTCCTCATTTGTTGTGAACTCGTCCATGGCCGATGAGGCCAACTTGTGTGATATATGCTTAGTAGACGTATAGAACTGTGGTTAATATATGCTAATGAGATGCAGACTTTGAGACAAAGGAATATGCTAATGAGATGACGTCATGGAAAGTTTAGCCGGTGGGTCAAGCGTGCCCTAGGCCGTGAATAAACCATTCAATATCCAGAAGTCAAAGTGTTCAGACATTGTACTTTCACATGGTGTCAGATGAGGAAGAATGCCGCCCGCTAATAGATTGCCGGGTTTGTGGCCGCCTGGTCAGCTTGTCCTCAGCAACAATGCGAGATCGAACTGGAAAACATCGATCAGAGCATATGATATATACACCACTGCGGCAGGTGTCATATTGAAGACAGAACATCTTTCTTCATGTTGCTGGCGAGGAGGCGCAAAAGGTATTCGCCAATATGGAGTTTGCTTTCGTTGATCAAGACAAGATCATACCGCTTACAGAAGCATTTAGAGTTTACTGTGTCGGAACATCGTTCAAGAGAGATGCACAAGAAAGTGAAAGAGATAACAGGTCAAGGATACAGACAGAGAAGCAGTAAATGTATCAAGAACAAAGACGGCAAAATGCTCTTTGAAGAAGATGAAATAAAGTCCAGATGGGAAGAATATGTAAACAAACTATACAATGATGACAGAGGGAACCCACCCACAATTGAGAAAGAAGATGGGAATATTATATTAGTATCAGAGGTTGAGAAGGCTATCAATGATCTAAAGGCAGGTAAGGCTCCTGGAAGTGACCAGATAACATCAGAAATGATAAAAGGACTAGATGAAGTGGGGATTCAAATCATTCATAAGCTAGTAACTGACATCTATGAGACTGGATTTATACCATTGAATATGAATGAATCCATATTTGTACGACTCCCAAAGAAGCTAAAACCAACATTGTGTACTGAGTACAGAACACTAAGCCTGATGAGTCATATGTTGAAGATGATCCTGAAAATAATTTTACTGAGAAACAGACAGAAAATTGAAGAACAAATCAGTAACGTACAAAGTGGGTTTATATCTGGAAGAGGTACACGTGAAGGGATTTTCAATATGAGAATGATTTGTGAACGTTATTGTGAAGTGAACCAGGATGTTTATGCCTGCTTTATTGACTATGAGAAGGCCTTCGACCGAGTCAATCATGAACTGTTAATCAAATGTTTACAAGATATTGGTGTCAATGGCAAAGACATTAAACTAATTGTGAACTTATACTGGACACAACGTGCATTTATAAAAATGGAGCAGGGCCTATCGGATGAAGTTATGATTAAACGAGGAGTTCGACAGGGGTGTGTATTGTCACCATGTCTATTTAACCTGTACACAGAGATGATTTTCAGACACATTGAAGATTGCAAGGGAGTGACAATAGGTGGCATGAACATCAACAATCTTAGATATGCCGATGACAGTGTAATACTAGCAGACAGTGAGAAAAACCTACAAGATATAGTGAATAGAATCAATAAAGCTGGAATACTATTCAACATGAAGATGAATGCCAGGAAGACCAAAACAATGGTTATAAGTAAAAAGACAGATAAACCAAATGTCAATATAACCATAGATGGCACAAACATAGAACAAGTATCCGAATTCATATATCTCGGACAAAAGATTACAAATGATGGGAGATGTGAGGAAGAAATTAAAAGAAGGATAACAATAGCCCGAACAACATTCTCCAAAATGTATAGAGTGTTAACATCAAGTAAGATATTAATACAAACAAGGAAGCGTATTCTTCAGTGTTATGTGTGGTCTACTCTAATGTATGGGGCAGAGACATGGACAATCTCTAAGAAAATGTACAAACGTTTAGCAGCATTTGAGATGTGGACTTATCGAAGGATGATGAAAATATCATGGACAAAGAAGATCACCAACAAAGAAGTTCTCAGAAAAATTAAAAATAAGAAAAGCTTGTTTGCCACTATACAGACAAAGAAACTTATTTATTTTGGCCACATCATTCGTCAGAGTTCAATATACCGTACATTGTTGGAAGGGAAGGTGAATGGCAGCAGAGGGAGAGGGAGACCAAGAACATCATGGTTTACAAATATTTCACAGTGGACAGGCTTGAATTATTCACAGTCTATCAGAACAGCACAACATCGGGACAAGTGGAGAACCATTGCATCCATCCCTCGACTAGAGGATGGAACTATTGATTGATTGATTGTGTCGGGAAATGCAGTATCATTATCACACGTTATAAATTCAATTCACATAATCAAGCGTCAGAAAATATGGCTACATACATCACGGCGCTAAGGGACAAAGTAAAAGATTGTGAGTATGGGACGGTATTGTGCGATCGAATTGTGGCTGGCGTTAAGAATGTGAACTTACAGAACAAATTGCTTCAAACTATGGAGGTAACGTTGGTAAAATGCATAAGTATGTGTGAAATGAGTGAGTTCAGTTCAGATCTGTTGAAGGACACCAAATCAGACGTTGAAAGTAAGGAAGTCAATTTCATTCGGAATTATGCTAATGCGCGTACCGGTGCACTGGTGGTTCGGTCATCGGCGACGCCATCTAGGAAATCACCATCTTGGAATTCCGCCGGTGCCAGTGCAGGAGAGTTCAAGATCCGCTGCCAGAACTGTGGATATGAGCACCGCCAGGGAGTCTGCCCAGCGAAAGGAAAGGCTTGCATAGCCTGTAGGAAGATCGGGCACTTCAATAAGGTCTGTAGGAGCAGACTGGGCAGAGTCAACGAACTTAACATCGAAGCGCCCGACCCTCACAATGCTGAACAAGACCCGGATCTGGCGGAAGTCAATGTGCTGGCAACGGATCTGTTTGTCGGGGCCGTCGACCGCGGTGCTTGTCGGGATGCCGAGCTATGGCATGCAATCGTTCGGGTGAACGTTTGTCCTGTCAAGTTTAAACTTGATACCGGTTCGGAGGCGAACATGCTCCCGAGGTTCGTGTTCGACAGAGTTGCTCCGGGGCGACTGACGAACACCAGATGTTCGTTGGTGACGTTCTCCGGTCATCGGATCACGCCTGATGGAGAGGCACTGCTGGACGTCAACGACCGAGTGCTTAGGTTCCAAGTGGTGCCGGATTGTCAGCCTATCTTGGGCAAGCAGGCTTGTGTGACGTTGAACCTGCTGGCGCGGGTGGATGAGGTGCACAGCGCTGTACCGACGAACATTTCCAAGCCGACGAACATTGCCAAAACAACAAACATTTCCAAACCGACGAACAGTTCCAGCGCTGGGGTGGAGAAGCTGGTAAGCGAATACAAAGATGTGTTTCAGGGTTTGGGGTTGATTAAAGCAAAGGCTGTCATTCATGTTGATAAGTCTGTTAAGCCTGTCATTGATCCGCCTAGATGGATCCCATTTGCCATTCAGAGTAAAGTACGTAGTGAGCTTGATCGTATGTTGGAGTTAGGTGTCATAGTGGAACAGGATGAACCTACCGAATGGGTTAATTCTATTACTATCGTAAAAAAAAACAAGATTAGGATTTTTCTGGTTCCGACTAAGTTGAACAAAGCGATAAAGAGAGGGCCTTTCCCTACCAAAACTATTGATGAAATCATTGCCAAAACGGCTGATGCAAAGTATTTTTCAGTTTTGGATGCAAAGACAGGGTATTGGCAGATAGAACTAGATGACGAAAGTTCACGTTTGTGCACGTTTAATACTCCGTGGGGCCGGTACAGGTATACCCGCTTGCCTTTTGGCATCAAAACAGCTGGTGACATTTTTATTCAGGAAATGCACTGTGTCATGAGCGACAAACCCGGTATCGGGATAGTCACAGACGACATTTTGGTATATGGGTCAACGGTTGAGGAGCACAACGAGCGGCTCCGAGCTGTGTTGGACTGAGCTAGGTCGGTTAATCTAAAGTTAAATGACGCTAAATCATTGTTATGTAAGACTACAGTAAAATATGTAGGTCATCAACTTACCCAGCAGGGTGTGAAGCCTGATCCAGACAGAATACAAGCAATAGTTGACATGCCAGAGCCGCGTGACAAACAAGGCGTCCAAAGGTTCCTGGGCATGGTTGGATATGTGCACAAGTTCATACCCAACATGTCCGAGATAGCCAAACCACTACGCATGCTCCTAGCTAAGGCCGTGGCATGGCACTGGCAAGCCGAACAGCAGGGCGCGTTTGATAAGTTGAAGGAGAAGTTAAGAACTGCTCCTGTGTTATCATACTACAATGTTAAGAAACCTGTTGTGATTCAAGTGGATGCTTGTCAGTCAGGTTTAGGGGCTGTGTTAATGCAAGATGATAAACCGATTGCACTCGCATCTCGTGTGCTTAACTCGGCGCAGTGTGGTTATGCCACTATAGAAAAGGAAATGCTCGCCATATGTTTCGGATGCCAGAGGTTTCATGAGTATATCTTTGGCAAAGAAGTTCAAATTCAGACGGACCACAAGCCGTTGGTGGCGATAATGCAGAAACCAATACATAAACTTTTGGCTAAAATGCAGAGAATGCGAATGCGATTGCAGAATTACAATATTCAGTTATGTCATGTGAAGGGCTCTTTGATGTTTTTTGCAGACACGTTGTCCAGGGCGCATAGCGCCAAAGTATGTCATGATAGCCTGTTCGATGACATGTTCTGCGTTGCTGCAGTGGACATGCAGTCATCGAGTTTGTTGAGTAAGATTGTAACTGAATATGAAAAAGATGTATCTATGTCTATGTTGATCTCACACATTGAAGATGGGTGGGACACTACACGCATACAGACACCACCCTGTCTGAGACAGTACATTCCGTACAAACACAAGTTAACAGTCGAAAATAATCTTGTAATGAACGGCAATCGGGTGGTGGTTCCTCCAGCTCTTCGAGGTGAAATGATAGAGGCATTGCATGAGATGCATTTGGGAGTGACAAAGTCCAAGCAGTTGGCGCAGGACTGTATGTTTTGGCCAAATATGAACAAGCAAATTGAGGAGAAGGTCAGTCGTTGTGATACTTGCCAAAACAACCAAAAGAATTTACATAACGAGCCACTGATAAGTCACCCGATCGCCTGTCAACCATATGATAAAGTTGGTGCCGATTTATTTGAGTTAAATCATAAGAATTACCTGATAACTGTAGATTATTACACCAAGTTTCCAGAGGTGACCTTGTTGAACGATACGTCATCTGTCACTGTTATTGAAGCGTTGAAAGGTAATTTTGCAAGACACGGTATTCCTAGTCAAGTCATGTCGGACAATGGTCCACAGTTTAAGAGTCATGAATATAAGGAGTTTGCACTACATTATGGGTTCAAGGCCGTGTATTCCAGTCCACAATATCCTCGTAGCAATGGACAGGTAGAACGGTTTGTCCAGACAGTCAAGGATATGTTAAAGAAGTGTGAGAAAACTGGGGCTGATTTTCAGTTGGCGTTGCTGAAATATAGTAATACTCCGTTGCCTGTCCTGAATGCATCTCCAGCGTAATTGCTCATGAGCAGGAGGTTGAGAGGCAGATTGCCTATGGCAGAGGACATTTTGGTGCCTGAAACGCAGAGTCCAAAGAGAAGCCAGTCAGCCAAGCGGCAGCGTAGTCAGAAAGCGTTTCATGACCAGAAGTGGGGTAAGGCGCACAAGCCTATGAAAGTTGGGGATAAGATAAAGTACAAAACTAATGCTGGGGAATGGAAAAAAGGGGTTATTTTGGGGCGGACCAGTGTTTCTGGGAGAGAATATCAAATTTTGAACAAGTCAGGTAATATGTTGTATCGTAACTGGGTCCAGATTATCAGGGTGCCTGTGGGGGGGCGGCCCGAGCTGGTCGGGCAGACGCAAACTGGGGCAGCGTCAGTGCCGAATGTAAACAGTGCGGCTAATCTAAGTAGGTCAGGTCGGCTGATAAGGCCGGCGAGCAGGTTAGACCTGTAGGAGGTCATTGTAGATTGAGTGTGCACGCTAGTAACATGTGCATGTAGGATTAAGTTTTGTTTCAGCTATTTATCGTTGTTGTTATTATGATGTTTGTGGACACTTTATGAGGTCAGGACTGAGAGGACTGAGGTGCATTGTGTGCTCAGACATTTGCAAGGACTTGGGTTAAGTACACATATAGTTTTGTATATTGAATATTTCTTCATGGTTATTTTGTAACATTTCATGTTTCAGAAATACTTTGAGGGGGGGATGTGATTGATATATGCGTAGTAGACGTATAGAACTGTGGTTAATATATGCTAATGAGATGCAGACTTTGAGACAAAGGAATATGCTAATGAGATGACATCATGGAAAGTTTAGCCGGCGGGTCAAGCGTGCCCTAGGCCGTGAATAAACCATTCAGTATCCAGAAGTCAAAGTGTTCAGATGTTGTACTTTCACAACTTCTGCTCGGAATAGATACAAACAAGTACAAGGGGCACAGCATAAGAGGAGCATATGCTTCATCAGCCAGGAATATGGGAGCAAACCTTAATGCAGTATGAGTTCTTCTTGCGGGGGATGTTACTGGTTTTGCTAGACATTGTTCATGTTATATGTCACATGGGTAGCATGCGGAAACCACTCCATGTGTTGTTTATTTTGGGTACAATAGTTGTTTCAGCAGGGGACATTTCAGTGGCAGACGAATGGCCTTCCTCATTCCACTGCTCCTTGGCCTATCCTAATAATTCAGAGCGCCTGGCTAGGAAGTGACAAGTATCAATTTGTAAGTCATTGGTTTGAGTCGACCAGGATTCGAACCACGATCCCATGATCTACCAACACGGGAGACGGACGCTCTAACTCATTCAGCCATCCCCTCTGGCCGCGCGAGGTGGCGCCCCCTTCCGCTAAAGTTTCCTCAGGCGATCTTCATATGACATCACTCCCAATCCTGGGATCATCCTTGTCATGCGACATTGTACATGTTCCAGAGCTACAATGTGCTTAACCAGATGAGGAGCCCAAACTTGATTTTCAAACTCCAGGTGTCGTCTTACCAGACACTTGTATAATGTGACCAGAGTCCGCTCATCCTTATTTTTTTTAATATTTTCTTTATTGAGGCTGTATTTATACTGTCCATAGCATATAAGCCCGGGTACCCAGGCTTGTTTTCAATACTGGCCAGTTGTAGTGTAGTTGTAGTCCTTATATTGAAATGTATGGTGTATCACTGCCAGGATTGAGTTTGCCTTGTTGACTTTTGCAGCTTCAATAGGCTGGCGGCCACTTAAGGTGTGAATGATGTGTCAGGGCTATTTTTACTATTATGTAATTTTGAGAAAAGCCATTGAATGTTTCGGGAGTGCAACTCTAATAATAATTATTGTGTTATTTAATAATAGGTTTGATTTTTCATTTCAAATTGCAATATACATCATCTGTCAAATTTCAGGTTGGGGCAAACGTAATACTATTCTTGAGTTCGACAGTGTTTGGTCTTGTTGGGTTCCTGATCTTGGATAAAGGCTACCGCCAATCATTTACAAGGATCCGGGCGTCATTAGTGGTTAACAAACAAGTGGAGGAGAGCTCCAAAGAACAGGTCAGTACATAGGCACTGTGCATATATATATATATATATATACATATATATATATACATATATATATATATATGAAGAGTTCAAGAACAAATCCTCGTAAATGCCCATACAAAAAAATTGAGGTAAACATTGGAATCAAACCTTCAAAAAGTTATTTTTTTATATTTCTATTTTTGTGTTCATTTCTCCATAACAAGAAAGGTGGAATTAGTGAAAATTAAAATGACCTCCAGGTAAAAATCTGTTATTTTAATTATATTTTTGGATTGGCGTTTAGAGGGTTTTGCGCGTGAACTCTTCATTTATATATATATATATATTGCATATATACTGTGTTACACAGCCTCTAATAAAAACGACCTCAGTGAAATGACTAGTATGAAAGTAACACAAACTATTTTCTAAGCTCTCTCCTTCGTGTGAATTTGTCCTCCTACTTTAGATCGCTGTACCTGATGGAAGGAAACAAGCTCACCTCAACCATGTGCAGTTTATCGCAGTTGTACAGACACTAAAGCCCTCATGTGAAGAGGATCAGCGAGGGTACCTTGCATCTGAGCAGGGTTTGGGTTGGCTGAAGGCGGGTGGTGAAGGTGGAGAAGGCACTAGTTATTGACCATGTTGTAGCGCCGTTCAATAATGGACTGTTACCTCAGCATTCGTACATTTAGGTTGTGTAGGAAATATCACCACAGTAATTTCATGAGCTTATTGACTAACGTTTATAACTTCGTGTAAATTTGTATTGCTAATTCAAAGAGTCATGGTGTTCCTGTGACATAATTACTGATCAAAGAATAACGGCAATATTAACCAGTGGTGCCTCCCGATGCGGATTTAGTATGTATTAATAAGTTTGGTGTAATATAGTATTGTTAGTTGCACGACGGAGGAAAAAGGCTCAGCTCTAGTGGGCCGATTGGCCGCAAATGAAAACACGAACATTTCACTGAGCTGCATTGAACGTAATAGCGATTTGACGAGTCTGCAGCCTGCCAGTCTGCAGCCTGCCGGTCTGCAGCCTGCCGGTCTGCGGCCTGCACCCTGCTGGTCTTCAGCCTGCAGCCTGTGGGTCTGCGGCCTGCAGCCTGTGGGTCTGCGGCCTGCAGCCTGTGGGTCTGCAGCCTGCAGTATGTGGGTCTGCAGCCTGCGGGTCTGCAGCCTGCAGCCTGTGGGTCTGCGGCCTGCAGTATGTGGGTCCGAGGCCTGCAGTGTGTGGGTCTGCGGCCTGCAGTCTCTGGGTCTGTGGCCTGCAGTCTTTGGGTCTACGGCCTGCAGCCTGTGGGTCTGCATCGTTAATGTATGTAGCAATAAGCAATATGCAGTTGACGAATGAGCACATAAAACTCATTACAGAGGAATTGGACTTCCAAAGGTGTGTTGCCATGCCGTGTTCAGTGATCTGTCCTAATGCCGCCTTCTGTCACAGGAGCGCCTGCTCCTGTCGGTGCTGCCCCGGCACGTCGCATCGGAGATGATTAAGGATATCGGAGGACAGCTAGAGGGGCAGTTTAGGAAGGTGTACATGAATCGCCATGAAAATGTTAGGTAAGAACCACCAACCCCTTCTCCAAAAACTTTACTTTATGTTTTGTTCAAATGAATCGGTCGTACAACAAATGTTGCAAGTGCATTCTAAGGTTCATGTGGAATCCTGAAAGAATAAGCAATCCAGTATATGTGTATTATAATGTATTATAATAATATAAAGGAACGGAGCGGAACCCATTATTAATATTATTGTATATATTGTTTATTATACGATCAATTGTATGTATTCGGAGTCACGCGCCCACCCTAGTACGGGATGCGCGAATGGGGCGCCAACTGCGTGGTGCGGAATTAATGTAAATCATTGTCACTTCGAGCACATTTCTCTTTGGAACGGTCATGTGGATTGGCGCTGTGAAGTCGACTAGAGCCAACCAGACATGCCGTATTGTGACTTGTGCGGGTCGTCGCACAAGATAGATAAATGCAAGAAAAGGAAAGGAAAGAAGAAAGGAAAGAAAATGCTTTCAACAAGAGTAACACGATGAACAGCTGCAATGCAGGGTGACGAGTTCTCTAAAAGTGACTCCCGAGATAGTTCAACAGAATTGGTTGGAAAATTGCAAACGCTCAGCTTGGATGACCAAGAAACGTCAATTCTCAAGGAAATTGCGGATATGGCGCAGGAAGAATGTGTAGCAGAGTTACAGGAGAGACCAGACATCATGCGACGGAGACGAGAGGGGCACCTACTCAGCAAGACCGGCAGGCGACAGAAACCGCCGGTGCAACGATGGCGCCGGAGTCAGCCGCCATGGGTGGACACTCTGACTACGGAGTTGCAAGGGTGCGGTGGAGGTCACAAACGAGGCGATGTAAACGGACTCCACCAGACTCCAGGAGCAGAAGCACCAGTAGTACAAGAAGGCGACAAAGTAAGTGGAGTCGCAAGCGGTATGCTGTGTTGGGCAAGGAAGTAAGGAAATTAAATTGCTATGAACTTATCACTGCTTCAATTCGTTGGTGTCTAGATATTCAAAGCTTAACGATAAAGGATTTTCGTGCTTTCTTAGAACATGTGTGCTTCATGGCGTCCAGAGCTAGGCAGAATGACTTTCATGACTCAATGCATATATAGTATGACAAAGATATTAGGAAGCTGGCGGAGGTAGAATGTTTTGCGGCTTGTGGCAGTCGTAACACAGGCTTGTGTATGTTTCACTATGGTATGCACAACATGCGACAAAGAAAGTCGTCCGGCAGTGTGCGTAAATCGAATGCATATACGAAAAACGGGAAGACAGGTTGCTATAAATGGAATAAGGAAGTCGGGTGCAGCAGAACGGACAACATATGTAATTTTGGTCACTGGTGTTCTAAATGTGGCAGCAAAGGTCACAACAAATATAATTGTTCAAAGGACTGACCAGCGACTAATGGACCGCGAAATGAAGGCAGCCTCCAACAGATAAGTGACGGTAAAAGTGTAACAGTTAGGCATTCTGATAATCACTGGATGGTGAGAGGAACAATTGCATACCACAAGCATTAGAGGACGATACAAAATTGATATTGTCTGAGTATGAAGTTTGCATGCTTAGACGTCTCTTGTTGTTGAATTATTTTCTGTGGGCGATTCACAAAACACTGCAATTGACTGTGGCAACTCGGAACTATCTAATATTATATTGCCCACTACTGGGGCTAATTACCCATGCAGTGTCAGTGAGTCGGGATTCGCAGGCAATAAAGTGTTGATTACACCATTACATTTCAGCCGGCGGTCGAATAACAATCTGAGTGATGTTACATGTGCTGCAAATACCGGGCAATTAACAAATGTCAGAAAGGTGGGAACTGTATGGGGCGCCCGAAGTGAGCCTAGTTATGTATGCCAAGTTAAGAAAGTAATTTCTAGCCAGCCGGCAAATTGTGCTAAAAACGTTACATGTCTTACTAATGAGCAACAAACATCTCGTAATGAAGCCAATAATAATAATCCTGTATTGTTAGGTAAACACATAGATGTTGAATATAGCGTAAAAAGCCAAGTTAATGGAATAGCAAATAATTGGATAAATAATAATGATGCAAGTAGGGAGGACATGTTCTAGGTAGAAACAGTTAAAGGGGATTATTGTTACTGGAAATTCCATATTAAAGAGAACCCCAAATCAATACCGCAGATAATTAATGTCAGGAATGACGGTATTAATGGTAATTGTAACTGTGAACCTTATATAGCTGGAAATATAGTACAGCTAAAACCATGCTGTTTTATATGTGAACTATTCCTGAGACGGGACACGGACCCTGACTGGATGTACATCCTTTGGGGGGTGGTGTTTGGTTTTCACGTAATAAATACAGATTGCAGGGCAAATTATAATACTAAATTCAAAAAAATCTGTAACAGTCTTTACAGAGATATTATAATGCATAAACTAATATCCCGTCCTGATATGACCTTAGATGTTGCTAGGACATAAAACAACAACAAACAACAAAATATCTGACTTAGACCAAGGTATAATTTCCCAAACAAACCATACCCCTCTCTGTGTGCATAATATATTCTGCATACCGAAGCAAGGGGGTGGGAGGGGGATAATAGACTGTAGTTTACCGAAAAAAGAATCAGTCAATACATTCACAGATAAAGTGGCACTCAAATTCAATTATAAGAGTGTTGATGACGTAGTCGATCAGATGATTGGTGGGGATTACCTATCAACGGTAGACTTAACAGACGCTTACGGAGCCATAGCAATACACCCGACGGATAGACCGAGACAAGGTTTGGTTTGGGGATTTAGCGATGAGCTGGGGAGTAAGCCTGAGTACATGCTTGACAACAGGTTATGCAGAATTTGTAATTAGATGCGCAATGAGAGAAGGTATATGGAAAGTAGTAAATTATTTAGATGATTTCTGCATCATATCGCCAAATTGGGACGTTGCTAAGGAGCAGCAGATTAAATTAATTGCTATATTGCGCCGGTTAGGTTTCTACATAAGTTACAAGAAACTAAATTGTCCAAGTACGAACATAAGATTCTTGGGGATATTAATTGACATGGTTAACATGGAATTAACGCTCCCGGATGATAAACTAGAGAAATTAAGAAGAATTTTGGCATCATTTAAAGATAGAAAGCCACGAGAAAAGAACTTGAAAAGTTAGCTGGGATGTTGGCCCACTGTGCCAAAGTGGTGCGTGGAGGACGGACATTCTCACGTCGGGTGTATGACTTGGTCAATTCTGTGTCTCAGCCATGCTAAAAAGTATGGTTGAACGCAGATTTCAGAGAGGATTTGAATTGGTGGATTGATTTTGCTAACACGTTTAATGGCAA
Source organism: Branchipolynoe longqiensis (assembly GCA_030323885.1). Taxonomy (NCBI): domain Eukaryota; kingdom Metazoa; phylum Annelida; class Polychaeta; order Phyllodocida; family Polynoidae; genus Branchipolynoe; species Branchipolynoe longqiensis. Next base: position 10,800,359 of record CM059198.1, on the reverse strand, counting down.
AGCATTGATACTAGGTAAGTTTGCTCCAATAAAGGCCACTTATAGTGATGCTCGTAAGTGGGGATATGGTGCTATGCATGAAACCGATTGGTTGGTAGGTTGCTTTGAACCAGAAATGTGGGCTGTATATGCAGCGGTAAAGCGGTGGGCATCTAGTTGGGAAGGGGCCACGATAATGATGATCACAGACAATGCTACGGTAGAGTCGGCATTAAACACAGGACGATCTAAATGTAAACTGATTATGTATTATTTGAGAATACTGTTTTGGATATCAATAAAATATAACTTTGTGTTCACTTCTGTATGCATCAGCAGTGAGGCGAATGTAATAATGGATGCTCTAAGCAGGTTAATATCCGTGCATGGTGAGTGCTATAATTAATGCAGACCCAGAAGGTAGACTCTGTTGTAGTGATTTATTTAAGCAATCGTTGTCTTTCCAGAACTTGATAAGCTCAAAGCAGAACAGAAGGTGTTTCAACTGAAATGCTACGCTCCAAATTCTCAGGCAACCAGGGCTGTTCAAGTAAATAAGTACCCAGATAGCACACAGCCGTCGGCCCGACGGCGGCCCGACGGCGGCCTGACGGCGGCCGCTCCGTCGGCCCGACGGTGGAAAACGCCGTCGGGCCGACGTTGTTTTGTCCAACCTCCCGCCGTCGGGGCGACGGCGGCGGCCGCCGTCGCCCCGACGGCGGCCGCTGCTGTCGCCCCGACGGCGACAAACCAACGTCGGCCCAACGGCGACAAACGCCGTCGGGCCGACGTTGTTTTGTCCAACCTGGACCAAAAAATATTAGTTTTATTCAAAATTAATAGAAATCGAAAACCCTAACCTTATAAATTTAACATAGCCTGTACGTATTGACACTATAGTGACAGTGTCTTCGAATCTCGGAAAAAACCAAGATGGCGGTTCTTGGTCAACCTTCCGTACATGGTAATTCAAATCGTATTAACACGAATAATTCCATTAATACGTCGTAATAAATTACAAAACTTTTAGAAAATAATCTAAGCATATTAATAAACAAACCTGTTAAATAATTCCTTAAAATTCCTCCGATTTATGGAGTTATTTGTAGAAAAAGAACACTGCTCAACGATCGCACATGGTCCGGTGGCAATTCGAAGTAAACAAACGGTATCGGATTATTCAAGTCGTATTAACACGAATAATTCCATTAATACTTCGTAATAAATTACAAAACTTTTACAAAATAATCTAAACATATTAATAAACATACCTGTTAAATAATTCCTTAAAATTCCTGGTAATTCTGGAGTTATTGGTAGAAAAAGAACACTGATCAACAATCGCACGTGTTCCGCTGGCGACTCGAGCCAAAATCCAAATTTAAAGAACTGCGCATGCGCCGCCCACCACCGTCGGGACGACGATGGCCCGACGGTATACCAAGTGTGGAAAATGAATGCAAACCTGCGGCGGCCCACCACCGTCGGGCCGACGATGGCCCGACGGTGAATCAAAAGTGGAAAGGGATTGAACCCTAACGTCGGAACACCACCGTCGGGCCGACGGAGGCCCGACGGTGACTCAAAAGTGGAAAAGGATTGAACCCTAACGTCGGAACACCACTGTCGGGCCGACGATGGCCCGACGGTATACCAAGTGTGGAAAATGAATGCAAACCTGCGGCGGCCCACCACCGTCGGGCCGACGATGGCCCAACGGTGAATCAAAAGTGGAAAGGGATTGAACCCTAACATCAGAACACCACCGGCGGCCCGACGGTGGCCCGACGGCTCAAAAGTGGAAATTTGGATTGAACCCTAACGTCGGAACTCCGACGGTGGCCCGACGGTGGCTCGATTGCGGAAAGGGATTGATTCCCAACGTCGGAACACCACCGTCGGCCCGACGATGGCCCGACGGTGACTCAAAAGTGGAAAGGGATTGAACCCTAACGTCGGAACACATCCGGCGGCCCGACGGCGGCCCGACGGTGGAAAGTCGATGGCGACGGTGCGACCAATAGCCGACGTCGGCCCGACGGCTGTGTGCTATCTGGGTATCTTTCGTTTGTAGATGAATTTTCAGATACGCACTCACCATTGCCATGTAATTCTATGCAAGTAGCGCTGTATGCTACATGGTTAGCTAGAACCTTAAAATACTCCTTGGTCATTAATTATTTAAGTGGCCTCAATTACTTTCTTAAAAGTCAAGGGGCAACATCGATAGATTATACAGATTTTATAATTACTTCCACCCTGCCATTAAATTCTACCCATGGGGTATGTTGTTAAAAGTTTGTAAAACAAAAACAATCCAATTTAAAGAAAGGTCTATATATATTCCAATTGCGAGATGTCCTGATTTAGACCTATGCGCAGTACACTGGATGGAGAGACATTTTGCTACTCGTCCAGCTGTTGGTAACTGTCCAGCCTTCCTATTGCCTAATGAATACGGGGGAAATTCCCCTTTAATGTATAAAACCTATCAAACAACTTTGAAAATGTTTGCAGGGCTCGCTGGTCTTGATGTTGAATCAATTTCATCTCATTCATTACATAGGGGGGGTGCACGTATTTGTCAATGTGCGGTGCATCCCTAGAGGAGATCAAAACAAGAGGTGATTGGTCAAGTAATGCGGTGTTTCAATACTTAAAAACACCTTTATCCCTTCGTATTATGAACGATATGCGAGTAGCAGCAAAGCTTGCATTTAATTATTAGCAGAGTTGGGTTGGGGGACCCGGACTCGGGTCTTTGGCATAAATAGTCCCAGCCAGAGAACTAATAAAGAACTCAGCCCAACTCTGCATTTGTCTAACCTCATTGCCTAGTGGGTTTATGTGTATTATAATGTATTAAAATAATATAAAGGAACAGAGCGGAATGCATTATTAATATTATTGTATATATTGTTTATTATACGATCAATTGTATGTATTCGGAGTCGCACGCCCACCCTAGTACGGGACGCGCGAATGGGGCGCCAACTGCATGGTGTGGAATTAATGTAAATCATTGTCACTTCGAGCACATTTTTCTTTTGAGGTAGGGCATATATAGTCCCAGCCATAGAACTAATAAAGAACTCAGCCCAACTCTGCATTTGTCTAACCTTATTGCATAGTGGGTTTATACATATATAGTGTAGTTATACAAATCTGACCTGGGTACAGATGATGGATAACTGGTGTTTTCCCGAGGTACTAGCCTCGGATAGTCGTGGGTCAGGGAGAAGGAAGCACATCCGGGTCCAGCAATCTTTTACATACTTTATAGGATAAAAAGTTATCTTATTATTATATTATATATAATCTATTATATACATATAAACGTTCGGAGAATTATTTATTATTTATTAGTTTCGATTCTACTTGACTTAATATCGTCCAATCGCCGTCGTCTGCTGGCCCTGCTGCAGTCCTGGCGTTTTTGACGCTGCTCGAGTTGGTTTGAATCGTCACTTGCCTCCAGTTTTTTGCTTAAGCAACACAGTCAATGAGCTACCTGTGTTATTTTCCACCGGTCGTCCGGGACAGCGGACGACTTCATATCGGAATACCGGTGGGTCGACGATCTGTGTCGACGATTTGCGTGTCGATTCACTAACAGAGAGGAACGATCGACAGGCTGATGGTATCGTGAACAATTTGTTTGATATATTCGACCGTTGGCTACAAATCTCACGTGTGTGTCGATTCACTGTCGATATCTGATTGTCTTTTTGCTTCTTATGGAATTAGGGTCGTATCGATCGAAAAACAATAAAATCGACCGAATAATTGAAATCTTTTGTGCAAATTCGATTATAACTAACGATTCGAATCATTAACGGTTAAATGGAACTGTGTACAGCTATATACGGACTTTAGTACGGCAATCAAGTCAAAACAAACCAGCTGTTTGGGCTGCCATAGCCCAGCAGTAAAGCACAGAAGCACAGATCGAGATTCTCTCTACTGTTCGCTGATCGGTACTATCGATACTGAAAACGCTGGATATTTGCTTTCTACAATAATAATCAATCATTCTGAAACTACGGCTGAATCGAGCCACCAGACTTTAATGTTATTCTGCCTTGACCACTGATGGGGCCATCGAACGACGGACACTGCTTAACCGTTAACCTGGCCAAGAGTCCTTTATTTAAATCTCGTCCGAACTTTAACGGTCGATCACCATTGATCGCCCGATCAGGCCAACGGACGACTTATTTTCGATCTAATGTTGGCTCTACTGATGGCTATTGAAAACTTTTGTTCGGGCCAACGCACGACGGACACTGCTTAATCATTCAACTTGGCCAAGAGACGATCAGGCCAACGGAAGACGACAAAGACGGCCGACGACTGCGCCCTTTCATTCAGCATTGATCGACTTATCAGGTCAACGGACGACTTCATTTTCGAATTGGGCCAGCGGATGACCGGGAGGAACTAGGATAGCCCTTTTCATGATAAACTTTAGCCAATGGACGACCGACTGGGATGCCGCTACCCTACTGTAGCGACTGCGGCTTCAACCACAAAAAAGACGACAAGGAGGCATGTGAAGACCGGAGGGAACGTGTTACAGTGCGTACACGGAGTACAACCAAGATGGCCACCGCTAAGACGAAAGACGATTCGGGCCAAGGGACAACTTCGATGGCGGACTTGTCGTATGATGACAAGGAGGAAGCAGTGAAGAAAGCGATCGCGGATCTGGATTGCAGGATTTGCAGGACCGTTTGAGGGGTCTTGAGATCGAGAGGGACAGGAGGAGATCCGGTCGTCCACTCGCTCGGGACGAACCTCATCGCAAAGACAACACGGATAGGTGCGAATTGACTAAAGACATTCGCACAGTTCCGGACAATACAAGACCAGATTTGAAGACGAGGGACAGTGAAGACGATGGCCATTCTTCATACGGCCGTTCGCATAGACATTCAAGGGACGCCGACGACAGACGACACAATCGCGGAGTGATAGCAGCGCTTCCAGATGAAGACGGAGTAAGTGGTCCCTCAAGAAACACACTTTGGGGGGAAAGGACTTGAGGAAACTAAACTGCTACAAACTTATTAACGCTAGCACTTCTTGGTGCCTCACCTTAGCGGACCTGTCCGTCCAAGACTATAAGGCATTCTTACAACATCTTTAGTTCATCACCAATCGTGCGAGGGATGATCACTACAAGGACATCGCTCATGTCGAGTACGATTTGGAGATCAGGAAGTTAGCCGAGACATTGGGATTCACTGCTTTTGCGTCGAAGTACCAAAGCGAAAGCATGTCACACTACAGTGAGCAGAACTGCAGGCAACGAAAGACTGGCTACGGAACTTCAACCGGATCGAGGAGAAAATCGCCTTCAGGACCTGGAAAGCGCTCCTGCTACATGTGGAACTCTGATGCGGGATGCGACCGCAAGGAGGACGACTGCAGGTTCAGGCACACCTGCTCGAAGTGTGGCGGAAAGGGGCACAAACGCTATAAGTGCAAAGAGTGACTTTGTGAGGAAAAGTTCACAAGACTTGCGGGTGCAAGTTCTATGGCAGCGGAGCACGAGCCCTCGAGCCGACACAAGATTGGTGTTTGGATCGGGGACTCGGTTGACAGGGAGACTGTCATCAGGGGGGTCGATGTTGACAGGGAGACTGTCAACAGAGATGTTGCCGAACGGTTTGGTCGCCAGCTTAGGGCAAGCAACAAGGAGGACTGTGCCCTAGTTAGTGTCCAGAGGCAAATACACGCTAGGAGTAGGAGCAGCAACACATACGATGACACATATACATCGACCAACATCGCCGCGGAGAGCGGCGGCACGGTTCATGATGGAGAGACACGAGTGGACCTTAATGAGGACATTGTTATCAATAGTGACATTACAGATGGAGGGGTGATTGACACTCGAGCCGATGGTCACTGCGACCAAATCGGGCCCATCGATACCATTGCTGATAGTTTGGTTTCTTCCAATGTACAGGAGGGAGGGCTTGAAAAACTTACATTATGGGGCACCGTTAATATAGAAGATGGTGAGGGTCGTTTACACATTCGGGATGTGGGGCATCACATATTGGTATCGCTGTCCGAGCTGATAGACGGTAACAAATTCCAATTTAAAGTATATCAATCATGTTTTGAGGGAAATTGTGACTGTACCCACTTTATTGCAGCAAACCGCTCCCAGCTTAAGCCTTGTAGATTTGTGGTGGAACTATTCTTTAGGGGAGATAACGATCCCGACGCCATATTTCTGTTGCTGGGAGTGGTATTCGGTTTCAGGGTAGTAAATGAAGATTGTGCTCCCTCCTATAACACCAGGGAGAGGAATGCTAGGAACACCTGGGAGCGCGAGATAATTTTTGAGAAGTTTCACGCAGAGCTAGCCGACGGGAATATATCCAGGGTCCACGACAAGCCTCAGTGCACACATTCGGTGTTTGTTGTACCGAAAGACGATGGCGGTGGTAGGACCGTCGTCGATTGTAGCAGGCCAAAAGGGAATTCTGTCAACCAGTACACACATGGCATAGCAACTACCTTCAGCTATAAAAGCATTGATAACGTTACAGACTGCATGGAGAGAGATGATTTTCTATCTACCATAGACATTAAGGATGCTTATAGAGCTGTCTCCATCCATCATTGCGACAGGCCTTGTCAGGGGCTTGCTATCGCTAGGGCGCTTGGTGATGACGGAGCCTATTACCTAGACAATAGACTTAGCATGGGCCTTTCCTCTAGCCCTTACATATTTTCTAAAATCTCAGACTCTATTGTAAGATGTGCTGTAAGGGAGGGCGTTACTCGAGTCATTAATTACCTCAATGATTTCTGTGTCTTAGGTCAGAGTCAGTTTGAGGCCATGCGGGCCCAGAGGTTAGTTCTAGGCATTATCCGCAGGTTGGAGTTCTCTGTCAGTTATAAGAAGGTGAGCAAGACTGGATGGAGAGTTCGGTTCCTTGGAATCATCATTGATTCGAACAAGTTGGAACTCACCCTTCCTATAGATAAGTTGGAGAAAATGAGACTGACATTGGGAACAATGAGGGATCGGAAGAAAGCTTCAAAGAGGGAGCTCGAACAGGTCGGTGGAATCCTAGCCCACTGTGCAAAGGTGATCAGGGGCAGGCGAACCTTTACTAGGAGGATATTTGATATGTCTGCAGCACTCAAGGAGGGCCACCATAGGGATAGGCTAACTAAGGGGGTATGCGAAGATCTCGAATGGTGGATCACATTTTCCGCCCAGTTTAATGGCAAGGCCAAAATTCTGCATCTGAATGGGGCCTTGGTGCTCGTCACGGGAACGACTGGCTGGTCAGCTCTTTTGTTGAGGCGGACAATAGATTGCTCGCTGGCTACGTGGGTCACCATCACATGAGTCCCGAGGGCCATGTAGCTTCTTCTCACATAAATATTAGGGAGATGGCTGCGGTCTATGCCGCCTGCGAGAGGTGGTCACATATTTGGGCTGACGCAACTGTCGTTATGGTTACTGATAGTGCTGTCGTTCAGGCCACCTTGAGCACAGGCAGATCGACATCTGGTCGGATCATGTATTATCTCAGGAGATTGTTTTGGATGGTGGTTGGGAGGAATTTCGAGTTCAAGTCTGTTTACATTCATAGTAATGATAATGTTATCTGTGACTCCCTGAGCCACCTCGACGACAGTGCTAGCAACACCAGGATTTTAGATGCTGACCCGGAGGGGTTGCTCTGCTGTAGGGCTAAACTGTTTTATACTCTATTCTCTTACAGAAAGGTCTCAGCTGAGAAGGGAGCAAAAGAGCTTTCAGGGGGGACTGGGCGCCCGAGACAGTTTACGTATATCTAAACTAAAACCCCCTTATCTGTCTGGATTATGGACGACATGAGGGTTGCAGCCACCTTGTTCTCCTAGACAGCTTGATTGGTTTGGGTGGGAGTCGCTCGGCTCCCTTTGGCATTTATTGCTCAGCCCGGAGTCGAATAAATGAACCAACCCAATCTGCTGTCTCTTGTCAATTCGTAGGGGAGGCTTATATTATATATAATCTATTATATACATATAAATGCTCAGAGAATTATTTATTAGTTTCGATTATACTCGACTTAATATTGTCCAATCGCCGTCGTCCGCTGGCCCTGCTGCGGTCCTGGCATTTTCTACGCTGCTCGAGTTGGTTTGAATCGTCACTTGCCTCCAGTTTTTTGCTTTTGTATTAGGTAGAGGATTTATCGCTCAGCCCGGAGTCGAATAAACGAACCAACCCAATCTGCTGTCTCTTGTCAATTCGTAGGGGAGGCTTATATGGATAATTTTGTGCTTTCACTTCTGGTACCAGCGAAACGTGATAGTCATGGTAGGGTAGGGTGGGCGGGCCCTGACCCACGACTATCCGAGGCTAGTACCTCGGGAAAACATCAGTTAACCATGTTCTGTATGCAGGTAAGATTCGTATAACAATACTATTTTACCTCGGTCTAGCTACTCGTAGTCGAGAGAGAATTTGATGTAATCTCATTTTTTATCCTTTTATACTTAATGTTGTAATCATACTATATTGTTTTTAGTGCAAAATAATAATTTTGTTTATCACCCATCTTTAGTCAGTGAGTAGGCGATTTGCCAGGCCGTTTGGCTTTTCTAGTCGTTTGTTGTAATCTTTTGCAAACGATCTAGCCGTCTTCCAGCCTGCGTGTGCAAGGATTCTCTTTACTGAGATTCCTAACTGTTTTGCCTTGGAGACAATGGCTCCATGCTTTGAGTGGGATGCATAGCGTCTGTAAAAGACGTGTTAACACCATGAGTTATGTAATGTAACTGATTTTATTTAGAACCGATCCTTGTGACGTCACGTGGTATTGATGTGGGGGTGTTCGGATAACTACATACATTACACCTTCCCCGTTTACAATAGGTACTGAATAACATAGCTTATCACCGAATAACATAGCTTATCAACGACTAACATAACCTATCAGCTAATGCCAGCCCGGTGCAGTATACCAGCTATCTGGCTTACTTTATTGCATTCACCATGTTTAAGGCAGCAACCCCTTAAGAACTATACCCAACTGGAATACCTTCTTACTGTCCTACGTAAAACGTCACTTTCCTATCTTCTCCTGTCCTGGACAAAACATCCTATATGCTAACAACAGGGCAAATCTGTTCAACAGTCTATGTGCGAGTAAATGTTACTATAAGCCAATGAAAATGTCATTTACGATAACATAAACTACAATAGTGTAATATGCCACTATATACAAATAATATGTGAATAAGTAACCTTACTGTAACAAGCATGTTTATCCTGATGCAACAGGACCTTAGTTGATCTGTAACATCAGTTTGGAACATATATATAGAAACTATTAATGAATATAGATATCACTTCTTACAGGTATACATTGTGTTGTCTGTTCTTTGTGTGACCCACTGCGTGGAGTTATAATTGTCAATGTGTTGGTCATTGTCGTATGTATGCCATGTATTAAAATGTAATCCATGTATTAACATGTACATGAATATATACGAATAACAGTTTTTTCTTTGTTTTAAAAAAAAGTGATATAGAGGTAATCATATGTAAAGTGAGTATACTGATAACCTATGAAATGGGAACACGTGCATTTAGTATTTTCAGGACTTTGTCCGTGACCAGCCCACCAACAATACAACAACTGAACGTCATAACATACATCATTTTTTACAGAAATGTACAAGTGGGCGTTCATTTGGATACTTGAATTGATTAACACGGATTTGCTTACATTTGTCATGGTTACATGTACAATGACGCCATCATGGTACCGTGACCTAAAACCGTTTAGGTGGCCTACTGACTGTGATATATGCGTAATAGACGTCTAGACCTGTGGTTAATATATGTTAACGATATGCAGAGTTGGGGACAAAGAGATATGCAAATGAGATGACGTCATGGAAAATTTAGCCGGCGGGTCAAGCGTGCCCTACACCATGAATAAACCATTCAGTATCCAGAACTCGAAGTGTTCAGACCTTGTACTTTCACACTGACTCGGCCATACCTTGTAACATATTGACTTACAGGATTCTTTGATTTTAATGGTTGAGTTACCGAATTTTTTGTGTCATGGGTGTGGTTGTCTTTGTTGATATTTTTACATTTGTAAAGAAATTTTCGGTTACGGCGTAACACATGATTACGCTCATTAACTAGGTCATAAGTTCTCCCATCACCGTCATGTTTTTTTAGAATTCTTCCCCGTTTCCATTCATTAGTGTGGCTTCGGTAACGAACATCGTCACCTTTTGTCAGTGTAGGGTGTGTCTTACCTGCATGTTTGTCGAAATATGCTTTTTGTACAGACTGCCTATGCCGTAACTGTGTTAATTTGGACTGTTGAACGTTCACCCTGAGTGAACTGTTCAAAACAGGTAATTTATCACGCAGTCGTCGAGACATTAATAACTGGGCGGGCGACGCACCAACGCCCTCTAGGGTGGTGTTTTTGTGCGTAAGTAACACGATCTGCACATCCCCATTAGATTTACAGCATTTTTTTATCATACGTTTAATTGTTTGGACATGTCTTTCAACCTGTCCATTGCTTTGAGCATGCATGGGACTGCTGAAAATTAAACTGAACCCATATTCAGAAGAGAATACTTGAAATTCTTGACTTGCAAACTGTGGTCCATTATCCGAGACAACATATTTGGGTATCCCAAATCTGGCAAAGGTTTGTTTTAATGCAAGGATTACATCCTTACTTGATGTATTCAACAACTGAATAATGTCAGGGAATTTTGAATAGTAATCGACTATCAGAATATAATTTTTTCCATCAACGTGGAATAAGTCCACCCCTACTTTGTTAAATGGTATATCATCTATAAAGTGACTAATTAACGGTTCTTTTGCAGGCAAATTTCGAAATTCCTGGCATATGGGGAATCTGGTTATTTTGTCCTCTAATTGGCTGCTTAAACCTGGCCAAAAAACACTGTCCCTAGCTAGCTGTTTGCACTGGACCACTCCCAAATGGGATTCATGCAGCTTTATCAAAATTGTTGGTTGCATCACTCTGGGAATTATTATTTGTGTTCCTTTCAACAATACACCATCCCAAAAAGTAATGTCATTTCTGAACGTAAAATATGGAGCTACGTCAAGATCAATTGATCTACACTTTTCAGGCCAACCAGTAAGAGTGAAATGTTTTACTTTTGTCAATACAGCATCTGTCAACGTGTGTTTCTTAACCTCTTCTAATACATCCATATCTAAGTTTATAGCTGCTACTGATACATCCTGATCGTAGAGGTTTTTCGGGTTCACATCTGAGGTGTGCGCTCAGGAGAGAGCATCGGCAAAGAATAAATTGGACCCTTTTAAATACCTTACGTTAATGTTGTAATTTTGAAGTCTCATGCGCATCCTCTGCATTCTAGCTGATAATTGGTGGATAGGTTTAAGCATGATAGAAACTAAAGGTTTATGGTCCGTCTCCACAGTGATCTCATTCCCATAAATATATTCGTGGAACTTATGACATCCAAAACATATAGCGAGTAATTCTTTTTCAATAACGGCATAACTTATTTGTGATTTGTCTAATGCTTTAGATGCCATTGCCACAGGGAGGTTACATTGGAAAAGAATAGCCCCTAACCCATACTTGGATGCGTCAACTTGGAGAACAATCTTTTCCTGTTTATTGAAATACTGCAGAATGGGTGCTGTGGTCAACAAATGCTGCAGCTGTTTAAACGCTTTATCCTGAGCTGAATCCCAGTGCCATGCAATATCTTTCCTAATGATCAGTCGTAATGGTTCTGTTATTTGTGCCATGTTTGGAATAAACTTGCTAACATAACCGATCATCCCCAAAAAAACCTGCACTGCTGCTTTATCTCCTGGTATCGGCATTTCTACTATAGCTTGGATTCGATCAGCATTCGGCCTCAGCCCTTCAGATGTGATTAAGTGTCCGACATAGTTTACACTGGTCTGGCAGATTTTTTATTTTTTACGGTTTAGATTTAGGTGCACGTTCCGTGCACGTTTCAAAACTGCTTCTAAGCGGTCATTATGTTCTTCTACAGTTACACCATGGACTAATATGTCATCTGAAATAACATGAACCCCTGGCAAACCAGCAAGGAAATCTCCCCCACGGTGTGTTGAATGTACACAGCCTAGAGCTGGCCTCATCTAACTCAATCTGCCAGTACCCGCTGTTGGCATCTTAAACTGAAAAATATCCAGCCTCATGTATTTGGGCAACCACTTCCTCTACCGTCCTGACAGGGTAAGGCCCCCTTAAGATAGCCCTATTTAATTTGGTTGGATCTAGGCATATACATAATTTATTAGGTTTACAAACAATTGTTATGGAACTAACCCAAGGTGTAGGCTCTACTTGCCTGACAATAACACCTAAGTCTAACATCCGTTTTAGTTCAACTTGTACATCATTAACAATTGCCAATGGTATCCTGCGGGGTGCATCGACCACAGGAGGTACATTTATATCAATATCAATTTTTGCATTCACTTTAATTAACCCTAAACCTGTAAAAACATCAGAATATGACTTTACCATTTTCTGTGCTGCATCTACACAAGGTATAGCCTCCAAAGTGTCAAGTCTTGTTAATAGTCCAATTGAACACACGCACGCTTGCCTAGAATTGCGCATCCCACGTCCGTTACTTGAAACAGCAAATCCACACCACATACATTCAGTGTAGTTTCTCCAGCTGGTTTTATCCGATGGCCTCCATATGTGACCAGTTGACATTTCGACGGAATCAAAGAAGCTGCAGTAAGTTTGTCGAACACCTTCTTGGGTAACACATTCGCCTCCGATCCAGTGTCTAATTTAAAAGATACATCTAGATTATTTAATACCAATACAGCATGCCACAGGTCTTGGTTAGGGATGTTGCCTTGTGAAATTGTTCCGACAAACAAATCGTAGTCCTCCGTATCTTGTAGCACATGACTGTCAGTTTGATCGCCTTCTTGTTTGATGCCCAGTTCATATACAGGAGCAGTATTCGACTGTCGCTGTGCTAATCGACACATCTTGACAAAATGGCCCAATTTATGACAACCTGAGCACTCCTTGCCTCTTGCTGGTCAGTTCCCTCGTTGGTGATTATACCCGCAACGTCCACATCGCGTAGTTGACATTGTCGACCCTTGGTGATATCGACTTGTTGATGCGCGTATCCATGACGACGGACGGTTACTCGCCCTGTTTCCATTGTTGAATCTATTAGCTATCGCATCCACTTGATGATCACTTGCCTTTGTCACTTGAGTCAATTTTATCTCACTGTGGCGACACAACTGTATACACTCATCCAATGATAAGCTTGGGGACCGTAAAAGCTTATTACGAAGTTCATCGTCCCTCACACCATATACAATGCGGTCGCACAACAAAAAATGTTCCAGCGCCCCATAGCAACAATATTGAATCCTATGTTTCAATTCCCTTATGTATGTGTCCATGTCCGCATTAGATTGATTGAAAGAGTTAAATTCCTACCTGACAACTGTGATGTTAGTTTTTCCTTCACAATAATGAGTGAAAGCCTGGATCAACGGTGCTAATTTGTCTTTGTCCTGAGTGTCGAGTTGAAATGTTCGGTGTAGTTTTTGTGCTTCGCTACCAGCGCCGTGCAGAAACACGAAGCACTGAACTTTTTCCGATTTCGTCGACACTCCAGCTGCAGTAGCATAAATTTCAAATGCTTGCATCCATGACCTCCAATTAATGGCCATCTTCTCATCTAGGATCAACGGTCCTGGCGGTTTTAATCCTGAAAGCACCATCTAGATAGGTTCATCCGCCTAAGTCTGACACCATGTAAAAGACGTGTTAACACCGTGAGTTCTGTAATGTAACTGATTTTATTTAGAACCGATCATTGTGATGTCACGCGGTATTGACGTGGGGGTGTTCAGATAACTACATACATTACAGCGTCCAGTATTGACGCCTGCCTGTTTAAGCACCTTGATGGTCCATCTTGTGAGTGTATCTCTCAAGATAGCTTTATGCGGTTTAATGAAGCTGATTAGAAGCTGTTTGAAATTCCTTATTCCACATGACTTGGCTGAAACTACACATATCCATTTATCTTCCGGAAAACTATTTACATGTACTGTGGACAGTGGGTCCCCTGCACGATTCAACTTTAGTAATGCCTCTATATCAAATGTTCCCTCATCCTTATCTATTTCTAGTCCATCCAGTGAGAGTTCCAGAATCGTTTGGCCTCTGTGTCCTGTCACTAGCAGTAATAGCACTGCTAACTTAAATTCTAGTTCCTTCATTGATAAATGTCTATTCCTAGGCCATGACGTGAATAACTTAAATACAATCGACACATCCCAAAACCTATTACATTTAGGTTTGGGTGGGTTTCTTTCATACACCAATCTAATGAACCAGTGTAGTAACTGGTGCTTTCCGGTTGTTTGTCCATCTATTCTTGGTAGAATAATTGAAAGTGCACATCTTGCTGCATTGATTGCTCCGAATCCTAATCCTTCATCTTCTAATATTCTTAGGAATCTTAATATTTGGGCTATTGTAGGTTTTAATGGCTTGACTCCTTTTTGAAGACAATCAAGTCCATATTTCTTTAAATAACACTTGTATAATTTCACCATTCCTTTCCTCCAGGCGTGTGAAATAAGTTTTTCTTGTGTAATTTTGTCTAAACCATATTGTTCTAAATGTTTTCTTAAAAAAGAAATGCCAAAAGGGGTCTCATTGACATGTCTCCATGAACTGATATTGGTCCTTGATGTTGTAGGTTGTTCCATTCTTGTGGGAACCTGAGCATGTCTTTTGCTTCTAATGTTATTGAAGCTAGCCATGGTTGTGTGTCCCATGCTGGTACTATCAGTACTGCGTGTAAGTGATCCATCTTGATCTTCCTGGCCACTGTGCTGATAATGCTGAATGGTGGGAATATGTAGTAGAATTTATTATTCCAAATTAAAGAAAATGCATCTACTCTCCAGGCTTCTGGCTCTTGATGCCAAGACACATATTTGGGTAACTTGTTGTTGTTGCATGATGTGAATAAGTCAATTTCTGGTTTGCCCCATTTATAACAAATGTGGTCAAAATTACTCTGATTTAATGACCATTCTATATGGTCACGAAAATGTTGACCATTCTTCGTCAGCCAAAGTATCTTGACTGCCTGGAATATGTGCTACTGTTGGCCATATCTTGTGTGTCTCTGCCCAGTCCCAAATAAGTTTGGCCAAATAGTTACATGGTTTGGAACGAGTCCCTCCCATATTACGTATGTAAACCATAGCTGTCATGTTATCTGTTAATACCCTTACATGATTTTTAGGTAGGTGAACTAGACTATGTAATCCTAGATAAATAGCTTTAAGTTCTAGTACATTTATGTGATCAGAGATTTCATCATCCATCCACCGACCACCTGTTGCCTGTTGGTCTCTGTGAGCCCCCCGTCCTTCTAGTGAAGCATCTGTTGTAACTGTAGTGTTGGGCTCTCCCATTCTAATGGAGTTGGGCAATTTGTTAATGTGTGACAGCCACCACATAATATCTTTTTGACCTTCTGGCGAAATCGTCATGGGCCGTTCAAAGTTTCCTTTTGTGTGAGCCAACACCAAGTTCTTATCTATTTCTAGCGATTTAATATGAGCCTTGCCATAGTGAATAGCCGGTCCATATGCTATCATAATTTCTATCAGTATTGCGACTTGTCTTATATTTGGTTTGTTCATTTGTAATAATTGGTTTGTTGTTGTTGTAAATTTATCAACTATTTGTTCCGTTAATGTCAATAAAGAATCCCAGAAACTTTAACTTCTTTGTTGGTGTTAATATTGATTTATTTTCATATATATAGAATCCTAATTTTTGTGATGCGCGAAAAGGAAGAAGGGAAGGCGGGGGTGGGAGAAAAGGCGTTTTATTAACGCCTCAAACAGAGCATACAGAGGAACAGGTAAAACAGGCAAAAGAAGGAAAGGGCTCATGAGGAGCAAAGAAACAGGCTCGTGAGGAGCAATACAGTGAGGGGCTCATGAGGAGCAGAAGAGATAAATACAGGAGGGGCTCATAAGGAGCAATGTCAGAGTTCTGGTAGAGGGGGGGCCGAGGAGCCCTCCGCCGCAGAGGGAGGAGGGTAGAGGAGGGAAAGTTGGGTGGGTGGGTGGTGGAAAAGAAGGCAGAGAACTGGAAGGCAGCAGGAGGGCGAGTGCCTGAGGGAGGCCGGCGGGCGGCCTTATAAGGGAAGGGGGGGGCGGGCGACAGCAGGTGAGTTGTGAAAGCTGCCGGCCCGGGGGAGGGCGAGTGAGGGTGAGCAGCGGGCGTCGGGTGAGGCGCGAATGCTGCGCGACACGGGGGCGGGGGAGGAAGCGGCGCGCGGCGGGGTCTGGTGAGGTGTGAGCGCAGCGCGACAGCCCGGGGCGGGGGAGGGTCTCTTCCTCTCCTCGCATCAAGCGTAATGCTTCGCATTACGACCGATGCGCGAAAAGGAAGAAGGGAAGGCGGGGGTGGGAAAAAGGCGTTTTATTAACGCCTCAAACAGAGCATACAGAGGAGCAGGTAAACAGGCAAAAGAAAGGAAAGGGCTCATGAGGAGCAATACAGTGAGGGGCTCATGAGGAGCAGAAGAGATAAATACAGGAGGGGCTCATAAGGAGCAATGTCAGAGTTCTGGTAGAGGGGGGGCCGAGGAGCCCTCCGCCGCAGAGGGAGGAGGGTAGAGGAGGGAAAGTTGGGTGGGTGGGTGGAGGAAAAGAAGGCAGAGATCTGGAAGGCGGCAGGAGGGCGAGTGCCTGAGGAAGGCCGGCGGGCGGCCTTATAAGGGAAGGGCGGGGCGGGCGACAGCAGGTGAGTTGTGAAAGCTGCTGGCCCGGGGGAGGGCGAGTGAGGGTGAGCAGCGCGCGTCGGGTGAGGCGCGAATGCTGCGCGACACGGGGGCGGGGGAGGAAGCGGCGCGCGGCGGGGTCTGGTGAGGTGTGAGCGCAGCGCGACAGCCCGGGGCGGGGGAGGGTCTCTTCCTCTCCTCGCATCAAGCGTAATGCTCGCATTATGACGATGCGCGAAAAAGGAAGAAGGGAAAAGAAGGCGGGTGGGTGGGAGAAAAGGGTGAAAAGGCGTTTTATTAACGCCTACAAACAGCGGCATACAGAAGGAACAGCGTTTTTATTTTTATAAAACAGGGGTAAAGAAGGAAGGGCCTCATGAGGAGCAAAGAGCCGTGCTCGTGAGGGAAAACAGTGAGGGGCTCATGAGGAGCAGAAGAGATCAACAGGAGGGGCCCATAAGGAGCAATGTCAGAGTTTGGTAGAGGGGGGGCCGAGGAGCCCTCTGCCAAAGAGTAAGGAGAGGGCTCGAGGCGCGCCCGAGGCGGGGGTAGGGGCGCCCGAGGCGGGGGCCCGGGAAGGCAGGGCTGGATGAGAGGGAGGTCTGGGGCCTACGTGGAGGGGGAGCGGGCGGCCAAAAAAGGGAGGCCCGCTCCTGAGGCCTGGGGGGAGGAGGTCCGGCGAGGGTCGATCAGGGGGGCAGCGAACTCCTCAGGGCTGGGCGGGGTGGGAGTCGGGGGAGGGTCGGGCGGGTTCATGAAGGCGGTGTCGTGAGGGTCGGTGGCTGGGCTGTCTGGGGAGGGTCTCTCGTGAGGCTGGGCTGAGTCGTCTGAGGTGTGGGGTGCGAGGTGATGATCCTCGGCTTCGTCTGGGCGGCGTTTCGATCGGTGTTCGCTGGGGGGCTGTCGGTGGAAGTCGCGGGGCTGTCGGCAGTGGTTGGGGTGAGGCGCCGGGCAAGGCCCCCCGGGCCGGCCGGGGGGAGGCCGGCGGATCAAAAATCCGCCGAGGCGGCCGGGGTCTGGCGCTCACGGGCTTGCTTGGTGCGGCATCCGGCCTCGCCGTGCATCGTTAATATGCGCCGCACGTTGGCGCAATATGCACAGACGTGCCGGCGCCTGTCTCCCACCTCGCCGTGGGCCTCTCCGAGGGGGGCCCGATCGCACGAGGCGGGATCGCGGTTCCAAGCGGAGCAGGGGGCCCCGTGAGCGTGCCTATCGTAGGCGGTGCGGGTGTCGACATGCTGCCGGGGCAGGTGTGCGCCTCGGGCCCCATCGTCGCCTCAGGGAGCTGTGAGGGGCGTGGTGGGGGAGTCCATGGTCAACATGCTGTCGACTCGGATCATGTTGAGGGCCACGGGATCGTGCCACCCTTGGGGGAGCCTCCCG
Source organism: Branchipolynoe longqiensis (assembly GCA_030323885.1). Lineage (NCBI taxonomy): Eukaryota > Metazoa > Annelida > Polychaeta > Phyllodocida > Polynoidae > Branchipolynoe > Branchipolynoe longqiensis. Next base: position 10,782,143 of record CM059198.1, on the reverse strand, counting down.
TCCGCGATCCATGAGAAGATGGTCTCTGAGTACCGGCGGACGGCCGGCCATGGGTGGACGAGGTTGTCCCTCATGATGGTGAGGTGAGGGTGGTGTAGGCCCTGGAGAGAGTGGGCGGGGAAGGAGGGGTGGTTGACCAGAGTGAGGAGGGCGAGGTGGTACTCGTCCTTGGTGGCCTCACCCAGTTTCACCGGCTTCCGTCCCGGGCCCCTCTCTACCAGGTCGGAGGGGAAGACGTAGTCTGAGGGGACACCTCGGCGCCGATCGGTGTGGCACGCCTCGGCGGAGGCCAGGATCTCGCGGACTGCGTCGGCCGCGGATGCTGGGCTGTAGTCCACCGTCTCCTGGCGGTATGCGGGCGGCGGGGCCGAGGCGGCGGCGAGGCGGTTGTACCCCTCGTACTGTGGATGAACCGCCCCAGGTAGAGTCGCTTGAGGCAGGGGAGGCGGTCGGCTCCCGATCGCGGCGTGGGCCCGAGGCGCTGGGGCGAGCGGCGGTTTGTAGGCGGCCTCTCGCATTGAGGCGGGCTGAGGGCTGTCCGGGTCTCCTCGGGGGACCCCGGTCTCGACGGCCTCCAGGCGGGTAGAGAGCTGGCTGATCGCCTCCAAGAGGAGGGCCGTGTCGCTGGAGGGGCGGCCCGAGGGCGCCGAGGGTGAGGCCGGGCCCGAGGAGGGTGCGGAGCCTCCCGCCGTCCTGGTGCTCCTCCGGCTTTTCCCCTTTCCGCGCCCGGGCATGGTGGATCGGTCCGAGGTGAAGAAATCCCAAGACAGGAAAAGAAGGCAGAGATCTGGAAGGCGGCAGGAGGGCGAGTGCCTGAGGGAGGCCGGCGGGTGGCCTTATAAGGGAAGGTGATAATTTGGGGGTGCGGGCGACAGCAGGTGAAGTGTGAATTTGTCTGATGCCGTCTTCCTAGGTGTTCCTTGAGGGCGAGTGAGGCCCAGTGATAGCTCCATGCTGGGCGTCTGTGCGGTGAGGCGCGAATCGAGCGCGCGACACGGGGAGATGCGGTGGAGGAAGCGTTTGTCGTGCGGACGGGGTACTGCAGTGAGTGCTTAGGAGCCTATGTGAGAGCGACAGAGCGCAGCGCGACAGCCCGGGGCGGGGGAGGGTCTCTTCCTCTCCTCGCATCAAGCGTAATGCTTCGCATTACGACCAATGTCTCACATAATTTGTCTACTGGTGTCTGACAATGTTGTTGTGTTTGTGCAACGATAAATGAGTCAGCTATATAAGGAAACATAATATGTCCTTCCCTAGCCATCTGGGAAAATATTGGCTTAAAGTTGCATAGTCTGATAGTTTTGAATTTCTGTATTTTTTCTGAGATAAATGTATTAGATTGATCACTAGTATCTACTTTACATTAGTTCAAAGTTACTTTTATTTTAAATGGTAAACGCTTTAGATATTTTGAGTGCAAACATGGAAAATTAGTTTTGGCAAGCTTGCCAAAACTTTGACACCATAGACTTCTGCAGTAACAGGTTATGTTAAATTGACTCAGTATTGCCTTCTACGCAGAAACAAATGTTTAATAAGTGCATCAGTATCTAAGTTAGATATGTGAAATCAAATCTAGATAATTGGTTTGGTTTTGAAAATTTGATATTTCATCAGACTATGCAGCTAACCTTGTGAAAATTCGTGGACAGCAAGCTAGTCCATTAGTCATGCACGTGAACTCATACAGTTTGTCGTTCCAACAAAATCTGAGATATTTATGATCAAGTTTATATATGGGTACTTCATAGTATGCATCTTTAAGATCCACACTGGCTGGCCAGGAGCATTGTGTTACTAAGTATCTAGCTGTATCTAATGAAAACATTTCGAAATGTTTGTATTCTACAAATTTGTTAAATAATGTTAGATCTAGAATTAGTCTGACATCTCCATTTGGTTTGGGTCTCAAGAAAATATTAGATATGAATTCCCCAGCTACATGTAGTGCTGGTTCTATGATGCCTTTTTCTCAGAATTTAAGGACCTGATTATTTAACGCCTAATGTTCTGAACCCTGAAATCGGTAAGGGAAAGGTATGCTATTTTGAATAGGTTCTTCTATCAAGGGTATTCTTACTCCTTCCTCTAGACTAAGGATAGCTAAATTCTCCATATTGCTATTCCATTCTGGTAGGCAATTATTGAGGTTACCAGCTTTAAATATGCTTACTGGTGTTTGCGTTGCCACTTCTATTTGTTCCCTGGGCGGGGGAACGGCTTCTGTGCATTGAACTCCCTCTTGAAGGGTCTGTTCCCATCATTCCAGCCGAACGACTGCCTTTGGCCCCTTCCCCTGGCTTGGAAGCTGAAGTTTGTTTTGAACCGGCCTCCTCGTCCGGATTGGCGATTTAGAAAATCCTGCCTCGTCTTCTTGAAGCGGGTAGGATTTGTGTCTCCGGACTTCTTTTTGTCCATTTCCATATGTTTCCCACACTTGGAACCGGTCTCCACTTGTTTGAACAAGTGCCTGAGTTGTCCACCACACATCTTAGCCTTGCCCAGTGGTTTTCCCTTAATGGGATTAGGGGCAAGGAATAATGTGTATTCCTTCCCGTCATTGTCCAAGACCTTCTTTCATCTGGCTACATCCTTGCCTGCATCCGTGCAGACCGCCTTGAAGACGTTTTTGAAACGTCTGTAGGACAGGAAATTGCTTGTCGCTGTCAGCAGTGCAATTCCCCCATTCATCTCCTCGCACAGCGATGAGAATTTATTCTCAGGCATCATCCTGTTGGCTATAGGTGCAATGGCCGAGAGTGCCAAGAGTACCCCTTTGTGTACTGTATGTAGAACCATTTCAAACTTTTTCTGGAATCGACATCGGAATCCATCTCTTTGATGGCAGATTCCGGGATTCCTTTGATCCCTGTGAATTTCTCGGCCAACTTCATACTGACTGCCTCGCCCCCGTAAAGAACATGACGAGGACTGCAAATGCCATGACCGTTCCCGTCAGGATCACCCTCAGGTCGAGCACCGTCTGCTGGATGACCTCGACTGGGGCATGCCTCTGCTGCCTGGCCTGTGGTCCTTAGACATCTTGAGTACGTCCATCACCAGCCGGATTGTGATGTGGTCCAGGGGATTGGTTGGGGCTTCCTTCAGCCTGAAGAAGAGTCTGAGGTGTGACACCATGTTTGCCACTGATGATGGGCACACACGGGCCACACGCTCATTTACCCAGCACCAGATCTGTAGTGGGGTAGGCGAGAGTGACTGCACCAACAAGTTCTCGCACAGTGTGTGGTGTAGTTGGTGACCGTGGCATTATAATTCTCCCATGATCCCGGGGCTCTGTCATCACCCAGGTGGGGTGTGGCAGCGTAACATGTAAGCATTTCATGTTTCATCTCGTCCCTATCGAGCCACCTGAGTTTGTTCTTCTCGATATGGTCAAATATGCGTTGCGACCACTTTCGCACATTTGACCAGGGTTTAGTGAGGCACTCCTCAGTTATGCACCTGTAGTGGTCTATCATGTCTCTAAAGTGATAGGGTTGTACACCTCATCATCATCAAGCAACACCATGAAAGCATGTAGATACTGCCGCTCAGTCATAGTCCCACTGGCAGCCAGCTTCTGGGCCGCCGACTGGCATTCTACACGGTCGAAATACAGATATGGTTTCGATATTCGGTTGGTTACGAACATGTCATGCATGAGGGTGTGCCTACCTTCCCGTCTCCAATACCTGGCCTGGTGGCGGTGGACCTCATCATCCAGGGCTTCGAGTCTGTCATGTAGGGTGCGCTGATGCTCCTCCACTGCGCCATGGATGTGTATTCGCTCAGGGCTCAGGGCCCATACAAGCCTGGCAGGGAGGCCGGTCCCCGTGCGGGGCCGCCACTGGGCCCCGAAGCCCGGTCCAGCTGCTGGTAAGTCTGTAGCCGGGATCTAGCTATCTTGGTGGGCCATGCCCCCTCGGGCCACCCAGCCGGCAGGGGCCTGGGCATCGGCCACTGGGCACCGCTCGCGCTGGTCGTCGGCATCGGCGATCCTGATAATGGCCTCATGTAGGGCAGCCATCCTGGCATCTATCCTATCCTCTATGTCGCTCATGCGGTGCTCCATGGCCACCGCCACCCCACCCTCAACTGCCGGAGGGAGGGCTGGCCATCGGAACAGGCCACGGGCCTGGCGATCCTTGCCCAGGTGGTATGTATGAGTCGATGGGCAATTCCCCCTCGGAATGCTGGTCTGGGTCTCCATGCTCTCACCCATTTGCAGCTGAGGGGTGGCGGTCCCACTCGCATTGGCATTAGGGTGCCTCACTGGTAGGCCCATCTTGCGCTTTATGCATGCTGATCCATGCTCGGCATGTTGTTGTTTGTATACTATGGTATACAGTGGCAAAAACAGAGTTGTGGTCAGTCCGGATGGATGATACAGACTGACCATGGATCATGGGTAGCTGATGTGGTCAGCTGAGGGTGCAGTGTGATTGGTTGGTTGTGGAGGTGTGTGTTGTGTTGCTAGGAGTTTTGGGTGCACTGTGATTGGTTGGTTTTGGGGGGTGTGATGTTGTGGTTGTGAGTTAGGGGGAGAGGGAGGAGCGTGCGTGCAGTGAGTGCCAGGATTGACCCCCACGCACGGGGGTGGGGGGTGGGGGTGGTGTGTGTGTGTGTGTGTGGCTACTTCACTGCCCCATGTGTCCCGCAATGACCCCGAATGAGCCCCACCACATTCAACACCATTGGTTAAATTTTGTTATCTTTCACACTAGGTGCGTTTAACAAGCGGACATGCTGCTCGGTTCACCGCAATTCCAATGGAGCGCATAACGGTGATGGTTTGAACCGAGCCCTCAATAGACCTTCACCACAAAGCAGGCACACTTCGCTGCAACCCCCAATATTGGTTCCTGCCATTGCCACTACAGGGAGGTCCGTGGTGGGAATTGTCTGTGTTACCAATATTAGCAAAGCTTTGTATGGTTCGTGTTCCAGCATTCTGTTCGCCGACATTGTGGGGTTCACTGCGATGTCATCAAAGGTCACACCCAGGCAACTTGTGTATATCCTCAACGACCTGTTCGCAACATTTGACAAACTTGCGAATGTAAGTATGAATGCCTCATATAATGTAATTATGAAGGTTTGTAATCGATTATGCAAAGATACGTTATAATTCAGTCCAGATTTATTTCCATTAGATGTTTTTGAAAACTGTAAAACCTATCTGAACTCTATCATTGTATATATATGCACATACCTTATGTTTGACATAAGGCAGCACAACAATCTATGATTTCGATGAGTTTAACCAGACCGGCTGGTTCCCGCTGCTGGTCGCGGTGCTGTTACCAGGCAAGTGCTAATCTGGCGGGTGAGTGAGTAAGCAACATCTAAGACCATATCAGACCTACGGAGGATTAATAGAGTGCTACATCATTGCGATATTGTGCTACCAGCCATCATGATACAATGTCCCACATTGTCCTAACCTAATGTTTGTCCTATCCTACCTAGTGATCCTACATAGTTCGCCGTGAGGTAGAAAACAAGTGCCAATTTGGTTACGGATTTTGTTGTATTGGCTTTAACCCCCACCCACGTCCTCCTACTGGTGCCTGGCTGTAGAGAGTGAGGGCTGACAGAAGTACGCCGGCAACCAATGCTCCACCGGTGTGATGGTAGCCAACTCACACTTTCTCACCAGATGAACATCTATTCAAAGCAGAGCGCTCATTCACGAGCCACATTAAATGTGGCCTGACAGAAGAGCAAAATATACACCCATGGTGCAAATTAGCTAGGTATGTCTTCAAGGTAAGATACTAACTTACCCAGGTAGGGCCCACCACGGGATTCTCAAGCTGTCTGGGTTTCTTGAAAACCCAAGGTAGAAAGAAAAATAGGCAGTTTTCACCTAGAAAGAGATAGATGCCAGGTGCCATAGTCTACAACTTATTTCAACATAATATATCATTAGAATGGACTTAAACTTTGTTGTCTCTGTAGAAAAAATAATGTTCTCATAGATAGTCCTACCATTATATGCAATTGAAATTTTTTTCTAATGAAGAGGTGCCGTTATTTTGCACCATTGTGGTGCTTGTGGTGCGCGTCAGCATTAAGTGCGCACAAGCTGGTCACGGGATGTGAGGGTTGAGTCCAGTTTCGCACAGTGTGGCAGACCTGACTGTGCTATTCACAGAAGTACCACCAGCTGCGGATCAAGATTCTGGGCGACTGCTACTACTGCGTGTGCGGCTGTCCCGACCCACGGCCTGACCACGCCGTGCTCGCCGTCCACATGGGCCTCTCAGTGGTCGACGCCATCAGGTGAGGTTCAACTCTTTGTGCAGTTCACACCATTTAAATGCACACATGTCTTGATTCAACATGTGTCCGTGTCACACTATTTTGACAGTTATGTGTCGACAAGCAGAGGATATCATTATTGTGGGTATATCTATGTCCCGTTAAAGGGGTAGACTATTGTTTGTACTTGAGTCGAAATGCATCAGTTCTCCATTTCTTGGAAGGAACCTGTTGAAGGACTGATTATGCAGATCTACTCCCGCTCCCGGGTTACTGTTACTTGCAAAGGGACCGGATAGCGTGTTGGGTGCAGGGCTGCTAAGTAAGATGTTGACAGATTGATGGAATTGGTTCATGAAGAAGCCCACCGCGCATTTTCTAACATCATGTATATTCTCAGGAATGGTATTATATATGAAAGAAGCAACATGCATACAATGAAACTTATGTAACCATTATTGTTAGACAGACATGTAAGAAACATGTCATAAAACCACTTACATATATTATAGAGATGAAAGTGGTTATAACTATGGCAACTGTTTTATTACTTGGCATATATTGCAATGTATAATGTACTTTGTGACAGTTACGTTCGAGAAAAGACAAAGTCCGGTGTCAACATGAGGGTAGGCGTCCACACAGGTGCCATTTTGGGAGGCGTGCTCGGCCAAAACCGGTGGCAGTATGACGTCATCGGGAAAGAAGTCACATTAGCTAATCAGATGGAGAGTGGCGGTATAGCCGGGTGAGTACTTCGTATCTTTACCAAGGTGATTAGAGTTTTGATTTACATAGTGTCTTCATGCCAACATGTTGAACACTGCGTAGTCATTGGTGTGGAATGCCAACGAATAACAGACATCCTTACCATGTTTGAATGATGAAAAATCATTAAGCATATTCAACAGTTATTGTCCAGAATGAGACCAAAGAATAACAAAGATCGATCCGCATTTCAAAGACCTGAAGGATTCAAACCCCAATGCCGCTCAAGTTACAGCTCAAGGAGAAAACAAACAAACTCGAAATAGTTCTAATTTGTGCCACTGGTGGTAGTGGCGGTACTGAACTTTGCCACTTAGATTGGTCATGTGACAACTGGATGCACAATCAACACCATAACCACTGGACTACATAACCCACACTTAGGTATTTCAAGTTTTTAGAGTAGTACATACAGTAAATATATTTGCTATAATGTAAAATATTTGTGAGTAATTTACTTACAGTGATTATTCAAAAACACACATAGGGGGGAAACATGTTTTTGTTAAATGTAATAAGTAAAGCAGCAAAGGCGAATTGAACCCTAATCTCCAGATTACAAGGTCCACACCCTAACAAGTTCCACACCCAAATTACACAACCCATGTGTAATGTGTTGTCTCAATTATGGCTATTTGTAGTGATGTGTGTGGATATATTATATTCATGTAGGTTACTGCAAACAACACGAACAAGCAAGCATGGTTGTTTTGCATTGATCGACACAACCCGTATATGCTGGTGTAAGGGGAGCGGATCACACCCCTGAGGCCATATGCATGAAGCAGTGTTAGCGCTCCAAACCTGTGGTTAGCGGCGATCTCCAGGTTAGCGGCGAAAAGTCGGTATGCATGGAGCAGTGTTATGGAAACCCCGCGAGTTAAAAGTCAGGTACGCTAACCCCACTCCGTAGCAGGTATGAGGGTAGTGTTAGGGACTGATTAGGTGCAAATCTATTCAATGCGATCATATTTGACAGATTTACACATGCAATAAGTGAAATTTAATCAAATTAACCATAAAGTCGAACCGTTATTAACACTGCTGCCGCATTGGCGGCGTTATTCATATTGTCGAATCGACGAATGTCAAATAAACAAATCGCTTCCGGCGCTGCCGCATCGACGTCGCTATCCGTACTGTCGAACATCAACAAAACATCGCCGCAGCCGATATTGCCAAATAGCGGTGCTCGGCAGCTACAGGCACAGAGGGATTTCCCACATCTATAAATAACTGCTCAGTTAGCTAACGCCACCGCGCTTTGGCACCGTACATACCTCGTGACACATTTCCCAACCCCGTCATTAGCTAACCCGAATCCGCCCATTAACACCGGAGCCGATAAATCATTCTTCATGTATATGGCTCCTGGGGCTATATTCATGTAGTGGTGCCAAGGCCTTAACTGCGGCTACGGTAGCCCCACACAGCTAACGGTGGAAAATCCGTAATTATGTGTCGGTGCCAACGCTAACCGCCGACCGTAGCCTAGGCTAAGCTACCCTGTTTTCAAACCAGGGTTAACTGCTAGACGCGCCGGTTAGTGTGCGTGTGAGGCTCTCCATCTATTCAATGCTTTCATATTTAACAGAATTACATACTCAATAAGTGAAATTTAATCAAATTAACCCTAAATTCGAACCGATATTAACGCTGCCGCCGCAGCAGCAGCGATATTAATATTTTCGAATCGACAAATGTAAAATAAGAAAATCGCAGCCTCCGCTGCGACGTCGATATCCATACTGTCCATACTGTCCAACGTCAACTAAACATGGCCACCGCCATCGCCGCCGTATCGGCGGGAATATATTAGACCCAAATCTATTAAATGCTGTCATATTTAACAGAATTACATACGCCATAAGTGAAATTTAATCAAATTAACCCTAAATTCGAACCGTTTTTAATGCTCCCGCCGAATTGGCAGCTTTATTCATATTGTCGAATCGAGGGAGTTCCCAAATCTATAAATAACTTTACGGTTAGCTATCCGCAGCGGCTTGGACATTGATGAATAAGACTTGACCTATTTCTCCAACCCGCCACTAGCCTCGGATAGCTACCCCAGAGCCTAGCATGTAGCACCGGCTAAGCCTGGCACGACTACATGAATATGGCCCCAGGTGTTGAACACATAGTTAACCACAGGTTCGGGTTCAATCCGCCAGTCGGCGCCTCTGTCTGGGCGAGACATCTAGTGATGCGCGCCGAGACCGCAATTACCATTATGGATCCCAGGTTTAACGGATCGCAGTTGAGCTCCTACTGGATCTTTTTTGCCTACTTATTTGGGCAGAGTAAGGGGTAGCCAGATGCACTGACATGCATTGATAGACTATGTAATACTTTTTTGGGGATACGGTATTTAGTATGCCATTACCGTGTAAGCTCCCGCGAGGGTGCTTCTTTTCAATGGTAGCTGTGAGGAATGTTATGGTGTATGGTTTTTCTTTGGTATAACTTCCTATCATATAACTAATATCTTAGCCTAGTATGTACATCTATTGAGATGGTAATAGGCTTATATTGTCATTTGTCATTTATAACAGTCAACAGTATTGTGTAATAACTAATAAACACTGTGTCCTCCATCCAGTCGTCCGTGTCTGTAGACTTACATATATAAACACCAATATATATACGACATATGTACGTCATATATAGCATTCAGTTTTACTACTAATAGTCATCATCATCATCATCATCATGCTGTTGGTCACGATGTGACAAAGACTGCTTTAATTACTTGACTGCCGCTCTCCATTTAGCTCTCTGCTGTGAGAGTGATGTCCATGAGTCAGTCTTTATGTCTCTCAGCTTCAGGTTTCTCTTAATGGTATCCTTGAACCGGAGATGAGGGCGCCCTCTCTTTTTGTATCCAGAAGACAGTTGAGAATAGAGGATCTGCTTTGGTAGCCTGTCTGATGACATCCTCATGAGGTGTCCAGTCCTCCGGAGATTCTTTTTGATCAGAAGATCTTCCATAGAGGGCAGCCCCGTCCATTCGAGTATTTCCTTATTTGTCACTTTGTCCTTCCAGGTTAGCCTCATGATTGAACGCAGATGTCACATCGTGAAGCATGCAGCTTTTTCACCTGTCGTCTGTACACTGTCCAGGCCTTGGCTCCGTATAGTAGGGTGGATAGCACAATTGCACAGTAGATCTTGCCTTTGACCTGCATGGACACATGGTGGTTGTTCCAGAGTCTCTGGCGTAGTCGGCCGAAAGATGCGCTAGCCTTGGCCATCCTCCTCTGTATTTCAGCATCAATGCGTCCATCACTTGATATAGTGCTTCAGAGGTAGGTGAATTCCGGAACAGAGTTCAGCTTGTTTCCATCAACCATGATATCCTCCTCTCAGGTTCTTGTAGAGTTGGGTTGGTACAGCACCTCCGTCTTCTTGATGTTAATCTTCAGGCCAAACTTCTTTGATGCATCGGAGAAAGCGTCCACTATTTTCTGGATCTCTTCAGCAGAGTGGGCAACCAGTGCACTGTCATCTGCGAATAGCAGCTCTCTCACCAGTATCCGAGTAGTCTTGGTCTTCGCTCTGAAGTGTGCGACATTGAATAGGTCAGCGCTCTGTCTGGACTGTATATAGATGCCATCCCCCATGTCTCGGAAAGCCTCATCGAGCATTGCTGATAGGAAGATGGAGAAGAGCATGGGGGCCAGTACACAACCTTGCTTGACCCCATTGGTAACCCCAAACGATTCCGAGACTTCCCCTCCAACATTAACGTTCGCCATCATTCCTGTATGTAGAACCTCGATCATAGTTGTGAACTTCTCTGGGCATCCATACTTCCTCAGTAGCTGCCATAGCCCGGTCCTCCCGACTGTATCAAATGTCTTAGTGAAATCAACAAATACCATGTACAGTGGTCGGTCCTGCTCAATGCACTTTTCTTGTAGCTGTTGGAGACAAATTATCATATCCACGGTGCTCCGGTTACCTCTGAAGCCACACTGTGACTCTGGAACTACATCAGGTGTTATGTGAATAGATAGTCTGTTGAGGAGGATTCTGGCGAAGATCTTGCCTGCTATGGAAAGAAGAGAGATTGATCACCTTTCTTGTAGATGGTTACAATGCTGGCATCCTTCCATGCTTGGGGTACAGAACCCTCCTCCCAGGCATTGGTGATTAGTTGGTGCAGTCTGCTGAACAGATTGTCTCCTCCATGCTTCTATACTTCAGCAGGAATTCCATCAACCCTAGGTGCTTTGCCATCTTTCAGGCCATCTCATCCATGGTTGGAATCTCATCGAGGCATGTTTTGGTAATGCGCTGCTGGATGTTGTCCAGATCCCCGTGATCTATGTCACCAGGGACGTTGAGTAGCTTTTGGAAGTGTTTGCTCCATCTTGCCACAACTCTCTTGCTGTGAGAAAAGGTCTCCATTCCATCTGTTGATTTCAGGTGAACAGGTCCCTTCTTCACGGGTCCCCACACTTCCTTCAGTCCACTGTAGAAGCCCTTCATGTTGTTTCTGTCTGCAGCTCTCTGCAGCTCCTCTGCCTTCATTTCCCACTAGTCTGACTTCAATGCAGGGGTGCATTTTTGTAGCAATCTGCAGGCATCTTTGTATGCTGCAGTGGTGGATCTAGTGTTCCAGTTCTGCAACACTCTCTGGTGGGCTTGGTCTCTTCTGCTCATAAGATTCTATAGCTCCTGATTGTGGTGGTCGAACCAGTCCTGGTGGTTTCTGTCTGGCTTGCCGAGATATGTTTTAGCTGTGTTGTATATGACCTGCTACAAAGCTGCCCATTCCTCGTCTGGTGTTGGGCTTTCCTTCTCCTCCCATTGTGTGAGAGTGCTGCCCATCTCCCGCTCGAAGCTCTCCCTGTGACTGATGGTACTTAGTTTTCCTATGTTGAGCTTGGTCGGTTTATTTGTCCCTTGCCTGTTGTGCTTTTGTCATATTCTGAATGCCACTTTTGACCTCAGCATCTGGTGATCAGTCCAGCAGTTAGCTCCACGCATGGCTCCAGTACTGTGGATGTCCATCTTATCCCGACACCTTGTGATGATGAAGTCGATCATATGCCAGTGTCTGGAACAAGGATGCATCCAAGGGGTCTTGCGTTCATCCTTCTGCTTGAACATGGTGTTCGAACTCAGAGCACAAAGCCAGTAGGAGCTCGCCATTGGAGTTGCATTTCCCAATTCCATGTTTGCCCATGACCAAGGGCCACTTGTCATTGCCTCTTCCTATCCTTTCATTGAAGTCTCCTATCAGCAGTCGCCTATCAGTGCGAGGGATGTCACTGGGTGTACTTGCCAGCTGGTTGTAGAAGGCCTCCTTGTTATCATCTGGGTTTGTCATTGTTGGAGCGTATACACTGATAATTGTAGCAAAGTTGTCATTGCTCAAAGGTAGTCTCATCATCATGATTCATCAACATCATGATGAATCATGATGATGAATCATTTGTCATTTATAGCAGTCAACAGTATTGTGTAATAACTAATAAACACTGTGTCCTCCATCCAGTCGCCCGTGTCTGTAGACTTACATATATAAACACCACTATATATACGACATATGTACGTCATATATAGCATTCAGTTTTACTACTAATAGTAATACTGAATGATGTGCATGTATATAGTTTATATAAATAAACACACCACTACAAATAGCCTGAAGTGACACAACAAATTATGTGTGGGTTCTGTTGTCTAGTGGTTAGGGTGTGGAACTTGTAATCTGTGTTTAATTCCATTTGGTTCTTTACCTTTTCCATTTAATCAAAAAGACAAGTGTACCCCCCATATATGTGTTTCTCAATAATTACTGAAAGTAAATGGTGCAATGAAATTGTACTAACACACATTTTACATTACAGCAAATTTATTTTCTGTATGTACTACTCCAAAAAAATGAAATACCTAAGTTTTACTCTCCCTTCTCTCCACTCTCACTCAGCCATTTTCAAAACAGCAGCTGGAGTACCAGACTCAGCACTCCCCCATCTATCTGGTTTTGCAAACAAGAAAAGCAAGCAAAGTTCTGCTTGGGGAGCACTGATTTCAGCATTCTCTCTGGCCCAGATCAGGTGCAGTGACTACCACTCTCTCCCACATATTTGGTTTTATAAACTTGAAAACTAAACAAAAGTGTGCTTGGAGAGCATTTGTCAGAGTACAGTTCCCGTTTCCGCGAGCTATAACTGCACATTTAAGAGGTTGGAGAGCTTACCTCGTTTAGTCATTGTGCATTTATGTCACTTCACTACATTATCCTATATAAAATACTACCTTGGTAATTGAAACGGACCTTAAATGGCCAGCGTTACCCGAACGAAGTGAGCTCTCCAACCTCTTTAATGCGATGAAGCATAATTCCTTAAAGTACTCCTGTTTCAATCGTTGTCCACTTTGATCAGTGGAAGCTGAAAGTTGCATGCAATATATGTCATGCCCAAATACACTAATTGATATCAGACTGGCCAGTTCAATATCAGCTTTATCGGACAGTGGGTCATCAAGGGATCTCAAGGGAGGTGAACACTGAGAATGCATGGTTAGCACCATTTAGACATCTGACAAAGAGCTGGGGCAATGCGACGCTACCACGTGTTGTGTTTGACTGGACAGGCGTGTGCACATCTCGTCCGTGACGGCTAGCTTCCTGAACGAGGAGTTTGAGCTGGAACCCGGAGATGGGGAACTCAGGGAAGACGGCATCCGAACGGCGGGACTCAAGACGTACCTCATCAAGTCTGTGCTGAAGCCGGTAAGTGTAAATGACACAAATAAGGCATCTGAATGAGGAGAAAAATTAGCGAGGTCCAGACCTGTTGTCCGATACAGGTACAAATCTGCTGGTGTCAGGAAATAGAATCGCCCCTCAAATTTGCCGGAAGGCGAGTGTTGGATTAACCAGAGTAATTAGCTTTGATTAACATTGGGATAATCTGTTACACCTGAAATCATGTCGGTAAGCAAAATTGTTGGATTAACCTGACCTAACTGTATATGCATGTGTGCATACAAATATACCGGCGGTTTTAAATAAAAAAGAGAGAGGTGGAGGAGTGGGGTGGATGGGAGAGGGAAGGGGGGCAGGGCGGAGGTTATACGAAAAGGAGAGCGAGGTGGAGGAGTGGGATGGAGGTGGGAGGGGAATGAGTAGTGTTTTATAGGGAAGAGAGAGGGGGAGGAGGTAGTGGAGTAGGGGGCGGGTGAGGGAATGAGGGGGTGGGAGGTGTAATGATGTGGATAATACATTGCAGGAGGTGAGGAGAGGAGGGAGGCGGAGGTGAGGGGAGGAGCGGGATGCGAAGGAAGGAATGAAATAAGGTGCACACTGAGTAACTGCCTCGTCAATGTCCTACTCCATAGTACCTTCTTTACATACTGAATAAGGTGCACTTTGAGTAACTGCCTCGTCAATGTCCTACTTCATAGTACCTTCTTTACATCCTAAATAAGGTGCACTTTGAGTAACTGCCTCATCAATGTCCTACTCCATAGTACCTTCTTTACATCCTGAATAAGGTGTGCTTTGAGTAACTGCCTCGTCAATGTCCTACTCCATAGTACCTTCTTTACATCCTAAATAAGGTGCACTTTGAGTAACTGCCTCGTCAATGTCCTACTCCATAGTACCTTCTTTAGATCCTGAATAAGGTGTACTTTGAGTAACTGCCTCGTCAATGTCCTACTCCATAGTACCGTCTTTACATCCTGAATAAGGTGTGCTTTGAGTAACTGCCTCGTCAATGTCCTAGTCCATCGTACCTTCGTTACATCCTGAATAAGGTGTACTTTGAGTAACTGCCTCGTCAATGTCCTACTCCATAGTACCGTCTTTACATCCTGAATAAGGTGTGCTTTGAGTAACTGCCTCGTCAATGTCCTACTCCATAGTACGTTCTTTACATACTGAATAAGGTGCACTTTGAGTAACTGCCTCATCAATGTCCTACTCCATAGTACCTTCTTTACATCCTAAATAAGGTGCACTTTGAGTAACTGCCTTGTCAATGTCCTACTCCATCGTACCTTCGTTACATCCTGAATAAGGTGCACTTTGAGTAACTGCCTCATCAATGTCCTACTCCATAGTACCTTCTTTACATCCTGAATAAGGTGCACTTTGAGTAACTGCCTAGTCAATGCCCTACTCCATAGTCCCTTCTTTACATCCTGAATAAGGTGCACTTTGAGTAACTGCCTCCTCAATGTCCCACTCCATAGTACCTTCTTTACATCCTGAATAAGGTGCACTTTGAGTAACTGCCTCGTCAATGTCCTACTCCATAGTACCTTCTTTACATCCTGAATAAGGTGCACACTGAGTAACTGCCTCGTCAATGTCCTACTCCATAGTACCTTCTTTACATACTGAATAAGGTGCACTTTGGGTAACTGCCTGTCAATGTCTACTCCATAGTACCTTCTTTACATCCTAAATAAGGTGCACTTTGAGTAACTGCCTCGTCAATGTCCTACTCCATAGTACCTTCTTTACATCCTGAATAAGGTGCACACTGAGTAACTGCCTCGTCAATGTCCTACTCCATAGTACCTTCTTTACATCCTATATACGGTGCACACTGAGTAACTGCCTCATCAATGTCCTACTCCATAGTACCTTCTTTACATCCTAAATAAGGTGCACTTTGAGTAACTGCCTCATCAATGTCCTAGTCCATAGTCCCTTCTTTACATCCTAAATAAGGTGCACTTTGAGTAACTGCCTCGTCAATGTCCTACTCCATCGTACCTTCGTTACATCCTGAATAAGGTGCACTTTGAGTAACTGCCTCGTCAATGTCCTACTCCATAGTACCTTCTTTACATACTGAATAAGGTGCACTTTGAGTAACTGCCTCGTCAATGTCCTACTCCATAGTACCTTCTTTACATCCTGTGTAAGGTGCACTTTGAGTAACTGCCTCTCAATGTCCACTCCATAGTACTTTTCATCCTAAGGTGCATTTGAGTAACTGCCTCGTCAATGTCCTACTCCATAGTACCTTCTTTACATCCTGAATAAGGTGCACACTGAGTAACTGCCTCGTCAATGTCCTACTCCATAGTACCTTCTTTACATACTGAATAAGGTGCACTTTGAGTAACTGCCTCGTCAATGTCCTACTCCATAGTACCTTCTTTACATCCTAAATAAGGTGCACTTTGAGTAACTGCCTCATCAAT
This sequence comes from Branchipolynoe longqiensis, assembly GCA_030323885.1. NCBI lineage: Eukaryota > Metazoa > Annelida > Polychaeta > Phyllodocida > Polynoidae > Branchipolynoe > Branchipolynoe longqiensis. The sequence continues at coordinate 10,765,928 of CM059198.1, read as the reverse complement.
GTCCTACTCCATAGTACCTTCTTTACATCCTGAATAAGGTGCACACTGAGTAACGGCCTCGTCAATGTCCTACTCCATAGTACTTTCTTTACATCCTATATAAGGTGCACACTGAGTAACTGCCTCATCAATGTCCTACTCCATAGTACCTTCTTTACATCCTAAATAAGGTGCACTTTGAGTAACTGCCTGGTCAATGTCCTACTCCATAGTACCTTCTTTACATCCTGAATAAGGTGCACTTTGAGTAACTGCCTCGTCAATGTCCTACTCCATAGTACCTTCTTTACATCCTGAATAAGGTGCACTTTGAGTAACTGCCTCGTCAATGTCCTACTCCATAGTACCTTCTTTACATCCTGAATAAGGTGCACTTTGAGTAACTGCCTCGTCAATGTCCTACTCCATAGTACCTTCTTTACATCCTGAATAAGGTGCACTTTGAGTAACTGCCTCGTCAATGTCCTACTCCATAGTACCTTCTTTACATCCTAAATAAGGTGCACTTTGAGTAACTGCCTCGTCAATGTCCTACTCCATAGTACCTTCTTTACATCCTGAATAAGGTGCACTTTGAGTAACTGCCTCGTCAATGTCCTACTCCATAGTACCTTCTTTACATCCTGAATAAGGTGCACTTTGAGTAACTGCCTCGTCAATGTCCTACTCCATAGTACCTTCTTTACATCCTGAATAAGGTGCACTTTGAGTAACTGCCTCGTCAATGTCCTACTCCATAGTACCTTCTTTACATCCTAAATAAGGTGCACTTTGAGTAACTGCCTCGTCAATGTCCTACTCCATCGTACCTTCTTTACATCCTAAATAAGGTGCACTTTGAGTAACTGCCTCGTCAATGTCCTACTCCATAGTACCTTCTTTACATCCTAAATCCTGAATAAGGTGCACTTTGAGTAACTGCCTCGTCAATGTCCTACTCATAGTACCTTCTTTAAATCCTGAATAAGGTGCACTTTGAGTAACTGCCTCGTCAATGTCCTACTCCATAGTACCTTCTTTACATCCTAAATAAGGTGCACTTTGAGTAACTGCCTCGTCAATGTCCTACTCCATAGTACCTTCTTTACATCCTGAATAAGGTGCACTTGAGTAACTGCCTCCAACCACCCAACCCAACCAAAGTGCACTTTGAGTAACTGCCTCGTCAATGTCCTACTCCATAGTACCTTCTTTACATCCTGAATAAGGTGCACTTTGAGTAACTGCCTCGTCAATGTCCTACTCCATAGTACCTTCTTTACATCCTGAATAAGGTGCACTTTGAGTAACTGCCTCGTCAATGTCCACTCCATAGTACCTTCTTTACATCCTGATAAGGTGCACTTTGAGTAACTGCCTCGTCAATGTCCCACTCTATAGTACCTTCTTTACATCCTGAATAAGTTGCACACTGAGTAACTGCCTCGTCAATGTCCTACTCCATAGTACCTTCTTTAATCCTGAATAAGGTGCACTTTGAGTAACTGCCTCGTCAATGTCCTACTCCATAGTACCTTCTTTACATCCTAAATGTGGTGCACTTTGAGTAACTGCCTCATCAATGTCCTACACCATAGTACCTTCTTTACATCCTGAATAAGGTGCACTTTGAGTAACTGCCTCGTCAATGTCCTACTCCATAGTACCTTCTTTACATCCTGAATAAGGTGCACTTTGAGTAACTGCCTCGTCAATGTCCTACTCCATAGTACCTTCTTTACATCCTGAATAAGGTGCACACTGAGTAACTGCCTCATCAATGTCCTACTCCATAGTACCTTCTTTAAATCCTGAATAAGGTGCACTTTGAGTAACTGCCTCGTCAATGTCCTAGTCCATCGTACCTTCTTTACATCCTGAATAAGGTGCACTTTAAGTAACTGCCTCGTCAATGTCCCTCTCCATAGTACCTTCTTTACATCCTGTGTAAGGTGCACACTGAGTAACTGCCTCATCAATGTCCTACTCCATAGTACCTTCTTTGCATCCTGAATAAGGGGTACTTTGAGTAACTGCCTCGTCAATGTCCTACTCCATAGTACCTTCTTTACATCCTGAATAAGGTGCACACTGAGTAACTGCCTCGTCAATGTCCTACTCCATAGTACCTTCTTTACATCCTGAATAAGGTGCACTTTGAGTAACTGCCTCGTCAATGTCCTACTCCATAGTACCTTCTTTACATCCTGAATAAGGTGCACTTTGAGTAACTGCCTCAACTCGCTACCAAACTTACTCAAAGGAAGAGGATTACAGCAAAAAATTAGTGAACTAACCAGACTTGGAGAAAACAGCTCAATAATAGACCTAATCATAACAAACTCAAATCATGCCCACACCTCAGGAACTAGGAACTGGGGCATTAGTGACCATGAATTGGATATATATTACTAGAAAGAAAATCAAAACCAAAAACAAAACTACTCTCCGTATGGCTTAAGATCGTACAAAAATTACACGAAGGAAGCACTAGCAGCGCACCTAGAAAAAACTTTGAAATTACCATAACACCTTACAACAATTACATGACCAATGGAACACTATCATTAGGGGAAGGGAGAAGTCACCTCGACACTACTGTCCAATAAACAACTTAAAATTAAAAAAAAAAACAGACCCATGGGTAACCCAGAATTAATCAACGCAATTAGTACACGTATAAGGCAGGTAAAGTGGCTAAAGCAGCGGGAGACCTCATCACATAGAAGAGTACCATAAAAGCAAGAAATCGAAGCCATAAACAATGAGAAAAGGCCAAAGGAAATTTGTTATCCCTCAAGACCAAAAATGGGGTATAAACTCACCATAAATTCGGAACAACGTAAAGATCCTAATTCCAAACAACACAAATAAAGACACCATTACCTTATACAACAATGAGGGAATTGAAATCAGCAACAAGGATACACAAACATAATGAACAAACACTTTTCTACCACTAAAGGAAATAAACTATCCAGAAAATACAACTCTAACTGGGCACAAAAAGAGCACCACAACTAAACGTAGTGATATGGGATTGCATAACCACAAAAAAAGAAATAAGGTGATCTCATCAAAACAGTTGATTGCAATAAGCGTCAAGGCATTGTAATATACCATGAGTATAGTACTGAAGGATGCATTAGGATGCATTCCCAGAGGCCTTATGTATCTATCAACACATCTTTTCAGAGAAGGGACCATGTAACAGCTGGAAGCAGCCAAAGTAACCCCGCTCCTCAAAGGGGGGGTAACAACAAGAACCTGCAACTATAGGCTATCTCAATACACCACTGTCTGGGAAGTTAATGGAGAAAATAATGCATAGGCACATTATTGGACCACCTGATCGAACACAAAATACTAAACAGTAACAAGGCAGATTCAGAAAATACCACTCCGACAATTAAACAATGCTAACCTTTAATAAGCATATCTCTAATAATATCAATAAAAAGAACCAAGTGGTGCAGCGTTCATAGACATCAGCAAAGCCTTGACATGGTGACCACACTACCTAAGCAGCCAACCTATCCCAAATGGAATAACAGGAGTAACGGAAAAGGGTAACAAACTACCTAAAAAAACGAAAACAATGCCCTCAATAAATGGAACTCATATCAAGTGAGGAAAAAATAAACTGTGCGTACCACAAGGGTCAGTCCTGGGACCACTCTCTCTTCCTCATATATATAAATGATCTAAACAACTGGCGAGACACTGAAAACATCCAACTATATGCAGATGATCCTGAGGTATATACTGCAGGCAAAACATCTGAAGAGATCGAAACCAAAACTAAATCAAACTACTAATGAAACTAACTGAATGGTGCCATCTAAATTAAGAGACTATAAATAGCAATAAATCGAAGACGGTGCTATTCGGTACCAAACTAACGTGGTAACAACAAAATAAAATGTCTCCTGGGAACACGAGTTAGAACAGGTAGACAACTACCGGTATCTGGGAGTGGACCTGGACAGGCACTTAAACATGACCTTTGCATAACAAACACGATCCAAAAAAGCAAACCATAAAATATGGCCTACTGCAAAACTAAAGGTACAACATCACTGAAAGCATGGCATCAAAAATATATAACTGAATTGATCCTTCCCTATTTTGACTATGGTGATGAGTATACATGGGGAAGTACCAAACTACTCAACAAACTAATAGTGATGCATAAAAAGCCCTTAAATTAGGCCTCCATGTTCACAAAAGATATCCCATGTTAGAACTACACAAAAAACGCAAAGCAACACTATTAATCAAGCAGAAGAGAAACGCACCAGAAAATTCTAGCACATCCCCACTACACCACAAAACCGTGATACACCAGTAGCCCCCCGCAGGACACAAGACACATGGCGGCCCCAATACTCCCGTAACGGAAAGAAGCAACATGAAAATACATGAGAGAATGTACTAACCATGTCAGCACTGCCTGGAATAAACAAGATGTAAGATTGTGGCAATCCATAACCCTGACCACTACAAAAATCCTAAAGAAAACAAATACTTCTGAAACAACCAAAACCGCACCTGCCCCTACTCCCGAATGCTACTGTGTACTGGCCAGAAAGCAAAAGACAGCCAGGAAAAGTGGTCGAACACAAAACAGAAAAAATAGGAAATTAGCTCTCCTAATATTAAAGGAAATCAGGAAAGCTATCACCACAATGGCGCAGTCCACCTGGGTATGTTAATGGCACAAACCACCACAGAAGTGGACAGGCCACAGTCAAGCAACTGATCCACCCTGAAATACAAAATGGCTAGCCAAGCAACACCAGCCATCCCACCTGGCCACAGCCCTAAAGGGTCCGAGTGTGTTCTAGCACAGAAAAGAAGTGCACTATCTAAGGACAGGATCAGGTGAAAGGTGCTTTGAGTAACTGCCTCGTCAATGTCCTAGTCCATCGTACCTTCGTTACATCCTGAATAAGGTGTACTTTGAGTAACTGCCTCGTCAATGTCCTACTCCATAGTACCGTCTTTACATCCTGAATAAGGTGTGCTTTGAGTAACTGCCTCGTCAATGTCCTAGTCCATCGTACCTTCGTTACATCCTGAATAAGGTGTACTTTGAGTAACTGCCTCGTCAATGTCCTACTCCATAGTACCGTCTTTACATCCTGAATAAGGTGTGCTTTGAGTAACTGCCTCGTCAATGTCCTAGTCCATCGTACCTTCGTTACATCCTGAATAAGGTGTACTTTGAGTAACTGCCTCGTCAATGTCCTACTCCATAGTACCGTCTTTACATCCTGAATAAGGTGTGCTTTGAGTAACTGCCTCGTCAATGTCCTACTCCATAGTACGTTCTTTACATACTGAATAAGGTGCACTTTGAGTAACTGCCTCATCAATGTCCTACTCCATAGTACCTTCTTTACATCCTAAATAAGGTGCACTTTGAGTAACTGCCTTGTCAATGTCCTACTCCATCGTACCTTCGTTACATCCTGAATAAGGTGCACTTTGAGTAACTGCCTCATCAATGTCCTACTCCATAGTACCTTCTTTACATCCTGAATAAGGTGCACTTTGAGTAACTGCCTAGTCAATGCCCTACTCCATAGTCCCTTCTTTACATCCTGAATAAGGTGCACTTTGAGTAACTGCCTCCTCAATGTCCCACTCCATAGTACTTCTTTACATCCTGAATAAGGTGCACTTTGAGTAACTGCCTCGTCAATGTCCTATCCATAGTACCTTCTTTACATCCTGAATAAGGTACTGAGTAACTGCCTCGTCAATGTCCTACTCCATAGTACCTTCTTTACTATAATAAGGTGCACTTTGAGTAACTGCCTCGTCAATGTCCTACTCCATAGTACCTTTTTACATCCTAAATAAGGTCACTTTGAGTAACTGCCTCGTCAATGTCCTACTCATAGTACTTCTTTACATCCTGAATAAGGTGCACACTGAGTAACTGCCTCGTCAATGTCCTACTCCATAGTACCTTCTTTACATCCTAAATAAGGTGCACTTTGAGTAACTGCCTCATCAATGTCCTACTCCATAGTACCTTCTTTACATCCTAAATAAGGTGCACTTTGAGTAACTGCCTCGTCAATGTCCTACTCCATCGTACCTTCGTTACATCCTGAATAAGGTGCACTTTGAGTAACTGCCTCATCAATGTCCTACTCCATAGTACCTTCTTTACATCCTGAATAAGGTGCACTTTGAGTAACTGCCTAGTCAATGCCCTACTCCATAGTCCCTTCTTTACATCCTGAATAAGGTGCACTTTGAGTAACTGCCTCGTCAATGTCCTACTCCATAGTACCTTCTTTACATCCTGAATAAGGTGCACTTTGAGTAACTGCCTCGTCAATGTCCTACTCCATAGTACCTTCTTTACATCCTGAATAAGGTGCACTTTGAGTAACTGCCTCGTCAATGTCCTACTCCATAGTACCTTCTTTACATCCTGAATAAGGTGCACACTGAGTAACTGCCTCGTCAATGTCCTACTCCATAGTACCTTCTTTACATCCTGAATAAGGTGCACTTTGAGTAACTGCCTCGTCAATGTCCTACTCCATAGTACCTTCTTTACATCCTAAATAAGGTGCACTTTGAGTAACTGCCTCGTCAATGTCCTACTCCATAGTACCTTCTTTACATCCTGAATAAGGTGCACACTGAGTAACTGCCTCGTCAATGTCCTACTCCATAGTATTTTTTACATCCTAAATAAGGTGCACTTTGAGTAACTGCCTCGTCAATGTCCTACTCCATAGTACCTTCTTTACATCCTAAATAAGGTCACTTTGAGTAACTGCCTCGTCAATGTCCTACTCCATAGTACCTTCTTTACATAATAAGGTGCACTTTGAGTAACTGCCTCGTCAATGTCCTACTCCATAGTACCTTCTTTACATCCTGATAAGGTGCACTGAGTAACTGCCTCATCAATGTCCTACTCCATAGTACCTTCTTTCATCCTGATAAGGTGCACTTTGAGTAACTGCCTCGTCAATGTCCTACTCCATAGTACCTTCTTTACATCTGAATAAGGTGCACATGAGTAACTGCCTCGTCAATGTCCTACTCCATAGTACCTTCTTTACATCCTAAATAAGGTGCACTTTGAGTAACTGCCTCGTCAATCTCCTACTCCATAGTACCTTCTTTACATCCTGAATAAGGTGCACTTTGAGTAACTGCCTCGTCAATGTCCTACTCCATAGTACCTTCTTTACATTCTGTATAAGGTGCACTTTGAGTAACTGCCTCATCAATGTCCTACTCCATAGTACCTTTTTTACATCCTAAATAAGGTGCACTTTGAGTAACTGCCTCGTCAATGTCCTACTCCATAGTACCTTCTTTACATCCTAAATAAGGTGCACTTTGAGTAACTGCCTCGTCAATGTCCTACTCCATCGTACCTTCGTTACATCCTAAATAAGGTGCACTTTGAGTAACTGCCTCGTCAATGTCCTACTCCATCGTACCTTCGTTACATCCTGAATAAGGTGCACTTTGAGTAACTGCCTCGTCAATGTCCTACTCCATAGTACCTTCTTTAAATCCTGAATAAGGTGCACTTTGAGTAACTGCCTCGTCAATGTCCTACTCCATAGTACCTTCTTTACATCCTAAATAAGGTGCACGTTGAGTAACTGCCTCGTCAATGTCCTACTCCATCGTACCTTCGTTACATCCTGAATAAGGTGCACTTTGAGACTGCCTCATCAATGTCCTACTCCATAGTACCTTCTTTACATCCTGAATAAGGTGCACTTTGAGTAACTGCCTAGTCAATGCCCTACTCCATAGTCCCTTCTTTACATCCTGAATAAGGTGCACTTTGAGTAACTGCCTCGTCAATGTCCTACTCCATAGTACCTTCTTTACATCCTAAATAAGGTGCCCTTTGAGTAACTGCCTCGTCAATGTCCCACTCTATAGTACCTTCTTTACATCCTGAATAAGGTGCACACTGAGTAACTGCCTCGTCAATGTCCTACTCCATAGTACCTTCTTTACATCCTAAATAAGGTGCCCTTTGAGTAACTGCCTCGTCAATGTCCCACTCTATAGTACCTTCTTTACATCCTGAATAAGTTGCACACTGAGTAACTGCCTCGTCAATGTCCTACTCCATAGTACCTTCTTTACATACTGAATAAGGTGCACTTTGAGTACTCGTCATGTCCTACTCCATTACCTTTTTACATCCTAAATGTGGTGCACTTTGAGTAACTGCCTCATCAATGTCCTACACCATAGTACCTTCTTTACATCCTGATAAGTGCACTTTGAGTAACTGCCTCGTCAATGTCCTAGTCCATCGTACCTTCTTTACATCCTGAATAAGGTGCACTTTAAGTAACTGCCTCGTCAATGTCCCTCTCCATAGTACCTTCTTTACATCCTGAATAAGGTGCACACTGAGTAACTGCCTCATCAATGTCCTACTCCATAGTACCTTCTTTAAATCCTGAATAAGGTGCACTTTGAGTAACTGCCTCGTCAATTTCCTAGTCCATCGTACCTTCTTTACATCCTGAATAAGGTGCACTTTAAGTAACTGCCTCGTCAATGTCCCTCTCCATAGTACCTTCTTTACATCCTAAATAAGGTGCACTTTGAGTAACTGCCTCGTCAATGTCCTACTCCATCGTACCTGCTTTACATCCTGAATAAGGTGCACTTTAGTAACTGCCTCGTCAATGTCCCACTCCATAGTACCTTCTTTACATCCTGAATAAGGTGCACACTGAGTAACTGCCTCGTCAATGTCCTACTCCATAGTACCTTCTTTACATCCTGAATAAGGTGCGCTTTGAGTAACTGCCTCGTCAATGTCCTACTCCATAGTACCTTCTTTACATCCTGAATAAGGTGCACTTTGAGTAACTGCCTCAACTCGCTACCAAACTTACTCAAAGGAAGAGGATTACAGCAAAAAATTAGTGAACTAACCAGACTTGGAGAAAACAGCTCAATAATAGACCTAATCATAACAAACTCAAATCATGCCCACACCTCAGGAACTAGGAACTGGGGCATTAGTGACCATGAATTGATATATATTACTAGAAAGAAAATAAAAACCAAAAACAAAACTACTCTCCGTATGGGTAGATCGTACAAAAATTACCCGAAGGAAGCACTAGCAGCACACCTAGAAAAAACTGTGAAATTACCAATAACACCTGATGCAGATGTAAATGACCAATGGAACACTATCATTGGGGAAGTGGAAGTCACCTCGACACTACCTGTCCAATAAAAAAACTTAAAATTAAAAAAAACAGGACCCATGGGTAACCCCAGAATTAATCAACGCAATTATGGACAAGTATAAGGCAGGTAAAGTGGCTAAAGCAAGCGGGAGACTTCATCACATAGAAGAGTACCATAAAGCAAGAAATCGAAGCCATAAATCAGTGAGGAAGGCCAAAAGGAAATTTGTTATCACTCAAGACCAAAAATGGGGTATAAACTCACATAAATTCTGGAACAACGTAAAGATCCTAATTCCAAACAACACAAATAAAGATACAATTACCTTATACAACAATGAGGGAATTGAAATCAGCAACAAGGATACAGCAAACATAATGAACAAACACTTTTCTACCATAGGAAATAAACTATCCAGAAAATTCAACTCTAACTGGGCCACAAGAGCACCACAACTAAACGTAGTGATAGGGGATTGCATAACCACAAAAAAAGAAATAAGTGATCTCATCAAAACAGTTGATTGCAATAAGCCGTCAGGCATTGAATATACCTTGAGTATAGTACTGAAGGATGCATTAGGATGCATCCCAGAGGCCTTATGTAGTCTATTCAACACATCTTTCAGAGAAGGTACCTATGTAGACTGCTGGAAGCTAGCCAAAGTAACCCCGCTCCACAAAGGGGGGGACAAACAAGACCTGGGCAACTATAGGCCTATCTCAATACTCCCACTGTCTGGGAAGTTAATGGAGAAAATAATGCATAGGCACATTATGGACCACCTGATCGAACACAAAATACTAAACAGTAAACAAGGCAGATTCAGAAAATACCACTCGACAATTAAAACAATTGCTAACTTAATAAGCGATATCTCTAATAATATCAATAAAAAGAACCTAGTGGGTGCAGCGTTCATAGACTTCAGCAAAGCCTTTGACATGGTGGACCACACTATCCTAATCAGCAAACTATCCCAAATGGGAATAACAGGAGTAACGGGAAAATGGGTAACAAGCTACCTAAAAAAACGAAAACAATGCCCAGCAATAAATGGAACCATATCAAGTGAGGAAAAAATAAACTGTGGCGTACCACAAGGGTCAGTCCTGGGACCACTCCTCTTCCTCATATATATAAATGATCTAAACAACTGGCTAGACACTGAAAACATCCAACTATATGCAGATGATACTGAGGTATATACTGCAGGCAAAACATCTGAAGAGATCGAAACAAAACTAAATCAAACACTAATGAAACTAACTGAATGGTGCCATCTAAATAAGATAACTATAAATAGCAATAAATCGAAGACGGTGCTATTCGGTACCAAACTAACTGGTAACAACAAAATAAAATGTCTCCTGGGAAACAACGAGTTAGAACAGGTAGACAACTACCGGTATCTGGGAGTGGACCTGGACAGGCACTTAAACTATGACCTTTGCATAACAAACACTATCAAAAAAGCAAACCATAAAATATGGCTACTGGCAAAACTAAGGTACTACATCACTGAAAGCATGGCAATCAAAATATATAAAGGAATGATCCTTCCCTATTTTGACTATGGTGATGTAGTATACATTGGGGGAAGTACCAAACTACTCAACAAACTACAAGTGATGCAAAATAAAGCCCTTAAAATATGCCTCCAAGTACACAAAAGATATCCCATGTTAGAACTACACAAAAAATGCAAAGCAACACTATTAACAAGCAGAAGAGAAACGCACCTGAAAATTCTAGCACACCACTACACCACAAAACCGGATTACACAGTAGCCCCCCGCAGGGACACAAGACACATGGCGGCCCCAATACTCCTAACGGAAAGAAGCAACATGAAAATACATGAGAGAAGTGTACTAACCATGTCAGCACATGCCTGGAATAAACAAGATGTAAAATTGTGGGCAATCCATAACCCTGACCACTACAAAAAATTCCTAAAGAAAACAATTACTTACTGACACAACAAAACCGCACCTGCCCCTGAGCTCCCTGAATGCTTACTGTGTACTGGCACAGAAAGCAAAAGACAGGCCAGGAAAAGTGGTAGACACTAAACAGAAAAAATAGGGAAATTAGCTCTCCTAAGTATTAAGGAAATCAGGAAAGCTATCACCACATGGCGCAGTCCACCTGGGTATGTGTAATGGCACAAACCAACACAGAAGTGGACAGGCCACAGTCAAGCAACTGATCCACCCTGAAATACAAAATGGCTAGGCAAGCAACACAGCCATCCCACCTGGCCCCAGTCCTAAAGGGTCCGAGTGTGTTCTAGCACACGAGTGCACTATCTAAGGACAGGGTTCAGGTGAAAGGATGCTGTAACAAATAACAAAAATCTGAATGGAACAGGATCCTCTCCCGCAAGCCTGCATGTCACCCAAGTAGATGTACATAGTAGGCTAAGGTATCATTACTCAGACTAAACAAAAAAACTGGAAGATTACAAAAAAAACTAACATAGGCGATTACTAACAACCAAAATTGCAGAAGGCTGACCCGAGCAGACACACGTAAACACTCCAGGGCAAAGGAACAGATCAAGACAGCATGACAGCTGTCCAGCAGTGAAAACAAGCACCCTGACAGGAGCTTATACGTTATGGGCAGAGTAAATACCTCGTCAATAAAAAAAATTAAAATTAAAAATCAATGTCCTACTCCATAGTACCTTCTTTACATCCTGAATAAGGTGCACTTTGAGTAACTGCCTCGTCAATGTCCTACTCCATAGTACCTTCTTTACATCCTGAATAAGGTGCACTATGAGTAACTGTCTCATCAATGTCCTACTCCATAGCACCTTCTTTACATCCTGAATACTGTGCACTTTGAGTAACTGCCTGGTCAATGTCCTACCCCATAGTACCTTCTTTACATTCTGTATAAGGTGCACTTTGAGTAACTGCCTCATCAATGTCCTACGATATAGCGAATGGTAGACAGGAAGTGTGAACACTTATTTGTCTCTCTTTTTTGTTGTTTTTTGTTGTTGATACATTAATTGTCCCAAGCAGGGGAAATCCCAGTCACAGACGACTGGTCTTCCCCACTCCACTGCTGGTCGATAGAAAGCCCGAGCCTACACTTTTACCGACCAAAGGGATTTTTAACCTCCCACACCACATACACATGGTATGAGAGCAACCGGCCTTTGATGACGATGTAAGTTATACACAGCGGTGGAAATCCAAATTGGCAGAGCTGGGGGCATGGGGAATCGAACCGCCGACCCTCAGATTAGGAGTCTGACCTAGAAAAAAGTCAGACACTCTAACCACTCCGCCACAGAGAACGCCACTCCAGAGTACCTTCTTTACATCCTGAATAAGGTGCACTTTGAGTAACTGCCTCGTCAATGTCCTACTCCATAGTACCTTCTTTACATCCTGAATAAGGTGCACTTTGAGTAACTGCCTCGTCAATGTCCTACTCCATAGTACCTTCTTTACATCCTGAATAAGGTGCACTTTGAGTAACTGCCTCGTCAATGTCCTACTCCATAGGACCTTCTTTACATCCTGAATAAGGTGCACTATGAGTAACTGTCTCGTCAAGTCCTACTCCATAGCACCTACTTTACATCCTGAATACTGTGCACTTTGAGTAACTGCCTCGTCAATGCCCTACTCCATTGTACCTTCTTTACATTCTGTATAAGGTGCACTTTGAGTAACTGCCTCATCAATGTCCTTCTCCATAGTACCTTCTTGACATCCTAAATAAGGTGCACTTTGAGTAACTGCCTCGTCAATGTCCCTCTCCATAGTACCTTCTTTACATCCTGAATAAGGTGCACACTGAGTAACTGCCTCGTCAATGTCCTACTCCATAGTACCTTATTTACATCCTGAATAAGGTGCACTTTGAGTAACTGCCTCATCAATGTCCTACTCCATTGTACCTTCTTTACATCCTGTATAAGGTGCACTTTGAGTAACTGCCTCATCAATGTCCTACTCCATAGTACCTTCTTTACATCCTGAATAAGGTGCACACTGAGTAACTGCCTCGTCAATGTCCTACTCCATAGTACCTTCTTTACATCCTGAATAAGGTGCACTTTGAGTAACTGCCTAGTCAATGCCCTACTCCATAGTACCTTCTTTACATCCTGAATAAAGTGCCCTTTGAGTAACTGCCTCGTCAATGTCCTACTCCATAGTACCCTCAAGGAACGCTCGACGAAGATGCAAGCCTCCATCCTCCAGGCGATCCTTTGACTGAGGTGGGTGCCACACATATGAAGTAGTGCATTACTAGATGCAATTCCAGTTTCTATCAAATAAAATATATGTTGTTGGATATTCGATTGTTAACAGCAATAAGATCCATTTCCCTATTTCCCTGCCCAATCTCCTGCATCTTCCTGTTTTAGCTTATTTGATTAGCTCTTTGATTCGTTAGCATTAACACCTTTTTGTTTGTAGGAGGTGTGCGATGAGACTGATACGATTGCCGACCTTGCCAACGTGTTACTTGAACGGGAAAATACAGCGTAAGTGATAGCTAATCAAAAGCCAACTCACTTCAATGAACCTAAAATATTTAGTTAATATGGGTGTTTTTGCTGAGACACGGACGTATAAGTAGTGAATAGTGACAGATTTGTAATATTTCTGGTTAGGTTGAGGTCAAGCTTGTTTCCTAATTGTGTCGCTCTTTGCCTCGCCTGGGCTGCGATAGTTGTGCAGTTGCTGGGTGCCGTCACCTTCATTGACATATAACCACATTATGTCAAAAGTGTCAATGGAGCTTGTGTGGTGAATCATCTCCTCATACCATTGTTGGTGCTGCCAAACCCACTCGTGGTGGACATTCACCTTTTACACTTGTTTGCCCACATCGCACAGAGGTGGCAGAGGAGGTCGGACTGTCGGAGCTTATCAGGCTCACCATCGACTTCACTTCTTTCACCTTGGGATTGAGCTATCGGCTGAGTCTTGTCGTGGGGCATCTCCGGTGCAGGTATTACTGTGTAGGTGGGATTGTGTGTGTTGTGATGGGTGCCGACTGAACATCTCCGGTGCAGTGATGAACTCAACTTATGTAGATGTGTTAGCAAAGGCTGAACAAGCGAGAATAAATGGACAATCTATCTATTCATGAACATTAATGCTCCCTGTTCGACTACACTGTGCCCACACTCACTCTTACAGCACTCGGACTTGATACCCCCCAAACTCGACTCCGCAAGAACAAGACCTTCCTGAATGACTTCCGGAAATTTGAGAGCATTCAACACTGGGCTACCAGGAGTGTCCTACGCGTGCCAGCACCTCCAGGATTAAGATCCTCCTCCTGGAATCCAGCCTCCCTCCACTTCACCTCCGAGGGAAAGAACTTCTCACCACCCGCCTCACAAGAACCCTCTCCTCAGGCTTCTCCTCAACAAACCACCGAGCCGCACCCTACCTCTCCCTCAAACCAAAGGCGAGGGGGAGAACACCTATCACTGCTCCAAAATGACAGTGACAGGTGCATCTCTTATTCAATGGAACTGCTGAGGTTTTAGGAGCAACATCGAAGAGTTGTCTCTTCTTTGTTGCAACCTCAATCCACTTGCTGTTTGCCTACAAGAAACTTATAAAAAAGCTTCTGAGAGTTGTAGTCTTAAAGGCTACACCATTTATAACAAGCAATCTCCAGATGGAGACTGAGCCACTGGACACCCTCGTGGACCAGTTACCATCCCCATATTCACTTATGGGTGACTTTAACGGCCACAACCCATTATGGGGGGGGACAATAGGAATGCTAAAGGCAAGAGAATTGAGCACCTTGTGGCCGGTCATGCTCTGTGTGTATTGAACGATGGTTCATACACGTATTTGCATCCCGGCTACAGAACATACTCTGCCATTGATCTCAGCCTTGTAGAACCAGAACTGGCGCTGGACTTTTCGTGGAGGGGCTGGGACAACCTCTGCAGGAGTGACCACTTCCCAATTATTCTTAATTGCGGGGGGGCATCTCCCGTAGAGCAAGAGAGGAGCTGGCGGCTTCGTAAAGTCGACTGGCCCACCTTCCAGACCCTATGTCATGAGGAGTTCACTCCAGACATCAGTGACATTGATGCCTTCACTGAGATGCTGAGATGGATCACAGAGAAAACTGTTCTGAAGAGCTTGGCAACTCCCAAGCATTTGACGCCTACATGGTTAGATGATGGCTGTAGGAGGGCTATTAAGGAACGAAAGAAAGCTCAGCTTAAATTCCACAGGAGACCGACTGCTGAAAATCTGGCGCTCTTTAGAATTCTGCGCACTCGCGCTCGCAGAACAATCAAAGAAGCGCGGAGGCAGTGTTGGAGACAATTTGTTTCTAGCATCACCATGCACATGCCGTTGGGCACAGTGTGGACAATGATCAGGAGAATCAATCGAATGGGAAGTGATTCTTCTGTAGTCCAGCACTTGAAACACAACGGCACCATTCTCACATCACTTGACGAAATAAGTGAAGAATTGGCTCACACCTCTGCTGGAAACTCATCTTTGGCAAACTGCTTCCCTGGTTTTCGGGCCGTCAAGGACCAGCAAGAGCGAAAGCTCTTGGACTTTTCCTCTGATGGCGAGGAGCATTACAACTCCCAATTCAGTATGGGTGAGTTGAGGTGTTCTTTGGAAAGCTTGCATGACACAGCAGTTGGACCTGATGGAATTCATTATCAATCTTTTAAACATCTCCATGAACATGCACTGATACTGTTGTTCAACTCTTCAACAACATCTGGGAGTCGGGTGTCATCCCAGCCTCTTGGCGGGAGGCAATAGTAATACTAATTCCCAAACCTCGTAAAGACCTGAGTGAAGCCAACAACTATCGTCCCATAGCTCTAACAAGCTGCGTCTGTAAAACCATGGAGCGCATGGTAAACAACCACCTCGTCTCGCTACTGGAGTCAGGACACCACCTGTCCAACCTTCAATGTGGCTTCAGACGGGGCTGCAGCACCCTGGACCATTTGGTGCGCATGGAGACCTTCATAAGAGATGCTTTCCTTAAGAAGGAGCATGTTGTGGCTGTCTTTTTCGACCTCGAAAAAGCCTATGACACCACGTGGCAGCATGGCATCATGGAGGATCGTCATACGATTGGCCTTCGTGGTCACCTGCCAATTTTCATCAGGAACTTGCTAGCCTTCAGGAATTTCTGTGTCCGTGTCAAGACTACCTATTCCAGCCTACACTCACAGGAACTAGGAGTACCTCAAGGCAGCATACTGGCCGTGACCCTTTTCGGGGTCAAGGTCAATGGTATTGCTGCTGCTGTAAAGCATCTCCTGTAGTCTTTTCGTGGACGACTTTGTTTTATATTACAGCGTGCTAACATGAATGTCATAGAGAGACAGCTACAACCAAGCATAAATGGGATCCATCGATGGTCAGTTCTGAACGGTTTCAAATTTTCCAAGACCAAAATAGTCTGCATGCACTTCTGCCTGCTGTGTAGCATGCATGCGGAACCGGAGCTGACCCTGGGCCTCATTCTCGACGCAAAACTTCTTTCGTGCCACATATAAAGTACCTGAAAACAAGATGCCTAAAGCGCTACATATTCTGAGGGTGCTGTCCAGCTCAGAGTGGGGAGCCGACAGAGATGTTCTACTCTCTGTGTACAGAACCTTGGTTCGGTCACGAGTGGATTACGGCAGCATAGTATACGGTTCCGCAAGGAAATCATATATTGGGCTGCTAGGCACGATCCACCACCAGGGACTGCGCCTGGCCCTTGGGGCCTTCCACACCTTACTGGTTCAGAGCCTCTATGTCAAAGCCAATGAACCATCACTTAACAACAGGAGAATCAAACTGGCCATGCAATATGTAGTCAAGACAAAAAACTAATGCATTGAATCCTGCACACAATTGTCTATTCAAGCAACATTACAAATCCAGGTATGAAGCCAGGCCGAATTACATCCGGCCACTGAGGCTCCGAATGAAACCTCATTTGGAGGCCTTGGGCGTGGATTTTGATGTGTTGGAGGATGCCAAAGTCCCAGAAATTCCCAGTGGTCGTTGAGGAAGCCATCGGTTATCCTCGGACTCACGGAACTGAGGAAGTCTGGGACACATCCACTCAAGTACCAAAGACTGCATGCAGAGATTCAAGGCCAGTTTGCAGACCACCTCTCCATATACACTGATGGTTCGAAAGACCAAAGCCGGCTAGCTGCTGCGGCAGTCTGCCGATGGGAACAATTTTGCATACGCTTGCCCTATCAGAGCTGGATTTTCACTGCAGAAGCCCGAGCACTCCTTCTCGCGTTGGAGTGTAACGAGGTATCCAACCACACTAACTATGTTATAAACAGTGATTCGTTCTCTTGCCTCCTGGCTCTTACTGGACTGAAAACGAATCACCCTATTCTAGCAACGGTCATTTATGAAATGAACCAACTGGCAATGGATGGGTATGACATCCACCTGTGCTGGGTGCCTGGCCATGTCGGCATACAAGGAAACGAACGAGCTGATCGGGCTGCGAAGAAGGCCCTGAACAGTGATCTTGAACCATGTCTGATCCCTCACTCTGATCTGAAACCACTAATAGCCACCCACATAAAATCCAAATGGCAACATGAGTGAGATGAAAACATTAATAAACTTAAAGAAATTGAACTATCTGTGGGAAAACCACCACAGACTCATGCGGGAGGTCGGCGGGACCAAGTGGTCCTTAGCCACTGCCGTATTGGCCACTCGTGGCTTACACATGCTTTTCTGCTCAAGGGGGAACCTCCCCCTGAATGTATTGGGTGTCAGTCCCTGCTGACACTCAAACACATTTGACTAAGTTGCATTGATTTTTGGCCCTGCGCCAACAACTCTACGCTGCAGACAGTATGCATGGCCTTTTTACTAAAGTAAAACAGGAAAACATTTGAGCCTTATATAGTTTATTAAATAAATTCTATCAATTATTAATCAAACTTTTCTTTTCCTATGGGAATTTGTTTCCCTTGACCACAAATATATGATTGTGAGCTTTCTAATTTAATGAGTGTCTATTGGCACATAATTGATTGTTTTCTTTTACATGTAAAAGAGCAAAAAAAAACAAACATTTCTCACCATGAATATGGCCTATGCTGCCGACACGGCATAAAGCAACCACCAATCAATCAATCAAACGTACTTCCTTAAGGATGCCTTTGCCACCCTCAAGGACTCTGATGGACTCCACATTGGAGACTCCGCCCAAGCCCTCTCAGACCACCATGGTTCTCAATCCTGGCAGAGACCCAAACCACCAAACTTGCTGCTGCCAAGGCAGACTACACCACCTCAGAGCTCCACTCCCTGGTTCCTCAGTTCTGCAAGTCGAAGGATCGCAGCTCGGATGTTCTCAAGGCCATAGCTCAGGATACGGTGGACTTCCCCTCGACAATATGGTCTACACCGATGGGTCCCTTAACCCAACATCAGGTAGAGCAGAAGCTGGAATCTTCATCCCCTCCTCCAACACAAAGAACACCACCAGAGTGTCTGACTTCGCCTCCACTCTCGATACTGAACTCCCACCATTCATTTGACCCTCAAAGACCTCTGCGACTCAAGTCCCATCATCATCACTGACTCTCTGAGTGCCATTAAAGAGATCACCCACCCAAACGTCTGACACTCTCTGGCCAGCAACACCCAGATCATTATCTACGCCAGATATCGGGCACACCTCAACACAGTCCTGCTATGGAGCACCTCCCACATAGGACTCTCTGGTAATGCCAACCGGTCGACCAGGCCGACCAGGCCAACTGTGGCATGTTAGTTGGTGCCAACCGAGAATAGGTGGAGACAGCCATCCCTCCCACCATCACCAATCTGACTTCCACAGCTTCTCGAGCCACCACCAAACTCTGGGAACGTCCCATGCAGAAGGAAATAGTATGGAACCCTTATTCAATAAGCTGGTTATGGTACACACTGGTCAGAAAGAACATCCCCTCACCAGTCGGCCTTCCCAATTCCACCCAAGTTCCTGTGAACCCCTTCAGGACTAGTTACCGCTGGTGGATTGATGTCCCCAAGCACTAGTGCTGCCCCTGTGGCACCAAGATCTTCAATGTGGCCCACACACTTGCCTCATGTGGTGCCGTCAACAGATCTGCCATAAGCAACTTCATAGAGGACTCCGACCACCAACTCTGTGACACCATGGCCGCTCTAGCCATCCTCTCCAGGATGTTCAAGTTGTCCTGTAACCCGCTCGCCCACTCCTACCACCAGAATGCGGACATTATCAACACTGTCGGTTGTCCAGACCCTGAAACCAAGGCCTAGTAGGCTCCGCCTCATCCCCATTTCAGACTTGACACCACAAACCACAACCAACCACTAATCTTCACTAACAAATAACCGCACCCATCACCTAATAAATCCTATCTTCACTTTACTTATTTCCCCGGACTTGATCGGACCCGCTGTGCAAATTGGTGGAGTGCAGGATTTCCGTTCGGATCCTGGCTGAGTCAAACCAACGATAAAATTGGTGCTTGTCACTGCCTGGAACTTGGCATTACTAGGTTTGGACAAGGACTGGTTGCACAGTGTCAGGATAATGTGACTGTGTGGCATATCAGGTCATGGTGCCAATGGTATGATCTCCCAGTGAGGCAGCACTATAAAGTCACCATAAGTGCGCACTGTCACGAATGGTACCCGACCTGGTATAACCTAGGGTCTTGCTGGGGTGTAAAACCAAAGACCCTATAATACTAAGACGGCGCACTCAGCCTGTAATGTGTAATCAAAATGATCAAACCCACCACTTGGTGTGCTGGTTGTTCTCTTGATTAAAAAGTTGCTATATTATATGTATAAATGTATATATGAATGTGAAAGATGTGTGGTGATGGCGATGATGATGATGTATTTGTTCATAGCAATTTCATATTGATGTGTATTCATACTTAGCTATCTCATGTATAATATAATTGTATGTGTTTACATGTGAAACACCAACCAGCAGCTGGGCTGATCAAACCCACCACAAGGTGCACTGCAAATTTTACATTACCATGCGAGAGATAGGGAGTGAGCCGTCTTAGTATTATAGGGTCTTTGGTAAAACTACAGCAAACAACCAACCTCCCCGGGCCCTCTTAAAGGACCGGGGTTGGGCTCCTGGATTACCTTTCTCCCTATGCCCCTTCGCACATTTCTAGGATATTTCAAGAATACGTGAGGCACGAAATCATCCAAATGAACAAAAGATATTTGGACTGCCGCAAAATAATGGTCATTGGTTGTCCCTGACACATATTCCAGGAATTGACAATATTTCGTGAGGTCTAAAGTCAAGATAATTTAAAGACCATTTAGAATGGTCAGTTAATACTCAAATAATTACTTGTATTTGTAAGGAATTTGGCATTACTAGCATAGGACAAGGACTGCATAAAGTGACTAAGTGGGAAATTGCATCGTGGTGCCGGCGGTCTGGTCCCCCAGTGGGGTAGCACTATAAAGGCACCATGAGTGCATACTGTCACAAGTCGGTATTTGTTGTGACCACAGGTGTTGCCATACAAACAAACAAATTGTATATATTTGCCTATCATAAGATTAATGGAAAAGCGAAATTGGCTGTACAAACACAACAAGTGGAATTAATTATATCTAAAAGAAATTTATTCTAAGAAAAGTATAATGAACAAATTTGGACACATTTGTAGTGTTAATAGCCTTATGAAGAGACAACATGGAGACATATGTAGCTGGATTGAGTAGATACTCTGGCTGGCCCAAAAGACCTACCGGTTATTAAACACAACATTTTTTTAAAGCTAGAGTTCAGAACCAAATGCGCCCACTAGAGGGGAAAACCGTTGGTGCCAGGCTGCTGTAGCTGCTGTACCCACATAACCGGCGTGCCGGCGTGAGGGTCGAGGGTCTAGCCGAGACAAGTTAATATATGACGGGATCCATTAAAAATTATATTTGTATAAATGCTTATACTGCAGATTATTTTGTTATTACAGGTTTGATTGATTGATTGGTGGTTTCTTTATGCCGTCTCGGCAGCATAGGCCATATTCACGGCGAGAATTGTTTTCTTTTTATTCAACCATCGCTTTTACAGAATGCAAAAGCAAAGAATAAGGTTGTGCATGCTGCTTGCAGTGTAAAACTGTTGGTGCAAGGCCAAGACATCAACACAACTTAATATAATGTAGCCAATACAGCGGTGTCTAAGGACGACTTGGTCCCGCTGAACTCCCATGTGGGTATATGGTGGTTTTCCCACAGATGGTTCAATTTCTTGCAGTTTATGGATGTTTTCATCCAACGCATGTTGCCATTTGGATTTGATGCGGGTGGTTAATAGTGGTTTCAGATCAGAGTGAGGGATCAGACAAGACTCAACATCACAGTTCAGAGCCTTCTTCACAGCTTGGATGCCGGCAACTTCTCATATCTCAACATACCATGACTATTTTCACCTTTAATAGTCAACTCCTCATAGTCAACTCCTCATAGTCAACTTACCGGGGGAAACCAAGGCTCCCATAGTTGGGGAAAAGCTGGTGGCGTCCCTACCACATATTGCAATGCTTGCTCTCCCGGTTCCATGGTCCATCCCCCCCCCCCCCCTGAGTCGGCTCCTCACCATCTCATTACTACTGCCCTCACTCTCTCCTCGCCATTACCTTTCTCCCTTCCATATTCCTGTGACTGCTTCTACCTTTCACCGCATCTTTTGCGAGCTCCCGCATGTCTTAGTCCTTTGACTGTCTCTCCCTTAACCTTGTCGGTACTCTCCCTTCTGTACCCTCTTTTATTGCTACCCTTGCTCTCACTTCAGTTAGTCCCTGCACCTCTATCCCTTCTTCCACTTCTCTTCCCTGTTTCTCCTCTGCTGGCAGTTTGAGTCTTCCCATCACCCATCGGTGCCTCCCTGTTTTGGACTGTCTAGTGGCACCTCCTTTCTTCCCACATTTCCGCTTCCACGGGTAACCCCCGTACCCCAATACCATCAGTAACACTCCTGTACCCACTGCAAACACCCCCCAGGCATAGTACCAGCTGTCCCCCACGGGACGATCCATGGGTATCTCTCGGATATCTCCCAGATCCAGTGCTGGCACTTGTAACTCTTGTCGATACCTGAGCTGTTTCTTTAGGGCTGGGTGTAATTCCGCCGCCCATGATACATTGAGTGGTGGTAGAGATATCATGGGTATTTCGTATTGCAACACCATGTTCTGTATTCATACCGGATTGATCGCAATCTCCACCCTTCTCCCTCGATGGTGCACCCTTGTGGTAGCTCCACCAATGTTGGTCTCACGATTCTTACCCATGTAGGGACTTTTCCGGGGTAGTGCACCGACATGGCTGTGTCTGTTCCATGTGGTGCAATCGCGGCCCCTGTCTTACCATGCTGGGGAGGTATTACTGTTGCTGACCCTGTAGGTGTTTGGCGTACTCTCAGTGTACATTGTACTGGGAGTGCACCTGTGACCATTGTGGCTTCACAGCCCTGTATGGTTGCTTCTGGCACCGGCCAGCACACCTCCGGACCTCTACCTGTACACTCCGTGGGCACAAAGCTTGCACTTGTCTCTGTGCTCACCACCACCCGTGGTGCACCTACCACTGTACGTACATGAGCGTCGCCGACATGCACTGGTAGATAGTTGAGACCGAAGAGTAAGTATTGTTCGCTCGCAACTAACGGTAAGGCGACACTATATGCCAAGTGACTTTCTCTGCCCCATACTTGCGCAACCGCTGTAAACTCATAGTACCAATGCACCACTAACCCCTCAAATCCCGCCTCTCGAGCGGCTTGTAGCACCTCGATTAACCTCCGTGAGCTCGCCCCTCTCTAGTTGCATTTCCAGCCGGTGATGTTGGGCCTGATTGGCATGGTACACCGTCATAGCTGTCTCCATTACTTGTATAGAAGGGGTAATTCTCTGCTCTAGCCTTAACTTATCCACCGCCGTCTTAATTTGGTTTCATAACATCACCAAAGCCTCCTCTGTCGTGTACTCCACCATCCCCATTCTATGAGCCAGCTCTCATTGTATATTTCGAGTGCTGTTCATCAGGGTCAGCATCACGCCCTGATTATGCTCGAGTGCCACGGTATGCAACTGGCCCCGTTTGACAACTTCATCAACCTGGTCCAGTTGGTCCTGGGTAACTACCCCGAACAACCAAGAAGCCCCGGCACCTACAAATTCGAAGGGGGACCACTTCTCCCTAGCCGGTCCCTCATCACTCTGCTCCGGTCCCATGGACAGCTGGATTTTTATGGCTTCTAGTCTCTTACCCCAGTTCCGCTGCACTCCCGACCATTGGTTGTTGCTTGTGCGGGCTATGCACTTCTCGACAGTGGCGATCCATCAGGCCACAGTGGGCGCACTGGTGGTCTAGCTATCACCACCAGCTGCCATATCGCTGTGATGGACCGCGCTTCCCCCTGGTCCCTCACCAGCACTCCGTCCTGGCTGAAAAGATCCCCATCGGGAACCAGGCCGGTGGTGAATATGGCCAGGAAGCTGTCGAGCAGTGCGACTGCCCGCATTTCGATATTGCAAACTTTGGTCATTCTCTGAAATATGTCCCCATATCCACGATTAACAACAGGTTTTTCGTCATTCATTGTAAATACCCCACATTATTGAAACCCATATATTACGTTAGTAAAACAATAATTCTGAAGTCCCCGCCGAAAATATAATTTAATGTAATCCAAATAATGCACAACAATTTTTTTCCTATCATTCGAAACACCTAACATAAATAAAAATAATAGTGTTTCAGATCTCCACCATCATGCTAATTTCCTGAAATCAACAATAATCACAACAGTTTTTGAACCACACTTCGAACACACCTAACAATGATAAAAAAATGTGGACATGCCTATACAGACAACATCATCAGCGATTGATACAATTTGGAATAATAAAATTTAGTTTTTAATTCATACCTTCTTGCTATTCTAACCTCTTATCCCACTGGTACGCCATTTGAATACTTACAGTATATCTATGAGTTAATTCCTGTTTTGTTGTAGTTTTTACGTTGTCAGTGTCTGTATCTCTCTGTGGGTGTGTATTACTTTGCGGGTTCACGCAAGTATGGGTGGGTGGAGTATGTATGTGTGGGTGTAATGACCATCAGCCTAAAATACACCGAAAAGTTGACAACACTCAGCGAGTTGGCATTTAGATGGTGGCGATAGTGGTTCAGCTGCGGGCGAGCTTCAGTGTGGTTACCTACTCTGACTGCTACCTTTTATCACCCAATACACTCCCGTCCCGCCTGTGTTGTTTGTCTTATCCCTCCCCTCTGTTGTTTATCTTCTCCCTCCCCTGTGTTGTTTATCTTATCCCTCCCCCGATCTGTCATGTCGTCCCTGAATTATTGGCTGTGTGTGGGTATGTGGGTGTGTGTGTGTGAGTGTGTGGCATGTCCCCTTATCTCTCTATTGTTCCGTCACCGCTGTGGTTCAGCTTGCTTGCCGTAATCCTCAAATCCTCGTATCGGTTTTATTGGTGCTTATCATCATCGTCCAGCCTTGTCCGATTGTTCCGGACTCCCACGTTCCTGGTTATATCACTGCCATTGCATCGTCAATGCGCTTAATCTCCCTCAATCCCTAATCCAAGCCTCCACTTATCCCTATCTGGCCGTTTGTATCTGCGTCTTCTGGTACTCGGCCGTTTATCCGCAGATAATGGTTGTGACTGTCCTGTGATAGCAGGATTTACTGATACCAACTGCGCCGTCTGTTCCCGCATCGTATCCGCCATTTATCTCACCAACTTTACGTTTAATACATTTTCCACCACGAATACATGAAAATAACAATAACAATGTCACAACCATAAGCTTACGATTACAATGTTGGTGTCTTTCCCATATTTTAAGTATACTACTGAGTGTTGTTTGGCGCCGAGTTTATGCGTGTCTGCGCCCGCATTACTGGCCTGCTCCCGAGTGGGCGTTCCGTGACCCGTTGTGTGTTTGGCGGTTCGGTCATAACGCGCCACTCGCTCTCTCTTCGCGCTGCGCGTCTTTGCATGCACGTTAATCGTGGTAGCATTCCTTCCCACTCAATCCCTGGCTCTACCTTTAACACACTACCTCTGTTCAGCACTTTTCTGACATTACCCTGTCCTACCACCGTTATCACCTGACCCCATATCCTGGTAATAATATACCCCGGGTCATACTGTCTGTCCAGGGCTCCCTTCTCATTCACCCTAATCATTACTGCGTCCCCCACCGTTAGTTCCGGCGCGTTTGCTTCACGGTTTAGGCGGTGTTGGTTGTATAGTCGGCTTTGCCATTGATTCTCCACAGCCTGTCATAGTGCCAGTGACATGTCTTCAATCTGTCATGCCAGATTAAATTCCACTGTCTCATCTCCTGTCTCATCTGTCTGTTGCTTCAATCCTAGATACGGTCTGTTTGGATGGCGTCAGATGTCAGATAGAACGGGGAGCATCCCGTACTTCCTGAACACACCGTCCGATACGCCAGTATCGCATCACCCAGGAATTCTTCCCACCGACTTGCTCTACTGTTCACCAATTTCTTTAGAATGGTTTTTAGAGTTTGGTGATATCGCTCCACCCTTCCATTGGTTTGCGGGTGGTCGGGTGTGGTATGTCATATCTCTACCTCACGGTCCCGCAAAGCACCCATGACTAGTTGATTTTTTAACTCAGCGCCATTATCGGTTAGGAAGATTTCCGCTGCCGAGTATCATGGAATGTATTCGCGTATCAAATAGTCCCGAATACCCTGCGCTGATTTGTCAGGTAGTGGTTTCACCTCTACCCACCCTGTACAATGGTCCATAATGGAGAGTAAATAACGATTCCCTCTGGACTGTTCGGAAACGGGCCCGTCAAGTCCACTGCTACCATTTTACCCAGCGCTTTAGGTAGTGGCACAGCGGTTGTAAGCGGCTTATCACATTTGGTGCGATTTAGTTGACGTGCCATCCCGGCCCACTTAAAGTGTTCTTCTATTTGCGCTATTGTTTTTGCCTGTGCCATGTGACCTACCTCTCGGTGCGCATGTTTGATCACTCTCTCTGTGAATACCTGTGGGAGAATCAATCTCGGGTAGCTTGCTTTTCCATGTGGTGCCCGCAGTGTGTACAGCAAGTTCTCTTGCAGCACAAACTCTTGTGTATCCTGTCCACCCAACTTGTATTCTGGTATTTCCTTTTGGGCCGTCAGCAACTCTGCATTGTCTAATTGATAGTGCCCAAATGGTATTTCTTCTTCCGACACGCAAATATCAACCGTGGCCATTTCTTCCGGCTCAGTAGCTTCCACGGTCGGTCTCAGCCACGACAACATGTCTGCCCAGGTGTTCTCTTCCCCTTTCATATACAGGATCGGTGCTGCATATTCTGCCAGTAGTACAGCCCACCTCTGTATTCGCGTGTTCTTGATTTCTTTTGTGAAGAGACAACGCAGTAGTGCATGGTCGGTGTATATTTTTACATCTGCACCATACAGATATGGGCGTAATTTACCCACTGCGTAGATCAATGCATATGCCTCCTTCTCCACCGTTGGATAGTTTAGCTGAGCGGCCATGTATCTACCACTGATGAAGTGCACGGGTCTGGCGATACCATTTTGATCTTCTTGCACCAGTATCGCGCCCATACTGCAGTCAGATGCATCAGTGTATAGTTTGTAGGGCTTGGACGGATCAGGAAACTGTAATACTACACTATTAAGTAATAGCTCCTTCAACTCCTCCCACGCCCTTTGGCACACCTCTGTCCACACAAACTTCACGTGCTTCCCCGTCAGTGCTGTTATGGGTGCGACTATGTCGGCATAGTTAGGCATTAACTGCCGGTAGTAGTTTGCAGAACCCAGTAGGCATCAAACTTCTTGCTTCATAGTCGGGGCTGCCATTTCGCAGATGGCCGCAACTTTTTCCGGGTCAGCTTTTAGACAGTCCTTACCCACAATGAAACCCAACAACTTCACCTCTGTTGCTACGAATTCGCATTTTGATGGCTTAATGGTCAGTCCTTCATTTTGCAATACCTTCAATACTTCGCACACGTGGCTATGATGTGAGTTTTCATCCAGGGAGTATATGATTATATCATCCAAGTAAATTAGACATTATTTCCCCAGTTGCTTCGCCAATATCGTATTCATCATGTGCTGAAATACTGCCAGCGCATTGCACAGACCAAACTGCATCCGTGTGAAGTGGAACAGTCCCATGTGCGTGGCAATCGCGGTCTTTGCTCGACTTGATTCTCCTACCCAGACTTGCCAGTATCCTGATTTAAGGTCTATTGTCATGAATACCTTTGTGCCACCCAACTGATCGACAATATCCTGTATTCTTGGCATTGGGTAGGCGTCTTTGTGGGTTACCGCGTTCAGTTTGCGATAGTCCCTGAAATCCTCATCGTTCCATCCTTTTTTGGCACCATCGTCACTGCGGATGCCCGCAGGCTACAACTTGGCTCAATAATGCACTGTTCTCGCATCCCGCGCAGTTCATCTTCCATCATGGTGCGTTTTGCCAGTGGCATGCGGTATGGGCATTGATTGATGGGGTGTGCCGACCCGGTATCAATATGCATCTCCACTACTTTTGTGGCTTTCAGCGGCCCATCTGCTGATGGAAACACCTCTGGATATGCCTTTCTCCATGTCTCCCTGTCCGAGATGTCTTCCCATATCAAATTCATCTCCCGAGATCCCCATTCATGCATGATATTACACAGCACCACCTGTTGTCTCTTATACAGTAAGGTGGCGCCACATACTAATAGCCCATCGGTTCCTAATAACATATCATGCTGCAAACTTTCTACAACATAACAATTAATCTTGACATCATATATATTTACCTCCGCTATTCCTTTTGTCATCGATAAGTGCCCGGACAGTGAGCGCAATCCAATTCCTGCTTCCAACTTCTCACTCGCTGCTCCTAATTTTACCAACCGCTGCCAACTAGCGATTTTTATCATTGCACGTGCCGCTCCCGTATCCACCAATGCGGTCAGTATCGCGCCGTTAATCGCAATACTCACTGTTGGCCTGTGGTCGGTCGCAGCCTCTAGTTTCCCGACAGCGGGCTGTACCGGCTGTCCATCCGCTGGCTGTTCCTCTGCCACTGTGGTGCCTGGGCCTGTTGCATCCCCCGTTGTCCCACATTTTGACAGACCCGTTGGATATGGGGCCCGCCACATATCCAGCATTTCAGGGGTGGCCTGCTCTCATTGTATCTCTCGTTTCTGTAGATCTCCCTCGCCGGTTCTCTTCTATGTGATGCGGGCACCTGTACCTGCGGCCTGGGGTCATACGGCAGCACCTCTACGGATTTTTCTGGTGGGACCATCAAACACTCCACCATTTTCCGGAGTGCTTTTACCTCTCCCTGTAGAGTTTTCCTGTTGTTCTCCGACACGGTCCTTCCATTCGCTGCGGTCTGCTGGTCGGGGCGCTGCGGGGGGTTGCTTGGTTTGGGCGGTTTCTCCCGGAGTGCATTCTCCAGGAGTGCCACCTGCACCTTTTCCTCCCTCTTTACTGCTTTCTTCTCTCCCCTCTTCCAGGCGCAGAAGTCAACCGCGGCGATCACAGCCTCATTTCTCAGCGAATCTATGAACAAACCTAGCAGTATCCCCGCTGAGTCTGACCCTGGTTTGGCCTCTGCGAGGTCCCAACCCCTCTCTACTGCCTGTCAGAAATGTTGGCAATATGATGCTTCCGTTTCCCCCCATTGCTGCTTCATTTACTGACGATATTCCGCAGGTGGTCACGCTCATCTTGCGACAGGAGTGCCTCAGTGACCGCCTTGGCCACCGTGCTCCAGTCTCCTTCTCTATCCTCCCTGAAGACACCATAAATAATATCTTGTAGCATGCCACTCGCAAAACCCAGGGAGAACTGCGTGATCTCTTCCCCAGTGGCTTCTGCGAGGTCCCCCGCGCGCTCGATTTGTCTTAGCCATTTGCGGAGACCTCCGCCATCTGTCCCGTTAATTGCCGTTATTTCCCATAATCTCGGAGAATCTTTGTCCGGTCTGCTCTGGCTCTCTGGGCTGCGGCCGAGTCTTCTCTCTTCTCTCTCCTCCTTCCGTTCCTCCAGGGTCTCCCTTCTCTGCGTCTTCCTTTACTATAACGATCTTAAATTTGCAGAACTCTGGCCAATAGCTGTCCTTATCTTTCGTCTCATCGATCCCTCCAGTTGCTGCGGATCGGTTATACCAGTCCTCAAACTCCTGTTTGAGTTGAGTCTGGTGGGAGCGTCGGTAAGGCATAATTGTGTTTGATATGGCTGGTTAATACGCATTCAATAATACATTAATACAACTTGTATTTGTTTTCTACCAACCTTACTCGTCTCCTTCCGCATCGAGCTTCCACCACTCTGTCTTCGCTGGTGCCGTCCTCTCGCCGTTGTACAGATATGTTGCTTGTCTTACTTCCCCTCTAACCACCTCCCATTTCCCTTTTTAACCACATCCCACGCGTCCTGCATAACCAGACAGCTCGAGTATGTGGTCAGCAGTATGAAATCCCGTCTTTTGCGGGTCCCCGCATATCCTATGTGCGGGCGTTTGAGTTCTATTTATGGCCGATCCAGTTAGGTGGTACACGCGGGTTATGGTTATCTTTTCCTATGGTTACTCATGTTATTAGTGATACTGTTCTACATGGCCAAAATGCCCTACTATCCTGCATAAGTCATACTATCCTGCATAAGGTATACTATCCTGCATAAGGCATGCTATCCTGCATAAGGCATACGATCCTGCATGAGGCATACTATCCTGCATAAGGCATACTATCCTGCATAAGGCATACTATCCTGCATAAGGCATACTATCCTGATTTCCCCCTTTTGATATCTTCTATCCATATGAATTATATAGCAGAGCTTACCCTATAGTAGAGACACACATGACACAACACGCGCATCGAGTCCAGCACCAGAAGAAGTGTAGATGGATAATGATCCTGATGCTTAGTTTTATTCAGTTTATATACATGCAACAGTGGATGTTATCAACAGTCTTATCGGTTGCTTTCAGGGCTCACCCCCCACCTAGCTTTGTCCACCACCCGGCTATCATGGGCTTAGATAACATGTGGTGACTGTGTGTCTGGGTGAGATAAGGGGGAAGGATTGTGCTTAAAGGGGCATTGTTTCCCTCCCCCAGTGTGAGCCTTATAAAGGGAGTACTGTTTCATATTTAGCCATCTCGATATTCAATATACGCTTAATCGGAGAATTTTACACAGGTACCCAGCACAGGTGGATGTCATATCCATCTGTTGCCAGTTGGTTCATTTTATAAATGACCTTTGCTACCACAGGGTGGTCTATTTTCAGTCCATTAACAGCCTGGAGGCAGGAGAACGAATCACTGTATAGAACATAGTTAGTGTGGTTGGAAATCTCTACACACTCCAACCCAAGGTAGAGTGTTTGGGCTTCTGCAGTGAAAATTGAGCTCTGATGGGGCATGCAAACGCCAAATTTGTTCCCTTGGCAAACTGCCGCAGCAGCTACCCGGCTTTGGTCTTTGGAACCATCAGTGTGTATGGAGAGGTGGTCTTCAAACTGGTTTTGAATCTCTGCATGTAGTCTTTGATATTCAAGCGGATGTGTCCCACACTTCCTCACTTCCGCAAGTTGAAGGATAACTGACGGCTTCCTTAACGACCATTGGGGATGTTCTGGGACTTTGGCATCCTCCAACACATCCAAATCTATGCCTAAAGCCTCCAAACGAGGTTTCATTCGGAGCCTCAGGGGCCTGATATAATTCTGCCTGGCTTCATACCTGGATTCATCGCGTGTCTCGAATAGACAATTGTATGCAGGATTCAATGCATTGGTTTTGAACTTGACTATGTATTGCATGGCCAGTTTGATTCTCCTGTTGTTAAGTGATGGTTCGTTGGTTTCGACATAAAGGCTCTGAACCGGTGAGGTGTGGGGAGATGTTTAAAAAATTGATAATGAATTCCATCAAGTCCAACTGCTGTGTCATGCGAGCTTTCCAGAGAACATCTCAACTCATCCATACTGAATGGGGAGTTGTAGTGCTCCTTGCCGTCAGAGGAAAAGTCCAAGAGCTTTCGCTCTTGGCGTTCCTTGACAGCCAGAAACCCCGGGAGGCAGTTTGCCTAAGATGAGTTTCCAGCAAAGGCATGAGCCAATTCTTCACTTATTTCATTGAGTGATGTGAGAATGGTACCATTGTGCTGGACTACAGAAGAATCACTTCCCCTTCGTTTTATTCTTCTGATCATCGTCTAGACTTTGCCCAACTGTGTGCACATGGTACTGCTGGAAACAAAACGTCTCCAGCACTGCCTCTGCGCTTCTTTGATTGTTCTGCGAGCATGAGCCCACAGAATTCTAAAGAGCGCCAGATTTTCAGCAATAGGTCTCCTGTGGAATCTATGCTGAGCTTTCTTTCATTCTGTAATAGCCCCCCTACAGTCGTCATCCAATCATGGAGGCATTAGATGCGTGGGAGTCACAGAGGTCTTCGGAAAAGTTTTCTGTGTGATCGATCTCAGCATTTCAGTGAAGGAATCAATGTCACTGATCTGGGCTGAACTCCCCATGGCATAGGGTCTGGCAAGTGGGTCAGTCAGCTTGACACAGCTGCCAGCTCCTCTCTCGCTCTACAAGAGATGACCCCTCACAACTAAGAATAATTGGGAAATGGTTGCTCCCACAGAGGTTGTCCCAGACCCTCCACGAAAATTCCAGCATCAGCTCAGGTTCTACAATGTTGAGGATAATGGCAGAGTATGCCCCATAGCCAGGATGGAAATATGTGTACGAACCATCGTTCAATATACACAGGGCATGACCGGTCACAAAGTACTCAACTCTCTTGCCTCTAGTGTTCCTGCTGTTCCCCCCCACCTCCACAGTGGGTTGTGGCCATTAAAGTCACCCATCTAGCAATACTTTGGAACTTATCCCACCTGCTCAAGCTATCACAAATCATGTTAACCTTGGTGTTAATATATACTGACTCTATCTCAAAATTATAAGTGATCGACGCCCAAAATATTAAACGTAACCAAGCCATCATTCATTTATTCTTACTCCTGCCCGAGTTAAGTGCTGCCATCACTTGGGTGTTATCTGTGACAAACACTACCATTTTATCCCTCCAACTCTCTCCCCACCATCTCACTCCCGCCACAATCGGCCACAATTCCAACACGTTAATGTTGTCTGAACTACACCCTGTATCGTCCGCATACACAAAATGGTGGCCCAACCAGCCCTGCAACTTCTTTGCATCTCTGAAATTAAAGGCCCCTGCCAACCAATCGTCGGCGTGTAGAGCGCCAAAACCATATTTTGACGCATCACTATAGATTGATACAAGGCTCAGATGATGTAATTATTTTAGACTTGCCGTTGAATTTTGATGCAAATTTCAGCCACCACTCTAATTTGAAGGCCTCGTTCAACCTCACTTTATGCAATGCCATTTTTCCTGAAGCGATCAGGGCATACACTCTCCTGGAGAAGGTCCTACCACCATGCACTACCTTGCAACAGTGTGCAAGCACCCCCCCCCCCCCCCCAGCCCTTCCGACTCCAATCTAATTGCCTTCCTGCACCTCAAATACAATTTCAACTGTCCCACCAACTTCTCTAATTTATGGTCTCGTAGACGAAGCTCCATGATGAACAAATCAATATCTATGCCCAGGAATCTTGTTATTCTCGATGGTGGTGTTAATTTTCGGAAGCTAACGTAAAAACCGATTCTACATAGTATGGCTACCAGCACCCACTGGGCTGTGACACATCCCTCCACCGTTTGACTGTTTACACAAAAATCGTCCAGATAATTCACACATTCATCGAAACCTTCCGGGACCATACATCTGACCACGAAATCACTTATTTCTTAGAACATGAACTGGGTACTGCTCAGGCCCATGCATAGCCGATTATCCCTCAGGTTCCCGATTCCCTCTCCAAAATCTCAACTCAGTCCCTGTCTCTCCCTACACACTGGGTGGATGTTCACTGCCTTGTAACAAGTGTAAGCATTGGATATGTCTATCGTGGCAATGAAGTCCCCTTCCTGGAGAAAATCTGTTACTGTCCCGACTGAGTTGTAACTGAATTTTGTTTTACACGACATTGTGTGTTCATTTACACAGAACCCGGTTGGTGTCGAACAATCAATGATTTCTCTAAAATCATTGTGTCCCTTCGGCATGGCACCCAACGGGTGTACAAACTCACACAGCATGTCTATTACCAACACCAAACCTGCCTCTATCTCGAAGAGTATTTATTTTGAAAATACACGCTAACACATTCTGGGTCAATCACCCGATAATACCCCAGTCACATGAGAGGCAGCGTTCGCCGCCAACCTCACTACGCCCAAAAGGACGCCAACCACCCAGCGTTCCATTCGATACATGGATTCAAATACGTTTTAGGCGCCATGTCGGCGCCATGTCGGTGCCATGTCGGCACCATGTCCGCGCCAGGTTGGCGCCGACCACATGGTGACTGCAGCATCGCATGTGTTGGCACCAACCCAGGGCGGCACCAGGGCGGCGCCAGGGCGGCGCCAGGGCGGCGCCAGGGCGGTGCCAGGGCGGCACCAGGGAGGCGCCATGGCGGCACCAGGGCGGCGCCAGGGCGGCACCAGGGCGGCGCCAGGGCGGCACCAGGGCGGCGCCAGGGCGGCGCCAGGGCGGCGCCAGGGCGGCGCCAGGGTGGTGCCAGGGCGGCGCCAGGGCGGCGCCAGGGCAGCGCCAGCGCGGCGCCAGGGCGGTGCCAGGGTGCCAACCATTTTGAATGGCGCCGCCGGAACAGGGCGCAAGGAGGTTGCACGTGCAGCAGCAGCAACCTCCTTGCGTCCAAAATTCCCGAAATGGACGCCGGGAGGTTGGCGTCCTCACGGCGACAGCACTCAATCAGGGCGTAAGGAGGGTGCAAGGAGGATGTTTTGATGTCGCGAATCGATCATTAGCGAATGCAGGCCTCGTGTGACTGGGGTATAACCAAAGCATGCACCCCTCAATATATATTCCCAATCTGGGTCACAACATGGCAACCGTGAGTGGGCGCTAAAACTTACGCATACGCTTCAATATACTAAAACGTGCATAAACAACCCACAAACATACCAGGATACTCATAAACATACCAGGATACCTTAGGATAAATATCAGATGAGGTAACACCACAAAAAAGGAGGAAATCAATCAAAACAACCTCACAGGAACGTGTCGACCGTTAGATACGGCGGGAAACGGCGAAAACGGCGAAAACAAGGCTACGGATTGCCAGGATTTGTATCCTCTGATATAAAACAACGAACGTACCAGCACCCACAGCTAAGTACCATAGCATATTATCACCCATATACTTTGCTTTACTGTTGATGTGTGTGTGTGTGTGATTTATAATGTCTAAATGACTCAAAACCACTGTTGAGTTGAGTGAACTGATAGATTCCCCTATTATCACTCACCAGCTGTCACTCACCAGCACACAAATAGTATTTGTATACACTGATTCTATGGCCTGTTCTCTTTTAAACTATGTTTGAGTGAACGCTGTGGCTTGTTGCAGTAAGGTGCAGTACGTCGATTTGTAAAAAACGATTTAAAAATTCAATGTAATACCGCCGATCGCCGTTTTTCACCGTTTTACAAGGTGTCGCAGCTTCCTTTATAATTGTCACAGGATATTGATTTAGGTATCATTTGAAAGGTCTTTCCGATACCTTTGCAGTGACATATTTTATGTTGGAATCTGTTGATGTAGACATTTTTTGTGGGCTATATTTGCATGTGGTTTCACCAAGTTCCCCCATAGTAAAGTGTCCAGGAATTAAGACAAAAGAGTAAAAGGAAAACCATCATAACTATTTTATTAACAACGCTATAGAGCTAAAAATAAGAGGTGGATTCAACTCAGAATTTGAAGGACTTCAATTTTGTACTATTTATGGTGTTCTAGACCTGTTTAAAAATTGTTGTGTGTGGTCCCTACAAATACTCATAACCAAAAAATTGTTCACTAGAACACTACAACAGATAACCAGTCGTTAAAAATGGAGGGAAAGGACGACAAACAGGATAACAAAATGGAAATAACGGGGCACGGAGGTAAGCATATGGAAATAACGGAACACGGAGACTGGTAATCCAAACAGTCAAAGAAGAATTAGCGAAGGGGGGCAAAAACAAAAAGGATATAAAAGTAAATGACGGAAACGGCACGAATGACAACGGAAATGATGGAAAAAGCAAAACAAAACCAAGGGACAACGATAATGACAATGAATATCAAAACCAACTGCAGCCACTACAGGTAGCATACAACACATTGCAAATAAAATGCATGTGGTACAAATCTGAGTTTGAGAAGCTCAAAGAACAAAAGAATATCACAAATGCAAACAAAGGTATAAACAATGCCAGGACTGCGCCCACGGACAAAAGGAAGCCACCCATGGATACAGCCCAAACAGAGGCGACAAAAAGTGATGGGAAAAAAGTCAGCATCATAATACACGGCATCCCGGAAAAAGAAGACGAAAACATGGAGAAAACTGTCACAAACATGCTAAAAGAAGCAGACTGTGACTTTGGCTGGACAGTAGTGACCAAAGCCTTCCGGCTAGGAAAGAAAATGAAAAAAGAGGCAACACCAAAAAAAAACACAGACAACAACGAGCAGACCTCAGACAAAAATAAAGACAAGGAAACCAAAGATACAGAAACCCAAAACACCGAAAAAATCACAAGCAGACCAAGGAGCATCAAAATCCAGCTGGAAAAGGAGTCACACAAAAAAGAACTCTTCCAGAAAAAAAAGCTCCAGTTAAAAGAAAACTACAGCAAGGTAACAATGAGGCCGGTCAGATCAGAAGCCGAAATGCTAAATGAGAAAACGGTACAACAAATGTACACACTTGCAATGGAGAACAAAAACGAAAAAATAAAGTCAATCCAAATGAAAGGATGCAATATAGAGGTAAATGGAAAAATCTATAAGCCCAACGAATTTGATGAAATAGAAATAGCAGAAATCACGCCAGAGAAGGCAGCAACTAGGGAACACACATGGGGAGTGTCTTTCCAAGGACACAACTCCCCTTTCAGCAATCTCTATAAGTGTGAAATCACTGGAAAGGATGGTAAAAAATATACATCAGCGGAGCAAATCTACAGCTCAATAATGGCAAAATACCATGAGAAACATGACATAATGAGAATGATAGACAACACTGAAAATCCATATACAATAAAGGCAATGGCAAAGAAGATATGGAGAACACAGGAGTGGTGCAAAACCAATGAAAACGCGCTGGAGGACATCGTCCGCGCAAAGTTCACACAAAACGAAAGCCTGAAGGAGAAAGTAATAAATGCTCCAGGAAACGCATTCAGGGAATGCACAAAATGCCCATACTGGGGCTCAGGTTGGTACCTGGACAGCGCCAGTGAAGGCGAAACAGTAAAACAAGGATACAAAAATAAAATGGGGAACATCCTCCAAAAAATAAAGGAAAGCCTGTGCAAGGAATCAAATACAAATAAATAAACAAATAAATAAACGAGCAAAAACAAATATGTCATAAGAAAACAAGAAGTAATTGAAAATGAAGAGCAGGAGAAGGCATATGAGCTCTCCCAGCAGGTAAGGAGCAGGTGCAAAAAACATAGAAATGCACAGTTGCTCCACTTCCACCCACACTAGATTAAAAGACAACAAACCGTCAACCCACAAAACAAGGCATGGAAAGAGAGCGGCACGATATGGCATTGGCATGATGGATGGTATACACTACAATGAGGAATATGCCAGATATGTCAGTGCCAGGCTGTCAAAAAGCATCACGGAGAACTGGAAAGAGCAACAGGGCTCCAAAACATAAGCATCACAAACTTTGATAAATTTCACTAACCAAACCCTAAATCATAAGTATAATGAGGTACAACTAATACACACTTTAATGTTCATGTCTTCCTCTATGCGCACAGGTAAAAGTAAAAGTAATGGAGGTATGCATGACTATCTATCAAAAGGGGCCATGTGTGCTGTATGCACCAGCACATACACCCCGATTCCATCAATCACTAAGCCAAAATAAAATCAAAACAAAATCAAAAACTCACGAAATCAAGCAACCACTATCCTAAAAATATTATTTAAAGTAAAATAAATATGATAGAAGAGATTGAATGCAAACTGTGAAGGGGCACACACTTCACCCACCTAAACTGCCAGAGCGCATCCAATAAAATAGACATAATAAAAATGCATAAAAAAAAAGACAATCTAGATGTACTAACATTATCAGAGACATGGTTCACTGACAAACACCAAAACAACACCCTCAATATAGACGGATATAGGCTTGTACGTAATGACAGACAGCACACTAATGCAATGAACCAAACAAAGAAAGGTGGAGGTGTTGCCATTTACTGCAAAGCCACCAAAAACCTAGACACTGAAAAGCTAAAACCAACAAATCTCTCAAATGAGCACATTGAGCCTACTATGGTGCCTAATAAAAAATGAAAAGCAAGCAAATGTAGCCATAGCGAGCCTCTATTGGCCACCGTCATGTGAAATTGAAGAACTAGAAAAGAGCATAAACACTGTAAAAAAATCAACAAATGCAGAAATCTTTGTGCTAGGGGACTTCAATGTGAATTAGAGCAGCAATGAAAAAAATTAACTAATGCTGCAAACCACCATCAAGATCTTAGGCCTGCAGCAGCTCATCACTGAAAACACAAGGCTAAGCAACAATAGCTCAACAATAGACCTAATATTAACCAACTCAAACCATGCCACAAAATGGGGCACTAGAAGCTGGGGTATAGGCGACCACAAACTAGTATATGTAACCAGGAAAAAGCTCAAAAGCACAAACCACTATGAATACAAAATGGGCAGGTCCCTAAAAAACTACTCAGAAGATACATTAAAAAATCATCTGCACCACACCATAAACAACATCACACAAAACAGACATGATGTTGATATCTATTGGGACAACATCATCACAGAAATAAGAAAATCAACTGATGAGATGTGTCCCATGAATAAAATAAAAATACAAAAAAACCAAGACCCTTGGGTAGACAAAGACCTGCTAACACTCATCACAACCAAAAGTAAACTGGGTGATAAAGCAAAACGCACAAAAACAATAGAAGACAAACTGGCCTACTGCATCACCAGAAACAACTCTCTCAAAGCTGTGAGAACAGCAAAAAAGAAATACATAATAAAGCAGGACAAAGACTGGGGAAGCAACACAAACAAATTCTGGAAAAATGTAAAGCAATTATTCCCCAAAAAATAACAAAGAAGAGCATACAAACTTCTAAGATAACGAAGGGGCAATGCTCACAGACAAAGATGCAGCAAACAAACTGAACAGACACTTTGCCACAATAGAGCAAAAGCTGTCAGAAAAATTGAAAAAAGATGGGAAAACAGATCAGGAACTGTGGAGAACAAAATCCCCACCTGCAAAACAGATATAATAGAAGTAAAAAAATTAATAAATGACATAGTCACGAATACACCAAGTGGAATAGATGAAATACCAACCAAAATACTGAAAGAGGCACTCCAAGCCATCCCAGCCACCATAGTAGACCTATTCAACATCTCCTTTGAGCAGGGGCATTTTATCTCAGCCTGGAAAATGGCAACCATCACCCCATTCACACAGGTGAGAGACAAAACATAACATGGGAAAACACAGGCCAATAGCAATTTTCAAACCCAGGCAAGCTCATTGAAAATGTTCGTTACTTAGACATCAATTGAAACACCTGAAAATCCGATATACTAAACGAAAGACAAGGGGGCTTCAGGAAAACTGCACTCCACTCAAAAACAATTGTAACTAACCAAATGACATTAATGGATCAATGAACCAAAAACAATTAGTTGGAGCAGCCTTCATTGACTTCAGCAAAGCATTTGACACAGTAGACCATAAAATACTATTGGAAAAACTAAAAACCATGGGCATAAAATCCAACACTATGGATTGGATAAAATGCTACCTCAGCAACAGGCAACAGAAAACAAAAATAAACAATACACTATCAGACAACCAACCTGTCACATGTGGTGTACCCCAAGGGTCAGCGTTAGGGCCACTACTCGTGTTTAATCTATATAAACAACTGAAATATGGTTTGCAACTGAATGCCTCAATACTATGTGCAGATGACACAGTCATATACGCAAATGGCACCACAGAAGAGGAGGTAATAACTAAACTAAATAAACTCCTACTAAAACTATATGAGTGGTGTGAGTCCAACAAAATAACCATCAACACAAGCAAATCAAAAACAGTACTCTTCTCGCATAAACAAATGCCAGAAAGAAAACTACACTGTAAGTTAGGAAACCAAACACTAGATAATGTAGACCATTACAAATACCTAGGCCTTGAGTTGGACAGCCAACTAAACTACAACCTATGTATAAATAAAATTATACAAAAAGTAAACCACAAACTGTGGCTATTTGCAAAGCTAAGAGACTACATGACACAAGAAATGTCAATAAAAAATCTTCAAGGGCATGGTGCTCCCCTATTTTGACTATGGAGATGTAAACTACATGGGTGTGAAAAAAGAACTTCTAAAAAAACTGCAAACACTTCAGAACAGAGCCCTGAAAATCTGCCTCAGAGTAGACAAGCTGCACCCACCTATGACATACACAAAAGAACCAAAGTAAAACTGCTAGAAAATAGGAGAATAATTCATCTGAAAACACTAATTTGAAAACATTAGCATATAGCTATAGTCAAAACATTAAACTTCTAACAAAACCACAAAGGGCTACTAGAGCAAATAATGCGCCACTACTAAAGCAGACCAGAAGCCAAATAAGAGCTCATGAGAGAAGCACGCTGGAAATGGCTGCCAAGGTGTGGAATGCCCAAACGGTAAAGGAACGACAAATTCCTGACCTAAAAACTTACAAAAAATATCTGTGCAAAATAAGGCTAGAAAACCCCCACTAAGCTGAACTGCAAAGGGGCATGTGATATGTAACGGCCCACCAGCGGGACGCCCAATGGAAGGTAACCATGCCAAAAGTAGCCAGATAACACCCCACATAGCTACGTAACAAGCCTATGATATGTAAATAGGAGTAGGCTAGTCTAGTAACAAGAGTAGAAAAAATAAATACACATATACCA
This sequence comes from Branchipolynoe longqiensis, assembly GCA_030323885.1. NCBI lineage: Eukaryota > Metazoa > Annelida > Polychaeta > Phyllodocida > Polynoidae > Branchipolynoe > Branchipolynoe longqiensis. Next base: position 10,725,465 of record CM059198.1, on the reverse strand, counting down.
AGAAAATCCAAAAAAACTAACATAGGCTATTAACCATACCAACCAATTATCTACCTGCTACTGAAATGCAGGCAAACAAATACCTTATCAGCAGCCACTGTTTGGTAAGATAACACCAACACTACAACTGGCCAGCATTGAAAACAAGCCTGGGTACCCGGGCTTATATGCGATGGACAGTATAAAGTTAGGCTACGCTCTGGAAGCAAAAGACAACATGGGGTATGGGTTGATTAGTTTATTACTAGTCTCTGGCTAGGATAACTGCCTAACCGGTTACAAAGCTTGAAAACCCGGTGCGCACTGGGCGAATAGCAGGGCGCAGGGCACGAACACGCGGTGGCGCTGCAGTAGCAGGCGCAGGGATCGATCCCGTCAGGCCGTAATAGGCCAAACCACATTAATTTTCGTTGCACACGCGAACAATTTACTGGGCAGTAATAAATCGGACAATAAACAAATATAAGCCGCTCCGCCTTTTTTATACATTGATAAGTGATTATCCTGTCTATAAATACAGCCTCAATATAACAAAAAATATTGTAAACTGCACATCGCCTCAGCGTACACGCGACATGGCTTAATTTGGGCGATCGCACCCCCCACATGGTAAGCACAGTTCCACGCACCCTACAAACAAGACTCAAACACATCAATCCATTTTTCAACAAAAGTCTCGCAGTGGCGATCAATGACCCACAGCAAACAAATTAAATCACTTGGCCTGGACGAGTCCTGACTAACCACCCTCAGCCAGTGTCTGTTGCCGTTGACTAACCCCGGTCGTCCCGCCACCCCCCCCCCCCCAACCCCCACCCCCAACCCCCCCGCCGTGTCCACCACGTGGCCAACATCAATGGCCGCCATCTTGGCCCGCTCCTCCTGACATCTCACATCGCAAAATCCACCAACTCCGGCCTAGCAACCTCTGCATCGCCAGCAAGCCCACCTTCCATCTCGTGTGGCCTACACAAAACAATTTTATCCACAATATTATGACCAGCAACTGCAACAAAATATTCATTAAGTACAGGCGTTTCCACATCAGAACCATTACACAATCCCACCGGGTTCACATCAAACCCACCGACCTGCTCGGCCCCAATGGTCGAACCACATGAGGTAACAATGGCAGGTGACACATCCTCATTCCCATCCATATTCGCAGCGTCTTGCTGTCCAACCATCCTTACTGTAATTAAATGCGTAACAAACTCTTTTACCCAAGTCATAACTTTTAGCATCGTAACTTTGGCTGACAGGTTTCTGCACTTCCCATATTGTACCAGTATTTTTCAAGGGGAAGTGCAACATAGAAAGTTCCTGATCACCCATCCTGAACGCCTTCAAACCTTTAGTTTTTGCCCTATCGTGGATAGCTGTATCATAACCACGAAAAGCACGATCTGAGTACTTTCCTGTGGTGGCATGCCTATACATGTGGGCCACATGTCCAACGTACCTTGTCAAATCATCAAAGTCCATCCCACATGTTTACCACACCTTACCACCCACATCAAGGCCGCATAACTGAACTCCATCACTGTCAAGTTTTTTTTATATGTTTCATATCTTTAGTATATTTGTTGATTGAGAACCTACCCCATCTACGACGTCTCCTGTTGCCCTCTCCCACACCTCAAGGGTTCTTGTGTCGGGAAGAGAGCGGGTGACGGTGTAGCTCTGCACACAGGGGTTCGTTTGTATCTTGGCAGGCGGTTTGCAGGTAGCAAGATTCGGGGTTGGTGGAACAGGTGGGATCAGGCGACAACGACTCAGCTCATATATCAGCACAATCTTAAAACCGTTAACTAGTTTATTATTCTAAATAAGCTTGAGACTCATCAGTCGGCCTATGCACGATGTGGATCAACTGGAGTGTACTATTCTTGGAAGATGCCCCATATATACCAGGAACACTCAAGATACATTTGGAATTTAAGCGCCACTGTTCAGCATGGATGGCAACCCTTACGATAGCTAAGGAAATTATACATTTTCTCAGGTCGTTGCCGCCAGTGCTATAGCATTTACTTTGAATGGACACTGACAGTATGCTAACTACGCTTAGATGGTTGCCCGATAAAACACAGCAAGGTTTGCTGGTACTGCGGGAAACACAATGGTGCAGACTCAATACCCTACGTCCGCCTCGCATTCACTCCCCAACAGCAGCCGGCTCGCATATTGGCACTGCGTTAACACGGCTTGTGTCAGTTAATAATCCGCAACATTGTCATTGAAAATAGTTAATGAAGAATCAAGAATCAGCGCCAAAAATAAATTCTTTTGTGGATTATATTTACTTTTGAAGGAAATATGACTGCTTCCTGGTGATTACGTGTCTTTGTTATAACAGGAGTCGGCTAGGTAATCGCGTCCACATGCTGACTCAGCGGTTCAAGGACCCCCACACCGAGGCTGACTTTCGGTACACGCGCTGCAGCTTCAGCGGAGTGGCGCTCCTGGTGACGGGCGCCGCCCTCCTCACCGCCTTTCTGTCTCAGTCGTGTACTCTGCCACAGTAAGTTGCTACTTGAGTGTACCGAACCCAAGTCCTGGAAACTAAATAAGTCACTACTAGTCCAATTGAGTTGTTTGATTTTACAAATGTAAGCGCGTTAGCGTGTATTCTGGGTTATGTAATCAGCACACCTAAAATGTTCATCCCCCGCCAGCAAGTTCTGAAGCACCGAAGCATACATATAATGTGTTGTGCACCACACACTGTATGTCTAATTCATACAGCAAACTTGCAATAGGACTGGGATTGGGACCGGAAATGGCCAGAGTTGGGCTGGACTGCGCAGCTTCGCCTCAGCAGGAGGTGTCTGCCGGGTTTCCCGCTGACATGTGGGAGGTGGCCACTGTTTGTGTCATGGTTTTACTTTTACCATTTCAGAATGCCATTCGTACTGGGGGCGTTCATTATGGCCGCCTCTGTACTCCTACCAATGTCTGTCATATCCATGTCTACATTGTTCCCACAGGTAAGAGCCGTAGTAAAGATATGCGTTGAGCAATGGATATCTGTCACTTCCCCATAAATATATGAATAGCTTTCTATGATTTAATCTAATTTCACTTTAATATTATATCAATGTTTTGTGTTGGACATTTGTTTTATGAAAAACAGAATAGTTCCGTCCATGTCCCTTTCAAGGTTGCAATTGGTTACATTTCCAAATCAACATCACATCATCTATAGCTTGGGAGCCATTGACCTAACTCTGCCTCCATCTCATAGAATTTGTTTTAAAACATACGATAACCTGATAACTTGGGGATTGTGTCGTCGCCTGTCGCTGCTAAACGCGTTGTATCATTGGCCTGTAAATAGTGATCTAGTCATTCATCTAAATGTTAAAGCAATTACACTGGCTTATATAGCTAAAGTTAGTTGCTTATGTAAGCCTACCAAATCATAACATTTTTAATAAATTGCAAAGAATTTAGCATTGGCATGGTGTCTTTATTTTACATTATGCTTATGATTGTAAATATTGATTCCTTTTTCTTTTCGATTTAGTTTTATCCGAAAGTTGTTGTGAAGATAGCTGCTTGGATAGAGGAGACCAATGCGCCTCTGCATGTGTATGTGGCAATAGCGACACTCGTGCTCTGGACGCAGGGCCTCGTGGAGGTGGTGAGTTAAAGCAGCGCGTCCTCACGTCCTCACGTCCGTCTGTTTCACGTCGTCTGCGTTGAGCAGACGTCGCTTACTTTCAAGTAACTTCCATAACCTCTACTAGCAAGGCCTCCATGTGTGTCACTTGTGCAACATGTTGTCCACGTTACATATGAGCAATTGTAATCAGAATAATATTGACAAGCTATAGACCAGATTCCTTCAGAACAAGGATGGCCATGTCAGTAAGTCGGAAAAGACCGCCATGTTGGAGAAGTGTGCAGATATTCTGCAGAATAACTTGTACTTCAAGTTATTCTGCAGAATATCTCATTTTTCAGCACAAGTGAACTAGTTTCCCGACAATACCACTATGCTGGTAATTTACATAGAGTTTTACTAAGACAGTGTGGTAACACTAAAATAACTTTGAATATGTGCAGTAGGATTAAATATACATCATTCTATATCAATGGGTAGGGTCACTTTTTAAGTACGTTTTCACCTGATTATAGATAAGTTGTCATTTATGAGGGGAATAGGTAGCAACATTATGGTGGCAATAATGTACCATTAGTATCTAACCATACCCTGGTTCAGTCTTCACAATGGATTTTCTCAGCTTTTAAAGAGACAACTGTAGCTACAGAATATTACTTGTATGCTCGGTGCCACTTGCACCAGTGTGTGGCCATGTCACCATACATTACCAGTGCCACTATTTCTTGTTTTAATTGTTACGCTCCTACGAATTCAATATGACTGCAATTGCTACACATGTAACACTCACTGTCAGTGATGTTGCTGAATTTTTGCAATCAACAACACTTCCTCATGACAAGTTTGAAAGTTCTTGAATTTGCACGCGGTTCTAGGAATTCTCGTCATTTTGGTGCTTAAAGTTTCTTCCTAGATGCCCTGTCACACTATGATGTATGGTATTTAGCGCGTGAGTAATGTTTTGAAATAAAAATCAAATTTAAATAGGTCGGCACTCACCAAACTTTTCACGCTGCGGGCGGCCCGCGCAATGTATGAAGTGTACACAGAGCATATGGCTGTCATATGGCTAGCGTATGCGTGGCATATAGTGACGTATACGAAACGTATAGCGACATATACTCGACAGTTGAAGGTGACAGTTTCAGTGTATGAGTAACGCACACAGACGTATGGTCAACGTACGCCTAGCATGTCAACATGTGCGTAGCATGTGCAAAACGTATTCAAAACTTATGCGTAACATGTGCAAAGCGTGCTTGTGATGTATGCAATCACCGTTAGGCCACGCCCCGGTCACATGATCGGTCGCTGATGGGTTTAAATACCCTGGAGTTTTGGCTCTCTCCACACACTGCCACCATGACTGTCAACAAGAACATCACAGCTTCAGCTGCCTGCAAGGCTGCTATCACTACAAGACTAGGGCATGGGAGAGGCAACAAGAAGCAGATTCTGCCAGCATCACCATCATCACAATCGCTGGTGTCATCACCTGCTTCCTCACCACACTACTCTCCAGCACACCACTCTCCATCACACCATTCTCCATCACACCACTCTCCATCACACCACTCTCCATCTAGCCAGCCTGAAGAGATGGAGATGGAGTATGAGGTGGAGACCCAGATGCAGACACAGACGCAGATGCAGAGCCAGATACAGCCCCACTCCAGCTCTCCATCTCCATGGGAGCTCGCGTGCATCATCCATCGCCTCCACCACCTCGGCCTCTGCCTCAGCCTCCACTAGAACCTCCGGCTTTGCCTCGGCCAAGAAGAAGAGGGCAAAAGAAAAGTGACTGTTCTCTGTCGCTAGCCGAGGAGGACAGAATGTTGGATTTCCTGCAGGAGAATCCAGTCGTCTGGAACGTCAAGATAATAGACTACAGGTGAGCGGACAAGAAGGGGAAGATGTGGGAGGACCAGGGAAACCAGATGGGGAGGACATGCGTGCATCTGCAGGGGTGGTTCAAGTCTCTGTGGGACACAAACACAAGGCTTCACAAAAAGAAGAGTGGCAACGGAGCCCCAAAACTGACTGACAGTGAGCTGTGGATATTGCAGAAGTTTGGTTTCATGCGGTCAGTCATCAGGCACCGGCCTGAGCCCTGCAGAACTGTAAGTACAAAATCTGTTATCCTTCTGGGCAGTCTGGGAATTAGCATTCTGGTAAAACCCATATTATTCTGGACAAGTCGACAAAGCGATATATTTTATTTACATTATTAATCTGGAGAAATGAATTTAATCATTTTACGTGATATATTTGTTGTTGTTCTTTATTGTTGATTTGTGTTGTTGTTGACCTCATTGGTGTGGCTGTTCACACCATGCCTCTTCTGGCACCGTCTCACTAGCAACCTGCTGCCAGCACTATGAGTGTGCCCTGGGCATCAACTCCAGTTGCCAGTGGCAGTTCCACTCCCACAGCAGTGGCAACGGGAATGTCAACAGAGTCACCGAGCCAAACGTCCGATGGACTCTTGAACTTGTCGGGGCTGTTAGGGATCTCCAGTGTGTTGGGAGAACTAATTTAGACCTCTTCCCCTTGTCAGCCCTGATGTCACCATCAGGGGGTCCCAACGATGCGAATGTGAAGTGAATGTGAAATATGTGTAAATAGGTGTTTATTATTATTATTTTATTATGTTTATTATGTTTATTATGTTTTTATGTTGTTATGTTATTATGTTCTTATGTATATATGTATATATGAAAGATGTTCTTGCTCTATAATAAAGATTTTGTTGAACTAGATTTGTTGTCTGAGTTAAAAAAATTCATAATGTAATTGTCATAAATTAACCTAAAAAGGATAAGAATTTAGGCAATGAAAATAAATACAAATTAATATTAATGACACAAGTACCTACCCTCTCTTCCCCTCTCCCTCTCTCTTCCCCTCTCCCTCTCTCTTCCCCTTTCTGTCCCCCTCTCTCTTCCCCTTTCTCTACCCCTCTCTCTTTCCCTCACCCCATTTCTCGCCACCCCTCTTCCCCTTTCTCTCCCCTTATCTCTTCCCCTTTCTTTCCCCCTCTCTCTTTCCCTCTCACCCCATTTCTATCCCCTCTCATCCCCTGTCTGTTCCTCTCTCACCCTCTCTGCACTGTTTTATTAGTATGTACATAAAATAGTATATTGAACTAGGTTTTGCTGTCTAAAGTTTAATTATTCTAAAAGGAGAGGAAATAAATTATAAGTATTGTTAACTAGATGTGTGTCTGAGTTTAATTAGGCATATCAAAAATATAACAGACATGTAAATGTGTTTTGATATCTAAAATTGATATAGTTTATTTGTACAAATAGACAAATAAACATATAAACATCCCATAACAGTAACAGTAGACATCTCACAATATATAGGACATGTACGTATACATAAATATATCATAACAGTACACATACAGACAGATGGCAGATTTTTTTTTTACATCAGATCATGCTGTCTTGCTATGAAAGTGATCCGGCGGGCGAGAATACGCAGTCTTTCAGTAGATTCTGAGGCTCCTTTCCTGTCTTGGAGGCAGTTTTGGGGCAGGAACAATGTATATGTCTGCCAGGTTTTGTCCCTCTCTCCAAGCTCCAGGGACACAGTTGTGGTTCCCAGTCTCTGGACGATCCAGCTCCTGTTTCTGCAGCCCTGGGTAGCACATCCTCATCAGGTTGTGCACAACCATGCATGCGGTGACGATGACCTTCATGATGGAGGGGTGGTGCTGCATAGTCGTCAGCAGCATCTGGAAGCTGTTGGCTAGGATGCCAAAGGTATTCTCCACGTTCTCCACCACTCTCCTAGTTTTGGGAGAGCCAGTAGTTTGTCAACCCCCTCCTGCTGTTCGGCTTCATCATCATCAGCTGCAGGGCAAGGCCATCATCACCCATGAGGAGATACGGCACATCCTTCTGGCCGTTCACGATTGGTTTGGGGTCTGGAAAACCGATGGTGCCACCTTCAGTGCCTGCCTTCAGCTCCGAGTTGTTGTAGATCTGGGTGTCAGATGCGGAGCCCATACCCCAAGATCTGCCCAGATGAACTTGTAGTCCGTGTCTACAAGTGCCAACAGGACCATGGAGTGAAACCCCTTGTAATTGTAATATAGTGATCCACTCATTGGAGGGCACCAGTGGGCGATGTGCTTCCCATCCAGAGTGCCACAGGTATGGGGAAAGTTCCACTTCTCCAGGAATTGTTTGGCGATGGCACACCATCCTTCTGGAATCACAGGGCATGTCATGACCTCATCCAGGTACTCATCAATGAGGGCCTGACACACTTCACACACAATGAGCGACTGTGTTGTGGGGGACCCTCCACCCAAACTTCATCGACGAGTATTTGTTCCCAGATGCCAGGTGCCACAGAGTAAGTGCAATCTTCAGCCCAGGCTCGAGCGGCACCCTGTATGTTGTGAACTTTTTGGCGATCCTGGGTCCTACTCCTGCCACAATCTCGCCAAACATCTGGGGAGGCATCCAAATAAAGTTGATGAACGATGCAGTGTCCTCGCTGCGGAGCTCAACCATAAGCTTGTCATACAACCAAAACTGTGGCCGCCTCCCAATACAGGGTCTTACTCACATTCTCCACTGCTGCCTCCTCCTTCTCCTATCGACACTGGTCGCCAGAAGAGCCATGAGGTAGAGATATAGCTCATGCTGGTAAATGGCAACTTGGTAGTGATGCTGGAACTGTAGATGGAGCGATACATTAGGGGCACACTCGCATAAGCTAGGGGCACACTCGCGTATGTTAATGGCACATTGTGAGTATGTTATATACGTCAGAGACATGCGCGAGGAACCAGTTGTACATATGGCTAATGTGTACCACTGTATCCCAACGTATCCCTAACGTGCTCCTAATGTACACCCATGTACACCTAATGTACACGTAGCGTATGAGGAACATACAAGCCACACATCAACACACGTTGGAAATTTTGAACATGCAGACACAATTTTCAGAGCCTCCACACACGCCGACGTAAGATGACGTATAACAACATATCCCGAACGTACCCGACATATGCTCGACGTATACTTAATGTATGATGACGTACGCAGACGTGTTGGTCGAAAATCACATACATTGCCATACACTAAGGCTATGCGTCGTAGTGTGACAGGCCCTTAATGTATAGATGATGTTGAGCAGAATCCACCATACTGCTAACGGTGAATTGGGCACACCTGATATATAATGATTTGCTTGATGCCTGCTCTTTTTCATCCATGACACGGTGTCTGAAACCGACGTTCTGTTGGGTAGATACAGAACCTAGTATGTGTGTAACTTCTTTATTGAACGTGAAGTTCACAGCAGCTACGCAAAGTGAAATGAAAATGTCTGATTATACTTTTGTAGCTCATGTATATCTCAAGCTATATATATAAATATATCTGAAACTAACACCAATCACTTTCGGCGATTTCAAAGCGGAGTTGCTGGCAGGATAACAAAATAGTCAAAATTTGATTGTGTCACCCCTCAGAAATTACATTGGCAATGTATTGAGTTGACGGTCTTACTAACCACCTTGAAGTCCAACATTAACAGTTTAAGGTTGCATCTCACGCTGCCAACTGGCACACGGCTCGTTGAACCTTATGATGTCATTCCATGAGAAACTGGCGATCTTTATAGTGTCCCATGTCAGCGTCCCTTTTGGCGTCTCTTTTGGCATCCCTTTCAGCATCCCATGTCGGCGTCCTATGTGAGGATATCAGTTGAGTGCTGGCTTGGCGACGCAGCTGCCTGCTGCTTCTGTTGCCTTGACATCAGACACGGAGTGTCTGAGACGTGTTGTCTGTGTCACGGTCGAAGTGTTCGCCCTCTCGCCCTCATGTTACGCTCTCCTGGTCACGTAACTCGCTCGGTGGGCGGTGGGACCCTACTACGCCACTGACCCGTGTCGGTCAGGGGGGGGGGGGGGCTTTCGTGTACTGCATTACACTTACGTTCGGTTTAAGGCAAGGCTTCAGATACACTGAATAGACCCTCAGTCATACTGAAGAGGATATCCCCAGCCAGCAAGCCTCACTGCTTTCACGTTTCTTCGATCTTCCATGCATGCCCCTCGTCTACTATTTTATTCCCTTCCCTTCGATCCCCAATAACACATTTGAAAACTGATTGCTATGGTGTGCATAATGCAAAGGATGAACTGGGATCTGGCGTACATACTATAATGTCAGATAACGGCCACCACCATGCTCCTACCTATACCGTCATCGATTGTGTACTTAATGCTAGCTTATCTATAATTAGGTCAAATATACCCAGTAAGTTATAACAACTTTTGCAACCCTTTTATATATAAATATAATTAATTTATTCTGTTCTTAGTATTTGTCTTCTACTGTGGTAAATATTTATATAACAAACACAATTATGTTCTAAAGTTTAAAATCAGTCAATTAATGTAAATGACATAGTATTCTACTGCAAAGGACCATTGGCAGTATATTCAGGTTTGTTAAGAAAGAAAGATGTGCCTATTTTGCAGGTGGCGTGTGACCAGTCATTGCCGGTTAACGCGACGTTGGTGTTTATCAACGAGACGCCACTTCTGGAGTACATAGCTACTGCGTTACCGACGTGTGACTATTGCCCCTATTACCCGTCCATCCTCGTCACCATACAACTATGCACAGTCCTACAGGTAGGGCCTTACATAACGCATTGCTAACAGTTGAATGTCTTTGTCTGTTAGTCTTACTCAGACATTACGAAGGACTATTGTCACTATATCATCGGTCAGAATACATAATGCGCTATAACAAGTGGAGCGAAAAAGGCAGTCTTAAACTATTCAGTATTTATTAATGAGTAACAAATGAAAGCACATGTAGTCCTGAACATTCGACTGGCAGGATCCACAGCTTGTCAGTACACCCAGACCCTGTGGTATATGCAGTAAGGGTGGTGAGTATTAGTACCCAAACGGTGTTATATGCAGTAAGGGTGGTGAGTATTAGTACCCAGACGGTGTTATATGCAGTAAGGGTAGTGAGTATTAGTACTCAGACTGTGTTATATGTAGAAATGGTAGTGAGTATTAGTACTCATACGGTGTTATATGCAGTAAGGGTAGTGATCATAAGTCCTCAGACAGTGTTATATGCAGTGAGGGTAGTGAGCATTAGTACTCAGAGACAGTGCTATATACAGTAATGGTAGTGAGTATTAGTACTCAGACTGTGTTATATGCAGTAAGGGTAGTGAGCATTAGTACTCAGACTGTGTTATATGCAGTAAGGGTAGTGAGCATTAGTACTCAGACGGTGTTATATGCAGTAAGGGTAGTGAGTATTAGTACTCACACGGTGGTATATGCAGTAAGGGGAGTATGCATTAACCATATTGAGCATTAGTACTCGGCGTACATGCTATATCATTAACCATATTGAGTATTGGTACTCAGTGTTCATGCTATATCACTAACCGTAGTGAGTATTAGTATTAGTACTCGGTGTCCATGCTATATGCATTAACCATATTGACCATTAGTACTCAGTAGCCATGCTATATAATTAACCATAGTGAGTATTAGTGCTCAGTACCCATGCACATTAACCATATTGACCAATAGTACTCAGTGTCTATGCTATATAATTAACCGTAGTGAGCATTAGTACCCATGATATAACATTAGCCGTATTGAGCATTAGTACTCAGTGTCCATGCTATATGCATTAACCGTATTGAGTATTGGTACTCAGTGTCCATGTTATATGCATTAACCGTAGTGAGTATTACTACTCAGTATCCATGATACATGCATTAACTGTAGTGAGTATTAGTACTAAGGGGCCATGCTATATCATTACCCATATTGAATATTAGTACTCAGTACCCATGTTATATTTATTACCCATATTGAGCATTGGTACTCAGTGTCCATGCTATAACATTAACCATAGTGAGTATTAGTACTCAGTGTCCATGCTATACCATTAACCATATTGAGCAATAGGACTCAGTGTCCATGCTATATCATTAACAGTATTGAGCATTAGTATTCAGGGTCCATGCTATACCATTAACCATAGTGAGTATTAGTACACAGTATCCATGCTATATCATTAACTATATTGAGCATTAGTACTTAGTACCCATGATATATCATTAACCCTAGTGAGTATTAGTACTCAGTGTCCATGCTATATCATTAACCGTAGTGAGTATTAGTACTAAGGGTCCATGCTATATGCATTAACCGTAGTGAATATTAGTACTCAGTACCCATGATATGTCATTAACCATAGTGAGTATTAGTACTCAGTGTCCATGCTATATTATTAACCGTAGTGAGTATTAGTACTAATGGCCCATGCTATATCATTATCCATAGTGAGTATTAGTACTCAGTGTCCATGCTATATCATTAACCGTATTGAGCAATAGTACTCACTATCCATGTTATATGCATTAACCGTATTGAGCATTAGTACTCAGTGTCCATGCTATATCATTAACCATAGTGAATATTAGTACTCATTGTCCATGCTATCTCATTACCCATATTGAGCAATAGTACTCAGTGTCCATGCTATAAGCATTAACCTTATTGAGCATTAGTACTCAGTGTCCATGCTATATTATTAACCATAGTGATATATTAGTACTCAGTGTCAATGCTATATCATTATCCATATTGACTATTGGTACTCAGTGTCCATGCTATATGCATTAACCGTATTGAGCATTAGTACTCAGTGCCCATGCTACATCATTGACGATGGTGAGTATTAGTACTCAGTATTCATGCTATATAATTACCCGTATTGAGCATTGCTACTCAGTGTCCATGCTATATGCATTAACCATATTGAGCAATATTCCTCAGTGTCCATGCTATATTAATTAACCATAGTGAGTATTAGTACACAGTGTCCATGCTATATCATTAACCGTATTGAGCATTAGTACTGAGTGTCCATGCTATATCATTGACCGTATTGAGAAATATTAGTCAGTATCCATGCTATATCATTAACCATAGTGAGTATTAGTACTCAGTGTCCATGCTATATCATTAACCATATTGAGCAATAGGACTCAGTATCCATGCTATATCATTAACAGTATTGAGCATTAGTACTCAGTATCCATGCTATATGCATTAACCATAGTAACTATTAGTACTCAGTATCCATGCTATATGAATTAACCGTAGTAAGTATTAGTACTAAGGGTCCATGCTATATCATTAACCATATTGAGTATTAGTACTCAGTACCCATGCTATATGCATTAACTGTATTGAGTATTAGTACTCAGTGTCCATGCTATTTCATTAACCATATTGAGCAATATTACTCAGTATCCAACCTATATCATTTTACAATAGTGAGTATTAGTACTCAGTGTCCATGCTATATCATTAACTGCATTGAGCAATAGTACTCAGTCTCCATGCTATATAATTAACCGTATTGAGCATTAGTACTCAGTGTCCATGCTATATCATTGACTGTTTTGAGAAATATTACTCAGTATCCATGCTATATCATTAACCATAGTGAGTATTAGTACTCAGTGTCCATGCTATATCATTAACCGTATTGAGCAATAGTACTCAGTATCCATGCTATATGTATTACCCATAGTAACTATTAGTACTCAGTATCGATGCTATATGAATTAACTGTAGTAAGTATTAGTACTAAGGGGCCAAGCTATATCATTAACCATATTGAGTATTAGTACTCAGTACCCATGCTATATGCATTAACCGTATTGAGTATTAGTACTCAGTGTCCATGCTATATGATTAACCATAGTGAGTATTTGTTCTCATTGTCCATGCTATATCATTAACCATAGTGAGTATTTGTACTCATTGTCCATGCTATATCATTACCCATATTGAGCAATAGTACTCAGTCTCCATGCTAGATGCATTAACCGTATTGAGTATTGGTACTCAGTGTCCATGCAAAATCATTAACCGTAGTGAGTATTAGTACTCAGTGTCCATGATATATGGATGAACCATATTGAGTATTAGTACTCAGTACCCATGATATATGCATTAACCGTATTGAGCATTAGTACTCAGTGTCCATGCTATATCATTAACCATAGCATGGACACTGAGTACTAATACTCACTACGGTTAATGCATATAGCATGGACACTGAGAACTAATACTCACTATGGTTAATAATATAGCATGGCCACTGAGTACTAAGTAGGTCAATGCTGTAGCATTAACAATACTATTAGTACTCAGAGGCGATGATGTAGTGTTACCCATAGTGATTATTAGTACTCAGTGTCCATGCTATAGCATTAACCATACTATTAGTGCTCAGTGGCCACTGAGTATCCATGTTATATCATTAATTATAGTGAGTATTAGTATTAGTACTCAGTGTCCATGCTATATGCATTAACCATATTGAGCATTAGTACTCAATGCCCATGCTATATTAATTAACCATAGTGAGTATTAGTACTCAGTGGCCATGCTATATTATTAACCATAGTGAGTATTAGTACTCAGTGTCCATGCTATATCATTAACTGTATTGAGCATTTGCATTAGTACTCAGTGTCCATGCTATATCATTAACCGTAGTGAGTATTACTACTCAGTGTCCATGCTATATGCATTAACCATAGTGAGTATTATTACTCAGTATCCATGCTATAGTCTTAACCATAGTACCCATGCTATATCATTAACTGTAGTGAGTATTAGTACTCATCATATAGCATTAACCATAGTGATCATTAGTACACAGTGTCCATCCTATAGCATTAACCATAGTGATCATTAGTACTCAGTGTCCATCCTATAGCATTAACCATATTGATCATTAGCACCCAGTGTCCATGCTATAGCATTAACAGTAGTGAGTATTAGTACTCAGTTTCCATGCTGGAGAATTAACCATACTATTAGTACTCAGTGTCCATGCTGTAGCATTAACAGTAGTGAGTATTAGTACTCAGTGTCCATGCTGTAGCATTAACAATACTATTAGTACTCAGAGGCCATGATGTAGTGTTAACCATAGTGATTATTAGTACTCAGTGTCCATGCTATAGCATTAACCATACTATTAGTGCTCAGTGGCCATGATGTAGCCTTAACTGTAGTGAGTATTAGTACTAGCATTAACAATACTATTAGTACTCAGTGGCCATGCAGTAGTGTAAACGGTGGTGAGTATTAGTACTCAGTGTCCATGCTATAGCATTAACAGTAGTGAGTATTACGCCACAGTGTATGGCAATTAGTGTTCACACAGTATGTACCTTCACTGAGTACAGAAGACAATTCGCAATGCTTAGCGTAGTTTATTTGCTAAGAGTAGCACTGACTCAAGCTAATTGGTTTGCATATTTCGACCAACAGGTACAAGTGAGCTACATGCTGCAGACGGGCCTCATTCTTCTCCTTTCCTTTATAACCGTCATCATTACCATCACAATGCGGCAGGACCTATTCATCAGTCGTCACCCTGTCCGTGAGGCTGTACAGTACAGGTAAGTTTAACGCACATCTGTTAACCCCCACTCCACCCGACCTAAGGTTCGCCGACTGATTGTGAACATTCAAACCTTGCTCTTTCTTAGCATCCATTCGCAAGGAGTAAGATTACAAATGGGGCAGACACTGGTTTAAGTGCTTACTGCATTGATGACCACGCACAAGCCAGTGGTTAGTGACACGAAGGTGTGAAGGTTGGTGTTTCAAATGAATCAAGCACATCAACATGAAGGAAGGTTGATGCTTCAAATTCACGCACATCAACGTGAAGGTAAGAGGGTTGATGCTTCAAATGGATCATATACATCAACACAAAGGTAAGAGGGTTGATGCTTCAAATGGATCACACACATCAACACAAAGGTAAGAGGGTTGATGCTTCAAATCGATTAGACACATCAACACGAAGGTAAGAGGGTTGATGCATCAAATGGATCACACACATCAACACAAAGGTAAGAGGGTTGATGCTTCAAATGGATCATATACATCAACATGAATGTAAGATGGTTGATGTTTCAAATGGATCATATACATCAACACAAAGGTAAGAGGGTTGACGCTTCAACATTAAAGAGTGGAGATTGGTGTTTTAAATGGAGCAAGCACACACGGCAACGGCCCTGTGGGGCAGGCAGTACATTATTGGCACACACTGATCGTGCTGTGTGGCAGGCAGTACATTATTGGCACACACTGATCGTGGTGTGTGGCAGGCAGTACATTATTGGCACACACTGATAGTGGTGTGTGGCAGGCAGTACATTATTGGCACACACTGATTGTGTTGTGTGGCAGGCAGTATATTATTGGCACACACTGATCGTGTTGTGTGGCAGGCTGTACATTATTGGCACACACTGATAGCATCGTGGGCATGCAGTACATTATTAGCACACACTGATAGTGATGTGTGGCAGGCAGTACAATATTGGCACACACTGATAGGGTTGTGTGGCAGGCAGTACGGTATTATCACATTGATAGTGATGTGTGGCAGGCAGTACGGTACCGGCATACTCTGATAGTGTTGTGTGGCAGGCAGTACGGTATAAGCACACACTGATAGTGCTGTGTGGCATGCAGTGCAGTATTGGCACACACTGATAGTGCTGTGTGGCAGGCAGTACGGTACTGGCATACTCTGATAGTGGTGTGTGGCAGGCAGTGCGGTATAAGCACACACTGATAGTGCTGTGTGGCATGCAGTACAGTATTGGCACACACTGATAGTGTTGTGTGGCAGTCAGTACGGTACTGGCATACTCTGATAGTGTTGTGTGGCAGGCAGTACGGTATAAGCACACACTGATAGTGATGTGTGGCATGCAGTACAGTATTGGCACACACTGATAGTGCTGTGTGGCAGACAGTACGGTGCACGCAGACACCGTAGACGGGGCGGGCCGTGGTGGCGCGGTGAGAGGCGAGGTGCACGCAGACAGGCTGCCTCGTCCCCCGGGTATTTGGGGTAGGTGCACACATGTGGAGACTGCCTCTTATCGATTCCTGAGCGAAGTTTTCTCCCGGACGTTTTCCGTTCGAACAAAGTATAGGTGTAGTGAAGTGTTATACGAGTATCAAGTATTAAAAAGGAACATGGTTTATATTTGCGCGTGAATAATGGTTTGTCTGCGTGGGAACAGGTAGGTGCATGTGGGAACAGGTGAGTTGGCATCGATACATGACGGTCCTATAGACACAGGTAGATGCGGATGAGCACAGGTGGGTGCGTGTGGTAACCGACCGCCGTTCACGTTACGCACTTATCGCCGATTGATATCAAACGCGGTGAAGCCGCCAAAAGTTTAGGCACGGGTGATACTGATATTCCTCCCCACATAGTCAATATATCAGAACTTATGTAGATAGTTGTTTTGGAATAAAGGCGGTTTCGGTTTCGAGAACGGCTCGTTGCTGCAGTGATGCGAACAGATCGGCTACGCTGAAAGATCTGCAGCTATTCAGTCATGTCCCTCCCTCCTCTACCATGCAACACAACTATGGAATAAACTAATCACTAACATATCCTCAAGACTTTGTAGCACTAACATTCGCAAAATCTTCAGATATTATGTCACCATGTCAGTAACGACAGCTATAGATTATAAGAATCCTTTTATTTTTAAATCCCCTTTGATACAACAGGCCCAGAATAAAGACAAAAGGCATTTAAAGACACGCAAAACACATATCATAGACAACATTGCATCTTATTTCAACTATCGTAGACCAGGTCTCTTCGGCCTTAATAACTCACACTTTATTCGTAGGCACTCCTATATACAGTATAACCCCGCTAAACCAAACTTGAAGGGACCCTAGAAATTTGGTTGGATTAACCAATCATTGGTTTAACTGAGCTTTGGCTTCGACTTTGACTTGGCTTTGGTAAAAACACAGGTGCATTATGAATGTAATATACAATGTATGTGGACACTTTGATTAATGTTGTTTTATGTATATACAGTATAACCCCGTTAAACCAAGCTCGGTTAAACCAAACGATCGGTTCATCCAAACTTTTTTCGGCGGCCTGGCAAAATACTACCATTTATCATATTAAAAAATCCCAGCTGACCTTATAACCACATGAAAGTTTGGTTTAGCCATACCGGAACAGCCCTGGGCCCAACTATTTTGTTTGGATTAACCAATAATTTGGATGAACCGACTTTGGTTTAACCAACATTTTTATATGATAAATGGTAGTATTTTGCCGGGCCGCCGAAAAGAGTTTGGATTAACCGATCGTTTGGTTTAAACGAGCTTGGTTTAATGGGGTTGTACTATATGTGTATGTATCTCTCTCTTGTTACACGATGGAACCCCTGTATATCATTATTTTTCTAACTTGTAATTTATCTTGATGTTATGTGTTACCACGTTCAATTGTTTAGATACATTTGTTAGCTAACTTGTGTCAGGATTAATTTGGGTGTACAGGCAGGAATAATACAATGCTTGATTATATTCAGATATTCATATCGCAACAGGATTCAATCGCTTATCCTTGTAATATATATATTTATTAAGACAACTATATTGTATTTTTCTTCTGGAATTTCACCGCCTCTCCAGTTAAGCTAGTGACATCTATCGGCAGATTCTGGAACCACTCTATTAGGGTACTTTCCAGCTTAACTGGCGCATAATTTCGAATTGTAGTTGATTCGGGGAGGGAAGCTGGCCCACCTGTCATGACACTAATACCCCAGTCACATGAGAGCTTGCGTTCACCGCCCAACCTCCTTACGCCCAAAAGGTCGCCAACCACCCAGCATCCCACTCGATACATTGATTTAAAAACGTGGGCGGCGCCAGGGTGGCGGCGGGGTCGTCAACAGATCGGCGCCAGGCCGGCACTGGTGTAGTAAGTTCAAAACAGATTCAAAGCAATATTGTGGCCACGCTCAAAACAATATCCTTAAGTTAAAAACACTACCTTTATGTTCAAAACACTACTCTAATATTCATTTTCATTTGTAATAGGGTGAGGCAGTATGCAGTAGGGTGGGGCAGTATGCATTAAGGTCGGGCAGTATGCAGTACAGTGGGGCAGTATGCAGTCAGGTGGGGAAGAATGCAGTAGGGTGGGGAAATATGCAGTAGGGTGGGGCAGTATGTAGTAAGGTGGGCCAGTAGGGGTTGGTGTTATTGGTTGTTGTTTTAAGTCCTAGCAACATCTAAGGTCATATCAGGATGGGTACCGGCTTGTGCCAGTGCACACTCATGGCAAATTTATAGTGCTGCCCCATTAGGGGGTCAGGCCACTGGCACCATGACTAGCCAGGCCACTGGCACCATGACTTGTTAAATGCCGCAGCACTATCAGGGTATACTAATACATTGTTAAATGTTGCAGCATTATAGGTGTATACTAATACATTGTTAAACGTGGCTGCACTATCAGCGTATACTAATATGTTGTTAAATGCGGCAACACTATCAGCATATACTAATATGTTGTTAAATGCTGCAGCACTATCACTGTATACTAATATGTTGTAAAACGTGACAGCACTATCAGCGTATACTAATACATTGTTAAATGATGCAGCACTATCAGGGTATACTAATATGTTGTTAAATGGTGCAGCACTATCAGGGTATACTAACTAATACATTGTTGAATGCTGCAGCACTATCAGCGTATTACCAGACGGGATGGCCGAATGAGTTAGAGCGTCCATCTCCCATGTTGGTAGATCATGGGTTTGAATCCTGGTCGAGTCAAACCAATGACTTAAATAATTTATACTTGTCGCTTCCTAGCCTGGCGCTCAGCATTTAAGATAGGCAAGGTCTGGTTGGGTCCATGTCAGGATAATGTGAATGAGTGGGATATCAGGTCATGGTACTATCAGCAATAGTAATACATAGTGCAGACACCGCACCACTATCAGCAATAGTAATACATAGTGCAGACACCGCACCACTATCAGCAATAGTAATACATAGTGCAGACACCGCACCACTATCAGCAATAGAAATACATAGTGCAGACACTGCACCACTATCAGCAATAGTAATACATAGTGCAGACACTGCACCACTATCAGCAATAGTAATACATAGTGCAGACACCGCACCACTATCAGCAATAGTAATACATAGTGCAGACACCGCACCACTATCAGCAATAGTATTACATAGTGCAGACACTGCACCACTATCAGCAATAGTAATACATAGTGCAGACACTGCACCACTATCAGCAATATATACATATGCAGACAGTAATCATGTGCAACACCGCACCACTATCAGCATAGTATACATAGTGCAGACACGCACCACTATCACAATAGTATCATAGTGCAGACACGCACCACTATCAGCAATAGTAATACATAGTGCAGACACTGCACCACTATCAGCAATAGTAATACATAGTGCAGACACCGCACCACTATCAGCAATAGTAATACATAGTGCAGACACCGCACCACTATCAGCAATAGTAATACATAGTGCAGACACCGCACCACTATCAGCAATAGTAATACATAGTGCAGACACCGCACCACTATCAGCAATAGTAATACATAGTGCAGACACCGCACCCACTATCAGCAATAGTAATACATAGTGCAGACACTGCACCACTATCAGCAATAGTAATACATAGTGCAGACACCGCACCACTATCAGCAATAGTAATACAATATGCAGACACCGCACCACTATCAGCAATAGTAATACATAGTGCAGACACCGCACCACTATCAGCAATAGTAATACATAGTGCAGACACCGCACCACTATCACAATAAATACATAGTGCAGACATGCACCACTATCAGCAATAGAATACATAGTGCAACACTGCACCACTATCAGCAATAGTAATACATAGTGCAGACACTGCACCACTATCAGCAATAGTAATACATAGTGCAGACACCGCACCACTATCAGCAATAGTAATACATAGTGCAGACACCGCACCACTATCAGCAATAGTAATACATAGTGCAGACACCGCACCACTATCAGCAATAGTATTACATAGTGCAGACACTGCACCACTATCAGCAATAGTAATACATAGTGCAGACACTGCACCACTATCAGCAATAGTAATACATAGTGCAGACACCGCACCACTATCAGCAATAGTAATACATAGTGCAGACACCGCACCACTATCAGCAAAAAACAATAGTATTACATAGAGACACCGCACCACTATCAGCAATAGTAATACATAGTGCAGACACTGCACCACTATCAGCAATAGTAATACATAGTGCAGACACCGCACCACTATCAGCAATAGTAATACATAGTGCAGACACTGCACCACTATCAGCAATAGTAATACATAGTGCAGACACCGCACCACTATCAGCAATAGTAATACATAGTGCAGACACCGCACCACTATCAGCAATAGTATTACATAGTGCAGACACCGCACCACTATCAGCAATAGTATTACATAGTGCAGACACCGCACCACTATCAGCAATAGTATTACATAGTGCAGACACTGCACCACTATCAGCAATAGTATTACATAGTGCAGACACTGCACCACTATCAGCAATAGTAATACATAGTGCAGACACCGCACCACTATCAGCAATAGTAATACATAGTGCAGACACCGCACCACTATCAGCAATAGTAATACATAGTGCAGACACCGCACCACTATCAGCAATAGTAATACATAGCGCAGACACCGCACCACTATCAGCAATAGTATTACATAGTGCAGACACCGCACCACTATCAGCAATAGTATTACATAGTGCAGACACTGCACCACTATCAGCAATAGTATTACATAGTGCAGACACTGCACCACTATCAGCAATAGTAATACATAGTGCAGACACCGCACCACTATCAGCAATAGTAATACGTGGTGCTGCTGTGTCATGATAGTGTTCAGGTCCATTTAATGTTCATTCGTCCGGTGCCCTTTAACCCGATATTGCAACATTTTGACACATTTTGATACATTTTGATACTTATCAGACCCGAACACTAGAAATTCGAACACTAGAAAATTCGAACACTAGAAAATTCTGTCCGTTGCTCAATCCGTCATAGTGTGACAGGCACTTAAATACCAAGTCCAGTTTAATGTCACAACTCAAACAGGAGTACAAAGTCAAGAAAACAAGAAAACAATGATAGACTTAAAAGAGTTAATCTCCGAGGGGTGGAGTACAGCACATGAAAATCTACCACCAAAAACAAAACAGTATCACCCATATAAGGATGAATTATGTGTAGAAAACAAAATAATCATGAAAGGTTCTAATACCAGACAGTTTGCGGGAAACAGTACTAAACAGATTACATGAATCACACGCCTGCATTACAAAAACAAAACAGCCAGCAAGGGACACAGTTTTTTGGTCGAGTATAAACAAACACATCGACAATAAAATAAACAGCTGTGATACCTGCCAAAACAAACGAAGCAAACTACAGAGTGAACCTTTGATTAACCATCATCTTGATTGTATCCCCTATCATAAAATAGGAGTAGACATGTTCGAAATTAACAACACATCATACCTTCTGACAGTTGACTATTACACAAAATTTCCGGAATTAAGTGTCGTAAATGAAACAGCATCACATGCTATTATAGAATTGTTAAAAGAAAATTTTGCGAGGCACAGAGTACCTAGGTACGTTGTATCCGACAAAGGCCCATAATTTGCAGATCACTACGGCTTCAAGCCAGTATATTCGAGCCCGTTATATCCAAGGAGTAATGGGCAGATAGAACGGTTCATGCAAACCGTCGAACAAATGATTTTTTAAATGTGCACAAGACCATAAAGACATCCAATTAGCATTACTTAACTACAGGAATACACCGCTATACACCATCAACGCGTCAACCGCTCATCATCTAATGAGCCGTCAGCTGCGATCAACATTGCTAATACCGCTAGAACGCCTAGCACTGCACAGGCAACCAGACAAAACAAAAGAAATATGCCAAATACAACAGAAACAAAAAACATATCACGATATAAAAGCAGGCAAAACACACAAAACAATAAAGATTGGGGCAAAAATATAATACTGAGACCATAAGGGGATATGGAAAAAAGGAGTAGTCGTAAACAAGATAGGTCCAACAGGACGGGAGTATCAAATAGTCAACAGCGCAAATAATGTATTCAACCATAACAGGACACACATATTCAATGCTCCACTAGACAAAACAAACAACACAAAACCACAAAATATCAGCGCGACTACCAGACCAATCAAAAGATCAAGATTCGGATGTAGGTTAAAGCCAGTCAACAAGCTTGACCTATAGATTGAACATATGCTCAAATACTTACACACCAAGAAGTATATACTAAGTCAGAACAAATAAGCAGGGCTGATCATTGAATAGGACCAATAATGTTTGACGGTTATATCTTGTGTTACCTCGATGTCATTTATGTGTCTGTCTATTATTAACACTGTGTTAAGATTAAGACTATGGTAAACAGAATTGATACCAAGTACACTGTAATCAGTGAACAAATGACAATATAAAGTGGTAGTGTGACAGAATTAATGAATCGATACTAAGACATTACATGGGTCGTAATGCTCGCATTGCATTTGATTCGTGGCGAGGGAGGAGGACCCCCCCTCCAGCGCCCGTTGCAACGCTGACATAACACCCTCCCCCCCTTCTCTCTCGGCCCTTATAACCGGCCGCCCAGCTGCTCTTAGCCACTTGCCTCCACTCACCCTCCTTGCACGGACACCATTTCTTCTTTTTGGCTATCTTCACTATCCCTCCGCGCCTCCGCGCCCCCACGCCTCCACACCTCACCCCCCGGTCCTACCACCCAGCCATGCCCGCTGCTGCAAGAGGACGGGGCCGCCCCGCTGGCCGCCGAGGCGCCCGTCGGGGAAGGAGCGCCTCCGCCGGCTCACCCGATGCCGCCTCCACGACCTCGTCCATGCCCAGCCTCCAGTCGGAGGCCACCTCATGGGCGTCCTCAGTGGATGCCAGGATGGACGCTCAAACCCAGGCTATGGAGCGCCTCGCCGTGCTCGTGGAGGCGATGGCAGTCGCACCTCACCGGACGCCTGCCCCGGCCCCGCCTCCAGCCTCAGCATACGACAGCCTCGCCGACATCATCCAGGAGCTGGCCCAGGGAGGCCCGGCCCCGGCGGCCCGCCTCCTCCCCGCCCCAGTGACCTCGCCTCACGACGTCCACCCGCTATACCGGCGGTACATGAGGCACGGAGTCTACCCCACCCAGCAGGCCGTCTCCACGGCCCGCCTCCCACCTGCCCTGCATGCCGCCCCCGACCACACACCCACCTCCGCCGCCGAGGCGGTGCAGGATATCCTCGACTCCACCGAGGCGCAGAACACTACCCGGCAAAAAGGTATTCCAGCAGGATACATCTTCCCACACGACCTCATCGAGAGGGTGCCGGAGGGGAAGGCACTAAAAAGGGGCGAGGCGTCCAGGGAGGAATACAACCTCACCCTCTGGATGCTGGAGTCTCACCCAGCCTTCCCCTCCGACTCCATCCCCGGAGCCTGCACCACAACCTCATGGTGCAGCGAGACTGTGTCACCCATCCCTGGCCGACCGTCCGACGATACTCGGAGACCATGTTCACCTGGGTCGCGGACAGCCGGCTCCCGGACAGCTTACATGACCCAGTCGCCATCAACGCGGTGTGGCTGGATGTGATAACCGCCCCCGCAACTGCACCAGGGAGCTCCTGAGCTGCCGCCCCCGTGCGCCGTATCCTCCCGCCCGGCCGCCCCCCAGACCCGACCAACCAACTCTGACCCGCACACCCCATACACCCGAGAGGCGTACAGCATCCCCTGCCCCGCATGGAACAGGGACCCCGCCTCATGCGACCTCGACCCGGCCGGCGAGGCGCATGGGGGTCAGGGTGCCAGGAGGAGGCATGCCTGCGCATATTGAGCCAACGGCCGCCGTATCCTCACTGTCCACAGTGAGGCGCCTCAGCCACCCCCGCGATCACCTTGCCGGATTTTTAGCCCGGCCAACATCCCGCCTGGAGGACCCCGCCCACCCCGGCCCTGCTGCCCCCCCCCCCCCGCCCCCACACATGCCGCCACCCAAAAGGCGACATTACACACGCCCCATGATTTTGACCTCCCCCTCTCCCGTCCCCACCGCACCTCCTCCCCCGCTCCCCCCTCCACCCTCCTGCCCCCCGCCGAACCCCCCCCACGCCCCCACCTCCCTCCCCTCCCCCCCAACGACCTCGGTGAGCCCGTCGCCGAGGTAGTCAACCCAGATTTCCAGGACACCCTCCCCGCCGCCCCTTCCTGCGGCCCCACCCCCCAAGCCTACCTCTCCACCCTCCTCTCCATATGGCCCCACCTATCGGGCACCGCCTGGAGCTGCCACCCCACCTTCTCCTGGGGCTACCAGACCCTCCGTGCTGCGGGCCTCCCCAATTTTGTGGCCGCCCGCATCCCCCTTCCCTCAGGGCTCCACATCCCCGCCTGGCGAAGCCGCCACCGGGAGCACCCCGACAAAGACCTAGTCGACCTCCTGGAGTTTGGCTTCCCCGCAAATTATTCAGCCACCACCCCTCCCCGCCCCACCCACACCAACCACCATGAAGCCCCGGAGCATCAGGTCCACCTCCAGGACTTCATAACCACTGAGCTGGCCCACGGCGCCCTTGCAGGCCCCTTCCTCGCCCCTCCCTTCAAACCCTGGGCCCAGGTCTCGCCCATGATGACCCGCCCCAAATCCGACCCCGGTAAGAGGCGGGTCATCGTCGACCTTTGCTACCCTCCCGGGGGCAGCGTAACCTCCGGGATACCCCGCCGCGAGTACCTGGGTAGGCTCCCCTCCGTGGCCGACGTGGGCCGCCGCCTAATCGGATATGTCCAGGGCGTAGCGCCAGCTCCGGGCAGACCCCTTCTCATGCCCCTTATATGGGATCGCCTTTGAGGGGGCCACCTACATTGACCTCGCCCTCCCCTTCGGCTGCCGCTCCTCGGGCGCCGCCTGCGTGAGGGTGACCACTGCAGTGGCCTGGATCCTCCTGCGCGAGGGCTTCCATGCCCTCGTCTACGTCGATGACTTTGTCGGGTGTGAACTCACCTAACTGAGGGCCCGCCAGGCCTTCGACGGCTTCATCGCCCTCGTCGGTGCCCTCGGCCTGGAGGTCGCCTCAGGAAAGTGCCACCCCCCGGCGGTGTGGGTCTCCTGGCTGGGCTTCGCCATCGATAGCAAAGCCATGACGATCCACATCGCCCCCGACAAGGTCGACGAGCTCGTCGCCGACTGTGAGGCCCGAGTCGCCCAGCCCACCCTCGGGCGCCAGGAGCTGCAAAGCATCCTCGGCCGCCTCAACCACGTTGGCAGCTGCGTTCTTCCCGCGAGGAAATTCATGGCCCGCCTCCCTGCACAGCTGCCACTGCACAGCTGCCACTGGTTCACCACCATCACCCTTGGGGACGACACCCTCCGGGACCTCACATGGTTTGCGGCCTATGGCCGCGCCTCCAACGGCCTCCACCTCCTCCGTGCGCCAGGGACCTGGAGGATCGTCATAGAGTGTGAGTCCTGCCTCACCGGGGGTGTAGCCTACTCCTCCTCACGCTGCTACACCCGAGGGTACTCCGAGGCCTTCTGGGCCCGCTTCCCGAGCATCCACGAGCTGGAGGCGGTCAACCTGGTTGTCGCGCACCGCGCCCTCCTCCCAGCCGATGTCACGGGGGCAACGTTGTCGTGAATACGGACAACATGGCCTCCGCCGCCTCCCTGGACTCGGGGCGGCCCCAGGACCCCACCCTCGGGACATGCGCGCGTGACCTCTGGCTCATGGCCACCGAGGGCTGCTTCGAGCTCACCATCATCCACAAGCCCGGGGCCGACCTCGTCCTCGCCAACGCCCTCAGCCGCGCTCACCTCCCTGGATGCTGGGCGGACGTGGCCCGAGATGAGGTCGCTCGCTTCGGGCTTGTGCACACTTACCCCAGCCACCACGATTTGCCATACAACCCAGGCCTCTAACTACAAGATACTCCGCCTCCGAGGTCACCGCCGTCGACGGGCTGTCCGTCGCCGCCCTCACCCCCTCCACCTGGAGGAACCGTCGTCGACAAGCCCGGAGTTACGTTGAGTTCGCCTCAGGCCACCACTGGGACCCTCTGGCCCCGACGCCCTTCGATGTCGCCGCCTATACCGCCTCACTGTACGCCCACCCCTCGCATCCGCCTCCGTCCAGAACGCCCTCTCCGGGGCGCGCTCCTGGCTGGAGGCGGCCGGGGGGCGATTCTGCTGCGTTCGGCTCACACCTTGCGCGAGACGTCTGTCACGGGGGCGAGTGGGCCTCCGGGCATGTCGCCTGGCCTGCCCCTCCGCTGACGCCCGCCTCTCTCGCGGCCGTCGCCCACCACCTCGCCCTCGCCGGGCCCTCAGGCATCGTCCCTCGGGCCGCCCTGCTCCTCGGGTACTACAGGATACTATGGCAGTCCAGCCTCCTCTCCCCCAACCCCGAGGTGTGGGGCGGCCCCCACACCATCACACGCGCCAACGTCGCCCCCGCCCCCCGGGGACTGCGCGTCAGCCTGCGGAGCTCAAAGACCATCGCGCTGCCCTCGGGGGCGGTGGCCCTCTTCATCCCTGCTTCCCTGGGCCACCCTCTCTGCCCCGTGGCAGCCTGGGCCGCCTCCGTCGCCCTGATGCCTGCCTCCGCCGCCGACCCCGCTTTGATACTGCCCTCGGGTCGCCCCCTTGACCCTCGGACACTGACTGCCATCCTGCGAGGCGCCCTCACGGCCCTCAGGATGCCCGCCCCTGACGGATACACCCTCCACAGCCTCTGCCTGGGGGCGGCCCAGGCATGCCAATGCGCCGGCGTCCCCCTCCGGGATATAATGGAGCAGGGCACCTGGACCTCGGATGCGATTCACGCATACGTCCCCCGCATCGCCACCTCGGGCGCCCCTCAAGCCCTCTCCTCTGTTTTGGTGGAGGGCTCTTCGGAGCACCTTCCTCCCACTTGACTTTATTGCTTATTGACTTTTTATCCTCATTCACATTGCTCTATTGATTGTACCTCCTTATTGACCTTGATTGATTGTTATTGATGATTACCATTGATGACATTATTATCCTTACTTAACATTGCTGCGCTGACCTTCTTTGAATAAAGTGCTTTTATTCCAACTCCCGCCTTTCTCTCCTCCTTTGTCACGTATCGGTTATAATGCTCGCATTGCGTTTGATTTGTGGCGAGGGAGGAGGACCCCCCTTCTCTCTCCCCTCCAGCGCCCATTGCGACGCTGACATAACACCCTCCCCCCCTTCTCTCTTGGCCCTTATAACCGGCCGCCCAGGTGCTCTTTGCCACTCGCCTCCACTCACCCTCCTTGCACGGACACCATTTCTTCTCCACCCACCCACCCATACTTCTACTTTATACTCTATTGGGTGGAGGGCTCTTCGGGGTGCCTCCCTCCCACTTGACTTTATTGCTTATTGACTTGTTATCCTCAATCACATTGCTCTATTGATTGTACCTCCTTATTGACCTTGACTGATTGTTTTTGATGATTACCCTTGATGACATTATTATCCTTACTTAACATTGCTGCACTGACCTTCTTTGAATAAAGTGCTTTTATTCCAACTCCTGCCTTTCTCTCCTCCTTCGTCACGTATCACGAAATTGTTAGATTTAAGATGAAGACATATGAACAATGTATGTGCGTTGTATATCAAATGCATGTTACTGACATGTAATTTGAACAATGAAAAGTTGCAGGGAACCCGAAGATAACAGCATTCGGTTAAGCAAGGGACAACTTGGGCACCAAATAACTCAAAATGAAAACCATATATCAATTCAATTCAATTCTTTTATTTTAACTCTCTGCAAGGTATGTTTACAATAAATTGAGGTGATACAATAAATGCATACAAATTCCTTACAGACAGAAAGGATCCCAGAAAAGCGATGCTTATCTAGCTGGTCTCCATGATGTGAATGAACAAGTGATGACAATAACAAATCATTAAACTTAAGCTACATTTTTAACTAATGATTATGATGAGCTACTGATGCGTCTCTTCACAGTTAGTAAAAAACAAAGTAACAATGTGTTATTATTACCAAACTTGCATTTGTTTTGTTTTTCTCTTCTTATTTTATCGGTGAGGTCGTTGCTCATTTAATAAATTTTAAAAATTAAAACAATTATTAAAAAAGAATAAAAGAGGAAAAAAAGGTGTATACGTAAATCACATTGTGATGAGGAAAAGGTGGTTCATAAGGTAAAAAAGATCAATCATAGCGAGTGGACATTACAGGGCAATAAGTGTTACCGGTCAAAATATAACATCCTGAACACTCTGTAACAAATGTACATGAATTGCATACTTTTCATCACCGCTGTCCATATTGTACATGAAAGGGGATGTCATATATATATATGTGGGTACGCACAAAGGAGAGCTGAGAGGGAACGCCCCCCCCCCCCAGGTGAGTTGGGGTAGCCAGTAATAAAGTCACTTGTCAACCAGATCTCAAGCAGTTTGGACTTCCTTACAATATATATACTAATATAGGGTGTCTCAAAATACATGGAACTCATGTCATTGCTATTAATTCTGGCAATATTAATGTTCTTGCTCTATTTTTTCAGATTTAAAGAGAGGAGACCATAGGAACTAATAATTATCAATCAAAATGAGTTGGACAAAGGAGGAAAAAATATTTAGCATCAGTACTTATTTGGAGACAAAATCATTCAAATGGTGCAAGCAAAATTTTGCAGGAAGTTCAAGTTCAACAACTATCCCCAGAAAAACCAAAGTTATCGTTGGGCACACAAATTTCAAGCCATTGGATCAGTAAACTACCTCAACAAGAAGGCAGAAACACCCAGTTCTGGCAGGAACCTGACTGCAAGATCGCCTGACAATGTGAATGCAGTGAGAGATTCTGTCAGAAGGAGACTGAAAAGTCAATCCGAAGACGTAGCCAAGATATGGGTCCTTCACATGTGACAGGATCTTCAGCTGTACCCATACAGGATCCACGTCAAGCATAAACTCACACCAGCTGACATGGCAAAACGAGTTGTGATGTGCCGGTGGTTCGAGAACAAGGATGATATTTGGTTCAGCGATGAAGCACACTTCTTGCTCTGTGGGCATGTCAATAGCAAGAACAATGTGTTCTGGGGCACACAACTTCAGACGCCCTTGGACTCTGTGAAATGCAATGGCTTAAAATGTGTGTGCCCAATGATAAATTTGGTTTTTCTGGGGCTAATTGTTGAAGTTGAACTTCCTGCAAAATTTTCCTTCCACTGTTTTGAATGATTTCATCTCCAAATAAGTAGTGAAATATTTGTTCCTCCTTTGTCCAATGCATTTTGATTGATAATTATTAGTTGTTATTGTCTTCTCTCTTCAAATCTGAAAAAAATAGAGCAAGACCATTAATATTGACATAATTATTAGCAGTGACATGGGTTCCATGTATTTTGAGACACCCTGTACTATGGGCACACAGGTAATCATACTTCAGACAACGGTTTAACACGTGTTAAACTGGCAACTGGCTGCTTGAAAGATTTCACATGAAGGAAAACCTTTGTGCTTGGTGACATTCGAAGTGGGCTATTTGAGGACATTTGTTCCTTTTCAGCACCATGACACCTATGTTCGCTACCTACATCACCGCATCATCAATGCTGGTTGGAGTGGCGTTTGTCATGTGCATTTATACAAGACATGTAAGTATTTATCTCATATTGCATATGTCCTAGTATAGTCAAAGAGATAGACTAATGCCGTCTACACTATTTTAGAAATCGGAAAGCCATGAGCGTACATTTACTTTGTTACAATACTAAGATATAACTGAAATTAACTTGCAACGAAGTACATTTCTGAGGAATTACTTTGACTTGTAATTAAGCACTTTGTTATTTTTTAGTTCTATAATTTGAGATGCTTTAATCTACTGATAGCTAATCACACATCCCAATTCCAGCCATAGATCCATATAACTGGAAGGGTCACCACATATAACTGACATGGTCATCTGCTACCACACTTCTACTGCTGGTGTGTGGGTGGAGGAGGCAATATTACCCAATGACTACAGTTAGGCAGTTGGCTGGTATATGGCTAGTAACTAACATGATAAAAATACCCCCTCCCACAGAAGTATGGTAGTGTAGAAGGAGTCTATGTGGAAGGAGGGAGCTAGTTAGTCCAGAAGCGACATTTAAGGCCTACAAATTTGTGAGCTAAGCATAGCAACCATTTAGATGGTTAGACCGTCTTACATGCAGGGTTGGTGGGTCACTCTGGTTTTATTATATCTAATTATATATGTGGTTATACATACCCATCCATACATGTAATAACTGGCCATTAATTATCGCAACTGCCAGCAGGTGTTCTGAGTGAATGACTGGAGTGTATTTGGGTGTTGGAGGATTGGAGTGTTCTGAGAGTAGGTCTAGATGCAGGAGTCAGTAGGTCCTACCGGTGAGAGTGAAAGTATGACATCTGAACACTTTGACTTCTGGTTAACAAGTGACTTTATTCACCGTCTAGGGCACTAAGGCAGCCGGCTCCCATGCCCCTATCACATGATCAGTTTCAGATTCCTTTGTTCTTTGTGCCTGCCTGGAAATCTACTATGCATATATTTCATCCCCTCTTCAATAAGCATTTTGACATTCGAACGAATACAACAATGTGCCTTTTCAATGCAATACAAACATAGTCACTATGTCAGTCCTTGACTTCCCTGTCAGATTTCTTGTGTCCTTATTTCACTCAGGTCCTGTGTGTGATGCTTTTCAAAAGTCTCTGCATGATAACTGTGTTAACAATGTAAATAACAATAACAAGTCTTACAGAACTTAATGCTAACATGGTATGCTTATCACAGTAGGTCATTTCGACAAACGTCTTATCAAATTTAAAGGTCGAGCCTAGCTGCTGGCCTAATTACGCGACCCTACCTGGAGAGATTGGCTGCGCCTATGACATTATCTGCAGTTTCTTGAAATGCTGGTGCATCTTGTGTTTGTCTAACTAGCTCAGGCTGTGGTGCTTTGGGTATTCTTATTAACTGAACTTTGTTTCTGTGTAATATGTTTCCTGACTCATTTTTTATTCAATATTCCCTTCCCAAAATGCCTGTATGACCCATTACTTTCCCCTTTTTCCATTCCCCCAAGTGTTTTTATATTTAATGCTGTCACCAGGCCATATGGGCTTGTGAGCTTTGCGACACTTTTTGTTGTGGAAAGCTTTCTGGCTTCGCTGTCGTGTTGGAGTATTTTGCATTCTTTGCATTTTGTGTTTCAGGTTTAAGATTTGTTTTTGCTGTCTGTATTTGCTACCTTAGTCTTCTGCTCATGAGCAGTTGTGCTGAGGATATTTTGTGTAGTAGTCTACTGTTATCGAGTAGTTTTCGTGGTTTAGTTAGAAAAGGTCCGCACCTATCTTTTCGAACAGTTGACATGATATTTTCTTGTTTCTGAGCGGTTCGTTGTGCAAGT
Organism: Branchipolynoe longqiensis; assembly: GCA_030323885.1. Taxonomy (NCBI): domain Eukaryota; kingdom Metazoa; phylum Annelida; class Polychaeta; order Phyllodocida; family Polynoidae; genus Branchipolynoe; species Branchipolynoe longqiensis. Next base: position 10,693,293 of record CM059198.1, on the reverse strand, counting down.
TTTTTCTGTGGTTTTGACATGTGTCGCAACTGCCTATTCTGTCTTCAATTTGTTTGTTTATGTTTGGACAGAACACGCAATCTCTTGCCAGTTGTTTTGACTTTGTTATGCCTAAATGTGTTTTGTGAAGCGCTTCTATCATTTCGTCTCTTACTTTTGCCGCAACTATGATGCATTACCTTTCATGAACAATTTGTTTTCTACTGTCAACTCGTCTTTATAAGGGGCATATTGCCTTAAGCAAGGTGGTGTTTGTGTCTGTGCTGTGTCCCACCCATTTTCGACCTTGTTTTTTAACTGGTGCATAATGTCATCAGTTTCATACTCTTTTTACTTAGCAGGTTTGATGGCTGCGCATCGATTGCAACAAGGCTCAGTGTGTCATCGAACAGGTCAGTCTGACCGACTTCTGTACTGTGCACTCTCAACAACATGTCTGCAAAAGACATCAGGGATCCCTTAATGTGATTTAACTTGACATTGTTGTTTTGCAGTCTCATTCCCATACATTGCATCCGAAATTACAATTTGTGAATGGGCTATTGCATGATAGCTACGAGAGGTTTGTGGTCAGTTTGAATTTGTACTTCTTTTCCGAAAATGTAGTGATGGAATCTTTGACATCCGAAGCATATCACTAACATTTCTTTTTTGAATGTGGCATAGCCAGTCTGTGCTTGAACTAAAGCTTGAGATGCAAGTGCGATGGGTCTTCCATCTTGCATTATGACTACGCCCAGTCCATTGACATGACAATTGATTTGTTTACATCATAATATGACAATACAGGAGTGGTTTACAATTTAGTTTTAAGTATGTTGTATTCAACCTGTTGTTTGTTTTGCCAGTGCCATGCGGTGTCTTTGTTTAAGAGCGTATGTAATGGTTTTGCTATTTCGGACATGTTCTGTATGAACTTGTGTATATATCTGACCATACCCAGAAATTGCTGTATGCCTTGCTTGTCTTCTGGCTGTGGCATATCGACTATTGCTTGGATTCTGTCTGGATCCGGTTTTACGCCTTGATGAGTGAGCTGGTGGCCTACTATTTTACCGATGTTTTGCAAATCAATGACTTAGATGTGTTTAGTTTCAAGTTAACTGATCTATCTCTGTCTAGTACTGCTTTTAGCGTGTAATTGTGGTCTTTGATAGTTGACCTGTATACCAAAATATTGTCCATTACTATCCCTTCGCTAGTAGATTGCCCAGGATACAGTGCATTTCCTGAATGAAAATATCACTGGCCGTCTTGATACTGAAAGGTATTCGGGTATACCGATATCAGCCGCATGGTGTGGTGAACATGCATAATAGCGAACTCTGATGGTCTAGTTCTATCGGTCAGTAGCCCATCATGGCATCTAATACCGTGAAATATTGCACGTTAGCTGTTTTGGCAATTATTTCGTCTATCATTTTAGTCAGAAATGTCCTCCTCTTTATGGCTTTGTTTAGCTTAGTCTGATCGAGACAGATTCACATTTGTTGGGTTTTTTACGATAGTAATTGAGTTCACCCATTTGGTTGGTTCATCCTGCTCGACTATTACACCCAATTTTACCATACGATCAAGCTTGTCATGCAGTTTGTCTTGAATGGCGTATGGAATCCTCCTTGGTGGGTCAACAACAGATGGTACATTTTTATCGACATGTATGATATCATGGGACTTAGTGAGACCTAAACCTTGAAAAATGTCATTGTATTGGGTTAGCAATTTGTAGGCCTCGTGGATGCTGTCAAAGCATACTATGCTGGTAAATCGAACTTAATAGTCACCCAGTATCGCTTTAATTTGCATAATCAGGAAGGCAAAATCATTTCTACCTATGTTACAGCACTCAGATACAGAATTAAAGACTGCTAGTATGTGCCCATCAAAGACCTGCTTCTGCGCGATCATCTAGTCGCCAGTGTAAATAACACAACTCTCTGGAACAAAACGCTGATCTCACGGTTGAACTGTGCATAATCATGTGCGAATTGAGCAATATTTCACATTATTAGATGCTATGACAGGCTACTGGCAAATAGAGCTGAACCATCAGAATTCACTATTGTGCACATTCAACACACCATGGGGCTGATCTCGATATACCCGATTACCTTTCAGCATCAAAATGACCAGTGACATTTTCATTCAGGAAATGCATTGCATCATGGGCGATCTACCTGGGGAAGGGATTGTAACAGAAATTGTTGGTATATGGGCCAACTATCGAAGAACACAACGACAGGCTAAAAGCAGTACTAGACCAGGTTGGAGAGCTTACCTCGTTTTAGCAACGGTGGTCATTTGGCCACCGAGTTAATTTCCAAGGTCGAATTTTATATAAGATTAATGTGCAGTTTGACAGTTTGGGCTCTGATACACTGAGTTTTGGGATGTTTCCATATTAAAATACATCACTAGGAAACAAACAATTATATCTAATTTCTTGAATATTTCTAGTCCATTTAGTTGGGACCGGGTTGAGTAAATTAGCAGTGAATATTAGGAAATAATTCAGTAGTTACAACATATGGCTACAGGCCAGAACTGCCCATGATAGTACTGTGTTGGTATAGCAATAACTCCCAAACAATAGGGCACCTCCAGTCAACCATGGGGGTATATAAGTTACTCTTCACCTGATATTGCAATATTATGTATATATTATATATAATATATAAATATGAATGTGCATATATGCATATATATATAACTTTATAAGTATGTGTATGTGTACATACATAATCAAAAATAAAATAAAAATGGAATATTATTTAGGGTAATGGCAGTGCTTGGTTAAAATCTTAGGGTGAAAGTGTCAGAGCTTAGGCCCCTTGCATTGTTGCAATAAGTCTGAGAGTGACACAGACTACATATGGATTAACTTAGCAGTGACAAATGGAGGACCACTCTGAGATATGTGATGCAGTCATCTCTAAATACAATATGTATTTATATGCATATATATAGTCATGTATGCATATGTATTTATGTATGCATATGTATGTATATGTATGTATAGGTATGTATATATATGTATGTGTATGTATGTATGTGTGTGTATGTATGTATATGTATGTATATGTTTGTATATGCATGTGTATGTGTGTATGCATGTGTATGCATGGGTATGCATATGTATGCATGTGTATGCATATGTATGCATGTGTATGCATATGTATGCATATGTATGCATATGTATATAAATTCCCGGTACACAAAAGAACATAGGAGAGAGTAAGTTTGGTTTGTCTTTAATAACTGGCTCAGGGATTAATAGCCCTAGCCCTAAAAGAAAAAAGAGATTTCCTCCAGAGTGTGACGCGAGGGGGCGCCTGCCCGGCAATACCCGACAGCTGGGAGGGGGGAGCACTCCAGCAATGCGCACGAGGAAATATAGGATGTACATGTTACCCTTGTATTTATACTCGCATAATGCATTATACATCACGTATATGTATGTATAGGTATGTATATGTATAGGTTTGCATATGCAGGTATAGGTATATGTATAATATCTATCCATATACATCCATATACATCCATATACATCCATATAGAAACATATACATATACATACATACACACACATACATATATCATATTTGTGGTGATTATGCTTCGGCATAATCACAGTGAATTATATATTATGCATACATATAGTGGTACAAAACTGGTATATAAAGAATATCTCCCGGCACCAGGCCTTCCATCACCGGCCTTCCCTTAAATAATATGAATAGAAATAAAAAGTGATAACCAACAATAAAATAAATACAATACAATAATATTAAGGTAGGTTTTTCTTAATGTTGTACCAGCAAGACAAGCCATCTTTGTAGTGTTTATGCATCAGATGCATAATCACAGTGAATTATTTATTATGCACATATATATATTGGTATGCAAAAAATATATCTAAATGATGTACAACAGTCCCCACACGACCTCCTCCCCAAGTGGCAAGTGGAAGTATATGAGTGGGCCAAAGACCAGTATATACCCCCATGGTTGACTGGAGGTGCCCTATTGTTTGGGATTCACTGCTATACAAACACAGTACTATCCTGGGCAGTTCTGGCCTGTAGCCATATGTTGTAACTACTGAATTATTTCCTAATATTCCCTGCTAATTTACTCAATCCAGTCTCAACTAAATAGCCTGGAAATATTCAAGAAATTAGATATGATTTTTTGCTTTCTAGTGATGTATTCCAATATGGAAACATCCCAAAACTCAATGTGCCACAACCATATTTGTGAACCTGCACACTAATCCTATATAAAATTCGACCTTGGTTAATGAACCGGGGGTCGAATGAGGTATTTAACCGCGATAGCCCAATCGAGGTAAGCTATCCAACCTGTAGACAGAGCTAGATCGGTTAATCTAAAACTAAACGCATCTAAGTCACTAATATGCAAAACATCAGTGAAATATGTAGGCCACCAGCTCACTCAGCAGGGTGTGAAGCCGTTCCAGACAGAATCCAAGCAATAGTTGATATGCCAGAGCCACAATACGAGCAAAGGCATGCAGCGATTTCTGGGCATGCTTGGGTATCCGCACAAGTTCATACCAAACATGTCCGAAATTGGGAAACCACTGCGTATGCTCTTAAACAAAGATGTTGCCTGGCACTGGCAAAACAAACAGCAAACTGCACAGGGCACCTCATACCACAGCCTTTGATGAACCAAGCAGAAATCCACTCCTGTACTTTCATAGTATGATGTCGATAAACCTGTTGTGATCCAAGTAGACACATGTCAATCTCAACTGGGTGCAGTCATCATGCAAAATGGTAGACCCATCGCACTCGCATATCACGTTTTAGATCAAGCACAGAGTGGCCATGCCACCATTGAGAAAGAAATGTTAGCAATATGTTTCGGCTGTCAAAGATTCCATGACTACCTTTTTAGCAAAGAAGTCCAAATTCGGACAGACCACAAGCCTCTTGTGGCTATCATGCAAAATCCCAATTGTCATCGTGGATGCAACGTATGCGAATGCGACTGTAAAACTATAATATCAAGTTATGTCGCATTAAGGGGTCCCTGATGTTTTTTGCAGACATGTTGTCGAGAGCGCACAGTACAGAAGTCACTCAGACTGACCTGTTCAATGACACACTGAGCGTTGCTGCAATCGATGCGCAGCCATCAAACCTGCTAAGTAAAATTATCAAAGAGTATGAAACTGACAACACCATGTGCCAGGTGATAAACAAGGTTGAAAATGGGTGGGACACAGCACATACAGTATGTTTGAGACAGTATGCGCCATACAAAGACGAGTTGACAGTAGAAAACAATTTGGTAATTAAAGGCAACTGCATCATAATTCCACCAAAGTTAAGGGACGAGATGATAGAAGCACTTCACGAAACACATTTGAACATAAGCAAGTCAAAGCAACTGCCAAGGGATTCCATGTTCTGGCCAAAAATTAAGAAACAAATTGAAGACGTAACGAGCGACACATGTCAAAACAATAGGAAGAATTTGCACAATGAACCACTCACAAACCACGAAATAACATGCCAGCATACGAAAAGCCAAGTGCGGACCCTTTCAAGCTAAACCACACAAATTATTTGATAACAGTAGACTACTGCATGAAATACCGTGAAGTCACACAGCTTAAAGACACATCTTTGGCTACAGTAATTGAAGGGATACGTTATTCCAAAACAGATCATTTCAGATAATGGTCCACAATTTAAGAGTCATGAATATGATGAGTTTGCAGAACACTATTACTTTTCAGCCACGTATTCAAGTCACCAATACCCCCTGAGCAACGGCCTATTTGAACGATTTGTGCAGATGATTAAAAACATGTTAAAGAAATGCCTAGACAAATAAACTGACTTTCAGCTAGCTTTATTAAATTACAGAAATACGCCCATGCCGACACAGGACCCGTCCCCAGCGCAACTGCTCATGAGACTAAGGTTGAGAATACTGACAGTGAAAACTAATCTAAAACCTGAAACACAAAATGCAAAAAGGGCACAAACTACAAAATGGCAGCGAAGCCAGAAGGCTTTCCATGACAAAAAATGTGGTAAGGCTCACAAGCCTATAAGGCCTGGTGACAACATTAAGTACAAAAATCACTTGGAGGAATGGAAAAAGAGAATAGTGATGCGACGCACAGGCACTTCAGGAAGGGAGTATCAGATCACAAACGAGTCAGGAAACATATTACACAGAAACAGAGTAGGGCCTACAGTTAATAAGAGTACACGAGATGCCACAGCCTGAACTAGTTAGGAGGGCGAAGAACGCGCCAGAAACTCAAGAAATCTTAGATAACAACACAGGTGCATCCAATCTCTCCAGGTCAGGCCATATAATTAGACCAGCTGCTAGGCTAGACCTATCAATTTGATAAGACGCCAGTCGAAATGACCTACTGTGATGAACATAACATGTTAGCATTAAGTTGTATAGCCAACACTGTTGTTATTGTTATTCACTTGTTATCGCCATCATTGTGCAAAGACTTTTAAAGCCACACACACCCACAGGACCCGAGTGAAACTAAGGACACAAGAACTCTTACTAGAAAGTCAAGGACTGAGGCAGTGTTATATTTTATTCATGAAAAAGGTAAATTGTTGAATTTGTTGAATGTCAAATACTTGTTAAAGGGGGGATGTAATATATATGCAAAAGATATCCAGGCACGCATGGAGAACAAAGGAATCTGTTACTGATCATGTGATAGGAGCGTGAGAGCCGGCTGCCTTAGTGCCCTGGGCGGCGAATAAAGCCATTTGTTAACCAGAAGTCAAAGTGTTCAGACGTCATACTTTCACATATGAGAGAGTTCTGAGAATGAGTTTAAATTCATCTGTGCTAGTGCTTAGATTGCTGTGTATTTCGCTCTTTTACAGTGCGAACGTGTTGCTCGCCGCCTATTCATCTATAATCAGGAGATGGATGAAAGCAAAAAGCAAATTAACATCATCCAACGTAAAAACGAGGCCCTCATTTACAACATCCTCCCGGCGCACGTCGCTAAGCTCTTTATAGATGGCCGACGCAAAGAAGAGGTGATTTTTTCATTCTTATGCAATTTCTTCATAATTAATACTTAGTCCCTACATCTAATAGCATTATCCCTTTATTGTTGGGTCAGTGCACAGAACTTGTGTTAGGTACCAATGATGTATGTACCACCATACACCAACTCAAGTGAAGTAGGCTACATTGCTTAGCCCCAGTCACATTACAGCTTGCGACTGCTAACGACCTCCTTGTGAACGAAGTATTCAAATATCTCCATGGTATCTACAAGACAGGCAGCCCCCTTATCAGAGACTCCAACACCAGGATCAGAGGACACTCTCTGAAGATGAGGAAGCGGGACTCCAGACTGGACCTGCGACACAACTTTTTCGGCTTTAGGGTAGTTGACCTGTGGAATGACTTGCTGGAGAGTGTCATAGCAGCAGAGTCGGTGAACTGTTTCAAGTCCCGACTGGATGCATACTGGTCAAGCATTACGTATATCTTGGAGCCAGTGACAGTTGCTACAATCCACCACATCTGAAGAACTGTCTCGATTTCTATTAATTAAGAGGGGCTAACAGGTCCAAGGCCTATTATAGCTGTATCATATTTATTGAAAGGAGAAAAAAACGCCGGGAAAAACAAAGGTTGGCGATCGGTTGGCGATCAATTGGCAAGTGGTCGGGGACTGATTTCAAAATTATAGATCTATTCCATTGTTCTCAGCCCCGAGGCGCTGTATTCCGGTCTTTTACATATTTTCATGAACTATCTGGTAGGCATGGCTTAATTTATTATATTCCCAACTACCATCATATTCCCTAATATTCGTTACATTCCATAGTTTTCATCATATTCCCTAATATTTGTATTACTCATACTCATACTCATCCGCTTCTGATTTTGTTAGGCTTATAAGCCTGTATCAGGTCGTTGCATGTCAAAATTTGATTTACTAGGATTAAATGCATCGAGTACCGGATGTGTGCAATATTGCAGCCCCCTCCAATGCTTATCCAGTCTGCCTTTGAAGGCTTTGACGGAAGGCACTTCTATGACATGTTCAGGCAGTGCGTTCCAGGCATTTACTATCCTGTTACTGAAGAATAGCTGTCTGACAGGTTTTATTGCTCTTTCCTTCTTCAGCTTGTATCGATGACCTCTAGTTTTACAGTTGGCCAGCTTCAGGTATCTAGCATTAACCGCATATCTTCCAGTGACGTGTTTGAATGCTTCTATTATGTCTCCCCTGGCCCTTCGGTAGTATAAGCTGGGTAGGTTGAGAATCCTGAGACGTTCTTCGTATGGTAGTTCTCTTATGGTTGGTGATAACTTTGTAGCACGTCTCTTTACACTCTCGATCATTGACATGTCCTTCTTGAACTTCGGTGTCCAAGCCGTGTTGCCATACTCAAGGTGCGGCCGGATCAGTGACGTGTACAGTGTCTTCACCGTGTCATTGTCTAGATACATGTACGAGCGGCGTATCATGCCTAGAAGCTTGTTCGCTTTGTTCACCTTTTGTTCACTGTGATATGAGAAGGTGAGTCCGATGTCCATGTATATGCCAAGATCGTTCTCTAGTTCTGTCACTTGGAGCTGGACTTCTTCTCCATCTTGGTGCATGTAGTAACTGAGATTTTCATTTCTGTTACCCAGGTGCATGACCTTGCACTTCTGTGCATTGAAACGTAGTTGCCACAGGTTGGCCCAGTCTTCAAGTGCAGTTAGGTCTTTTTGTAGCGCCTGTTGATCTTCAGGGCTGTTAACCTCCATATACAGCTTTGTATCATCCGCAAACATCTGGATGAATGCATGGATGACCCCGGGCATGTCGTTAATGAAACATATGAACAGTAGGGGTCCCAGAACACTTCCTTGCGGAATACCACTCAACACTAACGCTGCCAGGGATTTCCCACCATTGATAACTACGTGCTGTATTCTTGCATGAAGGAAATCCTCGATCCAGGTCCATAGTTTTCTAGTAATACCGAAGCTCTTCATCTTCATGAGTAGGCGTTTGTGGGGCACACTGTCAAATGCTTTGGCAAAATCTAAGTACACTGAATCTACGTTGCTGTCATTGTCCAGTGCTTCTGTCCATCTGTCTAGAACTGCCAGTATCTGGGTTACACAAGATCTCCCCTTGACAAAACCATGCTGGAACTTTGTCAATAGTTGGTTCTGGACGAGATGGTGCATGATCTTATCACGTATTATAGACTCCAGTGTTTTACATATGACTGAGGTTAAACTTACGGGTCGGTAATTTTTAGCCTGATGTCGGTCGCCTTTCTTGAAGATCGGGGACACATAGCCGATCTTCCAGCCTCTAGGTAGTTTCCCTTGGTCTATTGATTTTCTATATATATTGTACAGTGGTTCAGCTATTATAGTGCGTAGTTCTTTCAAGATTCTCGGGGATGCTCCATCCGGGCCTCCAGCTTTATTTGGATTCAATCTGGAAAACTTATTAGCTACCTCGTCTATGGTAAAATCTGTATCTTCCAAGATCACATCTGTTTTAGTATCTGGGATGTTTGGCATATTGGTTATGTCTTCTCTCGTAAAAACTGAAGAGAAGAATTTATTTAACACTTCTGCTTTGTCCTTATCTGTAGCGGTGAGACTGCCATCTTCTCTGGTAAGGTGTGCAATTCGGATCTTGTCTTCATCTTGGAGTTTGCATATCTGAAGAACGCCTTTGGGTTTTTCTTACATTCCTTGGCAAGTTTTTTCTCAAACTCCCTCTCTGCCTTCCGGCATTCCCACTTGGCCTGGTTTCTAGCCTTGGTGTACACTCGGTAGTCGTTACCGGCTCGTGTTCTGCGCCAAGTGTGAAACGTCTTGTTCTTTGTCTTTACCTTTTCTCTGGCCTTGGCTGTCATATATATAGGTCTGTTTATCTGATGCGGTTTCGACTTAGGAATGTGGTTCTCTGCCAAAAGTTTAATATCGTTCATGAAACTGAGCCACATTTCATCCAGATCTGTACCTTCCTGATTCCAATCCATTTTGGCAGCATCTTCTCTCATGGCTGTGTAGTTTCCCTTGTGGTACTGGAACTTTGGTGTTATCTTTGCAGGTCGTTCTGTGTAGCACATGAAATCAAATGTGATACATGTATGATGACTCTTGCCAACAGGTGCATTTAGGGCCACATTGTCCACCATGCCTTCTTCATTGGTGATCACTAGGTCTAGCGTATTCGGCTGTTGGTTTGCCCGGTAGTGGGTTGGATCCATTATATGCTGGTGTAAGTACAAGTCCCTGAGTGTCTCAACAAATGCTGTAGCTGGATTTGTTATTGCAGTTGGCATCGTCCCCACTTTCCAGTTGATCTCACTGTAGTTAAAGTCTCCTACGACAATGATATGACTTGTCCCTAACTCCATAGCATTCTTCAGTAGGGTCCGCAGGTGGTCATGGTTCTCCTTCGAGCAGCTTGGCGATCTGTACACAACACCCAGGAGGAGTTTGTCTGTACCCTTTAAGTTCAGTTCACACCATAGCAACTCTTCAAAGGCGTCTTGTCCTGGAATTTCCTTTACACATATATTAAGGTGAGATCTTGTGTATAGGATCACTCCCCTTCTGTGATTTCTATCAATATTAGTATGGTGATCGTAGCCTTGAATTACCAGTTCATGTTGTTCTGGGTCCATGCTTCGATTTTTATCTAAAATCTCTGTTAAGGCGATGATATCAGGTTTATACTCCGAAATAACCTCAGCTAGTTCTAGTCGCTTATTCATTAGGGTGTCTGTATTTGTGTAAAAACAACGTAATTTATCTAGATATTTACAGTTCAAACTACCTGTGGCTAGGTCTCCTCACTCTGACTCAAACGCCTGCTGACGTCCACGATGTTTCCTCGTCTGATTATCCAACGCTTTCCGCCTTCTTTGTCTGTGGACTCTGCTCGCTTCTTCTTCAGCTCCAATCGGAGTAGGTAATCCTCTCTGCGTTCGGTTGGCGTCATGTCTTTGCGGATGAATGTTTTCCTCAGCACCTCCTCCTCTGACCGTGCTAAGTTTTTTGCCTGTCTTAGTATGCGTCTGGCATCAGTTTCTTCCGTGAGCTTGACTCTCAGGGGTCTGGCCACTCCAGTTTTCTTCTCACCGAGACGTACTGTATCCATAACATCCGCCTCAATATTTAGTCCCTCCTGACATATAGACTGGAACATGGCTTGATCGTGTGTCTTTCTGTTCTCTCGGCTGTCCAAAGTACTCTCTGGTATGCCATAGATTACCAGATTCTTTGATCGCTCCTGGCATTCCTGTAACTCTCTCAGATCAAATGATGTAGGTCTATCTTCACTCGGACCCGATTTTGATTCAGCAATCTTTTGTATGTTGCTGTCAAGTCTCCTGACCATATCGGCATAGCTCAACTGTATCTTTTCTTCTGCCATCTTCACCGTGTCTTGAAGTGACGTCACAGCCTTATTGATTTCAAGCACCAACCTCTGCTGTTGTGCTGCAGGGACAGTCTGATCAAGTTTAGCGTTATTGATTGCATCAACACCCAACTCATTACAAGATGTGCAGAACCAGTAAACGGTCTTACAAGATGCCAGAAGTTTCAGTGCATCCATTTTTAGATTTTTACATTTACCACAGAACCAGTTTTCACATATCTTGCAGCCTGCTAGGAATTTATGCCCCTCAGTTTTACATTCATGACAGGCCCATTTATCATCTAATGGTACGTGTAGACCTGCAGTACTAGTCTTATCTACCTTACCTCCTTTAACTTGTTTATCCAATTTCTGTGGTATCGTGTCAATTTTATCCGATGTTTTGCATGTTGTTGTCGAGTTTTTTGATTTACACGTTTTCACACTCACAGTGTCCTTGACCTTGTCAGATTTGCGCCCGTCAGGTGAGCCGATTTCCAACTTGTCAAAACCATCATTCTCCTCATCAATCACATCCTGATGTTGTGATCTGCGCTTCGGGGAGGTTAATTTTGTAATCCTTTGTGCCACTTTTTCCGAGAATGTAGCCATATTTGGTGAAGAATGGCTGATATCACTATTATCCTCTCATATTCCTAAGCATCCCAATATTGGAATATTTTACAGTATGAACAATATAGACAATACCAGGTACCAATCAGACGTTACAAATATTTTAATTTGTACATGGGTAGAGGCAATGAAAGAAAATGGAATATAATCTCGAAATCAGTCCTTGACCACGAACCAATTAATCGCCAGCCGGTCGCCGACTATTTGCTGATCGATCGCCGACCGATCGCCAAGTAGTCGCCGACCGACCGCCAAGTGGTCACATGTGGTTGGCACCATGCCAGGTCATCGATCAGTCGGTGACCGGGCGCTGAATGGTCGCCAACCTATGAGAATGATCGGCGACCATTGAGGACCACGTTGCGACCACCCGTTTTTGTGTGGTCGCAACTGTAGTGTGACTGGGGTAGGCCGGGGAGAGGTTACGCCACTAGCGGGTGGCCAGACGGACAGCACGGCGGGCACGGGGCGCAGGTAAGTTGGTATTTAGGTAGCATAGGTAGTAGACGGCGCCTTGGATTTTGGTACGTCGATACTTATAATGTTACTTTGGTTCCCGTTTCTATGTAAACTAAATAGTGTTGCTAAACCACAAGAAAAGCACTAACCCAGAACTTTGGTTGTAGGTGCTACGCCACCTTCAGCTGTCACTGCTTAGGCAGTGTTAAACCCTCGGCAATCCCAGTTGTTCCAAGGGTGTGATTAGCTAATGAAGCAAATAGATAGGCGAAGAAAGATGGTGCTTCCAAGTTGTCAAGTCGTGCTCAACTTTAAAAAGTCGGTCACCCACTCAGCTAGGCCAGACACACATCCGTTAACTGATACCAGCCAAAAATATAAATTATATATTAGTCATCTGGACATGTTGGCAATGAATATTCGTCCAGCCTCGATTTCTCTAGAAACTATAGAAATATTACAAATAAGAGACATGATGTTGAACATGAAGGCGTTAACTGATGAAAAAAAAAGTCGGCATGTGTTGAAATGTTAGCATGGTTGAAAAAGCTAAGAATATTGTATGTATTTACTATTTGGCACCTACTAACCAATTCATACCAATTAGACTCTATTGGACAAATTGTTTTCAGTTATATTGATGACGTAATGGTTTCTGAGGAAGGCGATGCCCAATGATTGTGTTTTTGACGTACATTCATCGAATGTGTACGAAACCTGACGCTGTTCTATCTGGGCAATATCTGTGATTCTGATATTGTGAAGGTTCGACAATATTGCCTCGAAGTTATGAAGTTTCTGGAAAGTTCTAGCATGCCAGTACACTGGCACAGTAAGCGTCTACAAGTAGCGAACAGGGGGTGGGGGCTCTTGTACTGTATGCTTAGCACAGCATAAAGCTTATGCACCATGAACAGTTGTTGAACTTTCTTGTACTGTACGCTTAGCACAGCATAAAGCTAATGCACCATGAACAATTGTTGAACTTTCTTGTACTGTACGCTTAGCACAGCATAAAGCTAATATGCCATGAACAGTTGTTGAACTTTCTTGTACTGTACGCTTAGCACAGCGTAAAGCTAATGCACCATGAACAGTTGTTGAACTTTCTTGTACTGTACACTTAGCAGAGTGTAAAGCTAATGCACCATGAACAGTTGTTGAACTTTCTTGTACTGTACGCTTAGCACAGCATAAAGCTAATGCACCATGAACAGTTGTTGAACTTTCTTGTACTGTACACTTAGCACAGTGTAAAGCTAATGCACCATGAACAGTTGTTGAACTTTCTTGTACTGTACGCTTAGCACAGCATAAAGCTAATGCACCATGAACAGTTGTTGAACTTTCTTGTACTGTATGCTTAGCACAGCGTAAAGCTAATGCACCATGAACAGTTGTTGAACTTTCTTGTACTGTACGCTTAGCACAGCATAAAGCTAATGCACCATGAACAGTTGTTGAACTTTCTTGTACTGTACGCGTAGGACAGCATAAAGCTAATGCACCATGAACAGTTGTTGAACTTTCTTGTACTGCATGCTTAGCACAGGGTAAAGCTAATGCACCATGAACAGTTGTTGAACTTTCTTGTACTGTACGCTTAGCACAGCATAAAGCTAATGCACTGTGAACAGTTGTTGAACTTTCTTGTACTGTACGCTTAGCACAGCATAAAGCTAATTCACCATGAACCGTTGTTGAACTTCCTTGTATTGTATGCTTAGCACAGCGTAAAGCTAATGCACCATGAACAGTTGTTGAACTTTCGGATGAGAATCCGGAAGGAGGTTTGTATTCAGAACTTATCAGAAATGTATCAAAGAATTCAGACAACTTTAGCTGAAGGTATTGAGAACACGATAGCTGGAATTATGCACATTACTATGCATTTTCTAAGCCTAGCAGCTTTGAATAATTTAGCAAGGAGATACAGTAAGCTGAGAGATTCTTAGAATGATTCTAGATGCAGAACTCAATAACCGTGTGTATTTGAGCGGGGTGTTAAATTAATAATTCAATATTTAAATGAAAAAACTAACTGAGGTCAACTTCGAAAGGAGCAGTAGAGGGCTCTATAATTCCTACTGTGGCACATATAATGTCTAGAGGTAAGGCAGATCAGATCCAAACTGTATGATCAGGATGCTATGAAGATGCAGTTAGTCAGTCTTATTTATCTTCCGGACAAAAACAACGAACAGTGAATATAGTTGGATGAGAAACTTCTCTGGCTGGTAACCTCGAAAGGCGCCTCCATTTAATAGCAATAGAGTAATAAGTCAGTTAGAACAGTCAAGTACAGTAAAGTCAAATTTCCGATCGACTGGAGGCCGTATATCGGCTGAACCGCCCGAAGTCGCCTCCCCCGGGGCACAAATCCCTCTGATTGGCTGATCGCCTGCAGTTCGGCAAGCCTAGCCAGGGGATCAGAGGCGGTACAGTGCCCACCCGCCACACGGCAGGTGGGGAGGCAAAGCCCTGCAGCCTAAATAATATGAGCATAACAAGTTATACAATACGAAATAGTGTTTAATGTAACATTTCATCCCGACACATCCATCCCCGAACCTCCACACCTCGCCTACTCCAACAGCACAGAACCGAGCACCAACACCAGAGAACCCAGCACCAACACCACATAACCCAGCACCAACACCGCAGAACCCACCACCAACACACAGAATCCACCAGCAACACCACAGAACCCACCACCAACAGCACAGAATCTACGACCAACACCACAGAACCCAGCACCAACACCAGACAACCCACAACCAACACCACACAACCAACCACCAACACCACACAACCCACCACCAACCCCAGATAACCCAGCAGCAACACCACAAAACCCACCAACACCACACCACCCAACGCCACACAACCAACACCATACAACCCACCACCAACACTGCAGAACGCACCATCAACACCACACAACCCACCACAAACACCACACAACCCACCACACAACCCACCACCAACACTGCACAACCCACCATCAACACCACACAACACAAGACCAACACCACACAACCGACCAACACCACACAACCCACGAGCAACACTGCACAACCCACCACCAACACCACACAACCCACCACCAACACCACAAAGCCCACCACCAACACCACACAACCCACCACCAACACCACAAAACCCACCACCAACACCACACAGCCCACCATCAACACCACACAACCCACCATCAACACCACACCACCCACCATCAACACTGCAGAACCCACTACCTACACCACACAACCCACCGCCAACACCACACAACCCACCACCAACACCAGAAAACCCACCACCAACACCACACTACCCACCACCAACACGACAAAACCCACCACCAACGCCACACAACCCACCACCAACACCACACAACCAACCACCAACACCATGAACCCACCACCAACCCCAGATAACCCGCCAGTAACACCACACAACCCACCATCAACACCACAAAACCCACGACCATCTCTGAAGAACCCACCACCAACACCACACAACACAACACTAACATTACAAAACCCACCACGAACACCACACAAACCACCACCACCACCACACAACACAGCACACAACCCACCCCCAACACCACACAACCCACCACCAACACAACAGAACCCACCAGCAACACTGCACAACCCACCACCAACACCACACAACCCACCACCAACACCACACAACCCACCACCAACACCACACAACCCACCACCAACACCACACAACCCACCACCAACACCACAAAACCCACAACCAACACCACACAACCCACCACCAACACCACACAACCCACCACCAACACCACAAAACCCACCATCAACACTGCAGAATCCACTACCAACACCACACAATCCACCACCAACACCACAAAACCCACCACCAACACCACACTACCCACCAGCAACACTTCAAAACCCACCACCAACGCCACACAACCCACCATCAACACCACACAACCCACCACCAACCCCAGATAACCAGCCAGCAATACCTCAAACCCATCAGCAACACCACACAACCCAACACGACACAACCAAAACCACACAACCGACCACCAACACTGCAGAACCCACCACCAACACCACACAACACCAGCACCACATAACCCACCACAATCACCACACAACACACCGGCACCACCACACAACACACCACACAACCCACCACCAACACTACAGAACCCACCACCAACACCACACAACCCACCACCAACAACACACAACACACCACCAACACGACAGGACCCATCACGAACACCACCAACACCACACAACCCACCACCAACAACACACAACACACCACCAACACGAGAGGACCCACCACGAACACCACGAACACCACAAAACCCACTACGAACAACACAAAAGCCACCACCAACACCACACAACCCACCAGCAACACCACACAACACACCACCAACACCACAAAACCCACCACCAACACTGCAGAACCCACCACCAACACCACACAACACAACACCAACACCACATAACCCACCACAATCACCACACAACACACCAACACCACCACACAACACACCACACAACCCACCACCAACACTACAGAACCCACCACCAACACCACGCAACCCACCACCAACACAACACAACACACCAACACCGCACAACCCACAACCAACCCCACAAAACCCAAACCAAACACTAACACCACACAACCGGCCCCTACACCACACAACCCACCACGAACACCACACAACCCACCACGAACACCACACCACCCAACACCACACAACCAACACCACACAACCCACCACCAACACTGCAGAACCCACCATCAACACGACACAACCCACCACAAACACCACACAACCCACCACAAACACCACACAACCCACCACCAACACTGCACAACCCACCATCAACACTACACAACACAAGACCAACACCACACAATCCACCACCAACACCACACAACACACCAACAACACTGCACAACCCACCACCAACACCATACAAGCCACCACCAACACCACAAAGCCCACCACAAACACCACACAACCCACCACCAGCACCACAAAACCCACCACCAACACCACACTACCCACCAGCAACACCACAAAACCCACCACCAAAGCCACACAACCCACCACCAACACCAAACAACCCACCACCAACCCCAGATAACCCGCCAGTAAGACCACAAAACTCACCACCAACACCAAACCACCTGACATGACACAACCAAAACCAGACAACCCACCACCAACACGGCAGAACCCACCACCAGCGCAACACAACACAACACCAACACCACACAACCCACCACCACCACCACACTACACACCACACAACCCACCACCAACACCATACAACCCACCACCAACACCACACAACCCACCACCAACACTGCACAACCCACCACCAACACCACACAACCCACCAGCAAGACCACACAACCCACCACCAACACCACAAAACCCACCACCAACACCACACAGCCCACCACCAACACCACACAACCCACCATCAACACCACACAACCCACCATCAACACTGCAGAACCCACTACCAACACCACACAACCCACCACCAACACCACACAACCCACCACCAACACCAGAAAACCCACCAGCAACACCACACTACCCACCACGAATATGACAAAACCCACCACCAACGCCACACAACCCACCACCAACACCACACAATCAACCAGCAACACCACCAACCCACCACCAACCCCAGATAACCCACCAGTAACACCACACAACCCACCATCAACACCACAAAACCCACGACCATCTCTGAAGAACCCACCACCAACACCACACAACACAACACTAACAGTACAAAACCCACCACGAACACCACACAACCCACCACCACACAACACAGCACACAACCCACCACCAACACCACACAACCCACCACCAACACAACACAACCCACCAGCAACATTGCACAACCCACCACCAACACCACACAACCCACCACCAACACCACACAACCCACCACCAACACCACAAAACCCACCACCAACACCACACAACCCACCACTAACACCACACAACCCACCACCAGCACCACACAACCCACCACCGACACCACAAAACCCACCATCAACACTGCAGTACCCACTACCAACACCACACAATCCACCACCAACACCAGAAAACCCACCACCAACACCACACTACCCACCACCAACACCACTAATCCCAGCACCAACGCCACACAACCCACCACCAACACCACACAACCCACCACCAACCCCAGATAACCTGCCAGCAATACCACAAAACCCACCAGCAACACCAGACAACCCATCACAACACAACCAAAACCACACAACCCACCACCAACACTGCAGAACCCACCACCAACACACCACAACACAACACCAACACCACATAACCCACCAAAATTACCACACAACATACCAGCACCACCACACAACACACCACACAACCCACCACCAACACTAGAGAACCCACCACCAACACCATGCAACCCACCACCAACACCGCACAACCCACAACCAACCCCACACAACCCACCATCAACACTGCATAACCCATCACCAAGACTGCAGACCCCACCACCAACACACCATATAAGCCACCACCAACACCACACAACCCACCACCAACAACACACAACACACCACCAACACGACAGGACCCACCACCAACACCACCAACACCACAAAGTCAACTACAAACAACACAAAACCCACCACCAACACCACACAACGCACCACCAACACCACAAAACCCGCCAGCAAAACCACACAACCAAACACTAACACCACACAACCGGCCGCTACACCACACAACCCACCACGAACACCACACAACCCACCACCAAGACCACCCAATACACCGTCCTGTTATGTCCTTGGATGTTGCTAGGATTAAAACAACAACAAACAAACCACCAAACCCACCACCAACACCACAAAACCCAGCACCAACACCACACAACCCATCACCAACACCACAAAACCCACCACCAACAACACACAACCCAGCACCAACACCACACAACCCACCTCCAACTCCACACAACCCACCACCAACACCACACAACCAACCACCAACACCACACAACCCACCACCAACACCACAAAACCCACCACCAACACCACACTACCCACCAGCAACACGACAAAACCCACCACCGACGCCACACAACCCACCACAAACACCACACAACCCACCACCAACACCACAAAACCCACCACCAACACCAAACAACCCAACACAACCAAAACCAGACAACCCACCACCAACACGGCAGAACCCACCATCAAAACCACACAACCCAACACGACACAACCAAAACCACACAACCCACCACCAACACTGCAGAACCCACCACCAACACCGCACAACCCACCACCAACACCACACAACCCACCACCAACACCACACAACCCACCACCAACACCACAAAACCCGCCACCAACACCACACAACACACCACCAACACCACACAACCCACCACCAACACCACAAAACCCACCACCAACAGCACACAACCCACCATCAACACTGCAGAACCCACTACCAACACCACACAACCCACAAGCAACACCACACAACCCACCACCAACACCAGAAAACCCACAACCAACGCCACACAACCCACCAGCAAAACGACACAACCCACCACCAACCCCAGATAACCCGCCAGCAATACCACAAAACCCACCAGCAACACCACACAACCCAACACCACACAACCAAAACCACACAACCAACCACCAACACTGCAGAACCCACCAGCAACACCATACACCCCCCGACCAACACTGCAGAACCCACCACCAACACCACACAACACAACACCACACAACCCACCAGCAACACCACACAACATACCAGCACCACCACACAACACACCACACAACCCACCACCAACACCACACAACCCACCACCAACACCACGCAACCCACCACCAGCACCACACAACCCAACACCAACACCGCACAACCCACAACCAAGACTGCAGACCCCACCACCAACAGACCATATAAGCCACCACCAACACCACACAACCCACCACCAACAACACACAACACACCACCAACACGACAGGATCCACCACCAACACCACCACCACCACAAAACTCACTACCAACACCACAAAACCCACCGCCAACACCACACAACCCATCACCAACAACCCATCACCAACACCACAAAACCCACCACCGACACCACAAAACCCACCAGCAACACCACACAACCAAACGCTAACACCACACAACCCGCCCCTACACCACACAACCCACCACCAACACCACACAACCCACCACCAACACCACACAACCCTCTCTCCCAACGCCTCCATATCTATCCCACTGTGTCAGCAACACCCAAATACCCAAACTCCAAACCTCAACTCCCAACTCCAAATCCCCAACTCCTGACCTCCAACTCCCCTCCTCCAACCCCCCACTCCCAACCTCCAAACCCTATGCCTCCAAATCGCAATTCCCAACCTCCAACTCCTAACCCCCAATACCAAACTCCTAACTCCCAATTCCTAACTACCAACCCCCAGGCCCCAACCTCCAACCCCCAACCACTAAACCATAACCTTCGCCAGTCCAGCCTCCTTGCCTCTCCCCTTGCTCCTGAGTGGCCTAATGCCATTCTCTGCCGGGACATAGCCTTTCCCCTTCTACAAGCCCTCCGAAGCCATCGCCCTCACCCTCGCCCCGCAAGGAGGCATTACGGTTGAATGGCTACAGCTTTGTTATAGAGACCTCATTCCATGTCTGGGATAAAAACAACTCCCAAGGAAGTTGTATCAAATGATTAGAAGAATCGTGAGTAAGTTTCCCCTTAATGTTGCATAATCCAGTGGTATTGGTTATTATGAAAATAATCATATTTGAAACTGCAACGATAAAGGCACCATGACGACCAACTGAACTTAGGCATCAGCATCGGTCGAACCTTGGGCTTCTCTGTCCAAAGCTTCCCTGCTTAAGTTTGAGTTAATTAACTTAAGAGCCGCTTATAATTCGTAGGAGCTGTATAGCCAGCAGTATGAAGAAGCTGGGGTGATGTTTGCGTCGTGCCCAAACTTCAACGACCACTACACGGAGGATCCTGTCAACAACAATGGGCTCGAGTGGATCCGATTTCTCAATGAGGTATGCGTCGCCACCACCTTTTCACTGTTTGTTTAGGGCAACATCCTAGCAGCATCTAAGGTCATATCAGGACGGGACACTTCACTAGATGGCGGCACCAGTGTAGCTAATATCGCCCCTCCCTACCTATTCTTAACGTTCGCCACATTTTCGATAAATATGTAATCAGCATCGCAAGTTGAGTTGCTCCAGTGCAGTCTGTGTGTAGGGATGAGTGTACGCCAAGCTAAGCACACTCTCCTGTAGGGATGAGTGTACGCCAAGCTAAGCACACTCTCCTGTAGGGATGAGTCTATGCCAAGCTAAGTGCACTCTCCTGTAGGGATGAGTGTACACCAAGCTAAGCACACTCTCCTACTACCCTATGTTGTTTTCCGGCTTAGAGATGCATCGCCGCCCAGTGAAGGGATATGGTGTCGCTGATGGTTAAATTAGTGTTGCTACGTACCTGCGGGGGATAGGGTGGGGCTGGGATGGGGTATTACTAGGCACTTCTCATCCAGTTCGATATTCACATGGATATTAATGTGACCAAAGAAACACGTGATCAAAAACATGTGACCAAAAAAAGACTAATGGAACTTTATATTCTATTGTGTTCCCTTAGGGAGTGTAGGTCTTTTAGTCATGTTTGTGTTTGTCTAATCATTGTCTTGCTTCGTTATTTGAATTTAAACTATCAATACATTTACAGGTGCTGTCCGACTATGATGATCTCTTGAATGAAGATCGCTTCAAAAACGTGGTGAAAATAAAAACGGTGGCATCGACTTACATGGCTGCAAGTGGCATAAATCTAGAGAACCCTTTCCCAATGGTGTGTTTTCCTGAGCAACTTGTTCATCTGTGTCTAAAATAATTACATGGTTGTCAGTAAACAGTAAAGGAGCCTCCTTGGTAAGACCGCCTTAGTTTAAATCAGACCCCACCACCAACACACCATATAAGCCACCACCAACACCACACAACCCACCACCAACAACACACAACACACCATCAACACGACAGGACCCACCACCAACACCACCACCACCACAAAACTCCACCAAACACCCCTCGTTGAGCATTTGTGTAGCACTCACATAGAAGGGTACGTTCTAACTGCAAGACCTAAGCTGTCGTATCGAGACTAGTAGCCTACTGGGTGGCCAGCGTTGGAGTATTAAACTGGGAAAGCAGGTTCCTGAGGCATAACTATATGTCATAATGGACAGAGCGATCAAATACAGTACCGATTACAGCAATACAGAGCCAGACAGGCTGTGTGGAGCAGACCAGGTAACAGCGGGCAAGTAGGCCAACGGTAGGAAGAAGCTTGAGTGCGCTCGAGTGCACAGGCGGTTAAGCGCCAAGCTATGTCGGGAGTGGGAGCCCTATGGCTTGACATGCTTGGACGGCACCCCTGTTTAGGCAGATAAGCACCTAGCTATGTCGGCGGTGGAAGCCCTACAGCTTGACACGCTTGGACAGCATTCCTATTTAAGCAGATAAGCACCCAGCTATGTCGGCAGTGGGAGCCCTATTTAAGCAGATAAGCACCTATCTATGTCAGCGGTGGGAGCCCTACAGCTTGACACACTTGATAGCACCCCTATTTAAGTGGATAAGCACCAAGCTATGTCGGCAGTGGCAGCCCTATGGCTTGACACGCTGGGATGGCACCCCTGTTTAAGCAGATAAGCAACAAGCTATGTCAGTGGTGTGAGCCCTACGGCTTGACACGCTTTGACGGAACCCCTGTTTAAGCACATAAGCACCTAGCTATGTCAGTGGTGGGAGCCCTATGGCTTGACATGCTTGGACGGCACCCCTGTTTAAGCAGGTAAGCACTTAGCTATGTCGGCGGTGGGAGCCCTACAGCTTGACACGCTTGGATGGCACCCCTATTTAAGCAGATAAGCACCTAGCTATGTTAGCGGTGGGAGCCCTATGGCTTGACATACTTGGATGGCACCCCTGTTTAAGCAGATAGAGCACCAAGCTATGTCACACTTGACTGCACCCCTATTTAAGCGGATAAGCACCAAGCTATGTCAGCGGTGTGAGGCCGACGGCTTGATACGCTTTGACGGAACCCCTGTTTAAGCAGATAAGCACCTAGCTATGTAAGTGGTGGGAGCCCTATGGCTTGACACACTTGGATGGCACCCCTGTTTAAGCAGATAGAGCACCAAGCTATGTCAGCGGTGTGAGCCCGACGGCTTGACACGCTTTGACGGAACCCCTGTTTAAGCAGATAAGCACTCAGCTATGTCGGCAGTGGGAGCCCTATGGCCTGACATGCTTGGAGGACACCCCTGTTTAAGCAGATAAGCATCGAGATATGTCGGAGGTGGGAGCCCTATGGCTTGACAATCTTGGGTGGCACCCCTGTTTAAGGAGATGAGCACCTAGCTATGTCGGCAGTGGGAGCCCTATGTCTTGACATGCTTGGACGACACCCCCGTTTAAGCAGATACTTACTTAGCTATGTCAGCGGTGAGAGCCCTATGGCTTGACACGCTTGGATGACACCCCTGCTTAAGCAGATAATCGATTAGCTATGTCAGCCATGGGAGCCCAAAGGCTTGACATGCTTGGATGGAACCCCTGTTTAGGCGGATAAGCATCTAGCTATGTCGGCGGTGGGAGCCCTATGGCTTGACACACATGGACAGAACCACTGTTTAAGCAGATAAGCACCAAGCTATATCAGCGGTGGGTGCCCTATGGCTTGACATGCTTGAACGGCACTCCTGTTTAGGCAGATAAGCACCAAGCTATGTCAGCGGTGGGAGCCCTATGGATAAACATGCTTGGACGGCACCCCTGTTTAGGCAGATAAGCAACTAGCTATGTCGGCGGTGGGAGCCCTATGGCTTGACATGCTTGGATGGCACCCCTGTTTAGGCAGATAAGCACTTAGCTATGTCGGCGATGGGAGCCTTATGGCTTGACATGCTTGGACGGCACCTCTGTTTAAGCAGATAAGCACTTAGCTATGTCGGCGGTGGGAGCCATAAGGCTTGTTATGCTTGGAAAGCACCCCTGTTTAGGCAGATAAGCACTTAGCTATGTCGGCAGTGGGAGCCCTATGGCTTGACATGCTTGGACGCCACCCCTGCTTAAGCAGATAAGCACCTAGCTTGGACGTGCTTGGATGGCACCCCTGTTTAAGCAGAAAAGCACCTAGCCATGTCGGTGGTGGGTGCCCTATGTCTTGACATGCTTGGATGGTAACCCTGTTTTAACAGATAAGCACTTAGCTATAATCGGTGGTGGGAGCCCTATGGCTTGACATGGTTGGACAGCACCCATTTTTAAGCGGATAAGCACCTAGCTATATCAGCGGTGGGAGCCCTACGGCTTGACACGCCTGGACGCCACCCCTGTTTAAGCAGATAAGCACCTAGCTATGTCGGCATTGGGAGCCCTATGGCTTGACACACTTGGACGGAACCCCTGTTTAAGCAGATAAGCACCAAGCTATATCGGCGGTCGGTGCTCTATGGCTTGACGTCCTTGGACGGCACTCCTGCTTAGGCAGATAAGCGCCAAGCTATGTCAGCGGTGGGAGCCCTATGGATCAACATGCTTGGATGGCACCGCTGTTTAAGAAGATAAGCACCAAGCTATGTCAGCGGTGGGAGCCCTTTGGCTTAACACACTTCGACGGAACCGCTGTTTAAGCAGATAAGCGCCAAGCTATGTCAGTGGTGGGAGCCCTATGGATCAAAATGCTTGGATGGCACTGCTGTTTAAGCAGATAAGCACCTAACTATATCAGCGGTGGGAGCCCTATGGCTTGACACGCTTGGATGACACCCCTGTTTAGGCAGATAAGCACTTGGCTATGTCAGCAGTGGGAGCCCTATGGCTTGGCATGCTTGGACGGCACCCCTGCTTAAACAGATAAGCAACTAGCTATGTCAGCGGTGTGAGCCCTATGGCTTGACACACTTGGATGGCACCCGTGTTTAAACAGAAAAGCATCTAGCCATGTCGGTGGTGGGAGCCCTATGTCTTGACATGCTTGGATGGTAACCCTGTTTTAACAGATAAGCACTTAGCTATGTCGGCGGTGAGAGCCCTATGGCTCGACATCGTTGGATGGCACCCATTTTTAAGTGGATAAGCACCTAGCTATATCAGCGGTGTGAGCCCTACGGCTTGACACGCTTGGACGCCACCCCTGTTTAAGCAGATAAGCACCTAGCTATGTCGGCAGTGGGAGCCCTATGGCTTGACACACTTGGACGGAGCCCCTGTTTAAGCAGATAAGCACCAAGCTATATCGGCAGTGCGTGCCCTATGGCTTACACATGCTTGGACGGCACTCCTGTTTAGGCAGATAAGTGCCAAGCTATGTCAGTGGTGGGAGCCCTATGACTTGACATGCTTGGACGGAACCCCTGTTTAAGTGGATAATCACCTAGCTATGTCAGCGGTGGGAGCCCTGTGGCTCGACACGCTTGGATGGCACTCGTGTTTAGGCATATAAGCACTTAGCTATGTCGGCAGTGGGAGCCCTATGGCTTGACATGCTTGGATGGCACCCATGTTTAGGCATATAAGCACTTAGCTATGTCGGCGGTGGGAGCCCTATGGCTTGACATGCTTGGACGGCACCCCTGTTTAGGCAGATAGGCAACTAGCTATGTTGGCAGTGAGAGCCCTATGACTTGACATGCTTGGACGGCACCATTGTTTAGGCAGATAAGCACTTAGCTATGTCGGTGGTGGGAGCCCTATGACTTGACACGCTTGGACGACACCCCTGTTTAGGCCGCACAGTGGGAAGTGCAGGCTGGCCCTAAGTTAGATATAAGGCTTGCAGCTGAAGGGAAGTGTCGTGTCTATAAAGAATTGATCTGTCAATGAGAGAGTGCAGATTCTCAGTTGTCTGTCTATGTGCTCTCGCCAAGTCTGCTGGCCAGTCAGGAATTGTTACCCATAACACAGGCGCGGTCTTCAAGCATATTAGCTGGGCATAGTGAAAAATAGCCAACCGGCATTCATAAGTGTACTATTACCCGTCTGGAGGCTGAGTACTCCGTAAGTCTTGCCATCATGAATTGGCACCAGGAAAGGAGGTGCTCCTAGTCCTTTAAAAACCAAGGAGCGTATGTGCCGTTCTATGTCTGCCGGAACGCCGTTGTTTCTTAACTTTGGTAATGAAATGGAGTTTGCAGTCTATTCCCAGGGCCAACCGACTTGTAGTGACCTATGAGCATTCAATTGAATACTTTATTTCAGACTTGCATTATGGCAGTTACAAAAAGTGGTCCATAGTCAAGCAGTTAGTCGGGCTCTCAGAGAACAGCTGGGTGTCGAGTCAACAGCCTTCTTTGCACCGAAGTAGTGGGGAAGTGCTCTGACTAAAATTCTGAAGCAGTAAACAGTAATGGCCCTGTCACATTACATTTACAATGCATCGCGCAAGGACGTGGCCAATGTCTAAAATCACTTTCTTACATTGCGATGTGTCAACATTTTTGGTGCGGGGGGAACAACTCCATGGTTTTACAGATGCAACTTGTGAGGGCTATGGGACTGCGCACTCCATGGTTTTACAGATGCAACTTGTGAGGGCTATGGGACTGCACACTCCATGGTTTTACAGATGCAACTTGTGAGGGCTATGGGACTGCACACTCCATGGTTTTACAGATGCAACTTGTGAGGGCTATGGGACTGCACACTCCATGGTTTTACAGATGCAACTTGTGAGGGCTATGGGACTGCACACTCCATGGTTTTACAGATGCAACTTGTGAGGGCTATGGGACTGCACACTCCATGGTTTTACAGATGCAACTTGTGAGGGGTATGGGACTGCACACTCCATGGTTTTACAGATGCAACTTGTGAGGGGTATGGGACTGCACACTCCATGGTTTTACTATACATCTTCTGTGATGCCCATATCTGGGTGCATAGTCCGGTCAGACCACATAGTGGCACACAGTAACACATAGTAACGTAATTCAAAATTATATTCCTTTCAACAACGAAATCTGATAGTCTATGCCACTTATCAAAATCACACACTCACCATTCAAAAGCCTCCAACAGGGTCTGACCCAGCTCACACCCGATCCTAACCAGCCTGTGTCGATATAGTAAGAGAGATGGAGAACATTCATGTCCTTCTTCCTTTGCATTAGAGGAATTACCAGTATGAATAATTCAATAATTCAATAATTAGGCAGACCCGTAGAAAATAGCTTGTGACACGAACTATTTTCTATTGGTTTGTTGTGTTGTTTTTGTTCTTATCTTTTCATCCCAGTTTTGTGTGAATGGCCATACAATATGTCAGCAAGTTCTTCATTTGTGGAGTATGTGGGATTGCGTACATGATCAATATTATTTAACATTCCCATTTCACTGAACCACGAACCTACCCCATTTCGCACATATATGTCAGAAGTATTCTATTTATATCAAGGATGCTTCCGTGAAAGAACGATGGCAGCACTTGGCAGACCTGGTGGATTTTGGCTTTGCTCTACGTGAGACGTTGGATCGAATCAATGGCCAGTCCTTCAACACATTTATGCTGAGAATTGGTAAGATATGTTGGCATCAGTATTTGTTTACTTATAAACTATCAAGAAATGTACTCTTGTTGAAGACATACTTTGCTATGTTATTACAGGAATAGATGTGACACATTGTCCCGTGTCCTCATCAAGCAAGTGGAGGCAGGTAGGCCTACTAAGTGAGGCCAGTTTGGCGGGTCATACAAGAAGAGGTATCATACAAGAAGATGCCTCCGGAGCAACCAGAACAGCTTACCCGTGATAGCAGAGTAAGAGGCGCAGGCAGCATTGAGGGCATCGCAGACAGCCATGCGATGGTCGAGGGTCGACTTCGGGTACCAACACCGAGGAACTGACCGACCAGAACCGCCAAGGCCCACTCAGAGGGCGCACTAGAACCTGTAACACAACTTTCCAGGACAGGGGAAATATTCTGTCAAGATGTAGGGAACTGTCATTAGCATGTAGGCTAGCAGGAAATAGCACTAACTGCCATTGGGTTTTGCAGTCGGTACGAAGTGTCTGGATACCATTCCACACTCAACTGGTACGAAGCAACATACTTTTTCCGTTTCGAATGTATGACACAGAAAGAGGAAAGAAATCAACGCGATATAGTTCACAAAGGGGTTCGCATCAGTCACTCAGCAGTAAGCAGGAGAATTCCTTTCGAATATTGTCTCAGACTGGCGAGCATAGGATGAATCCTGACCTCACAAAACTGAACTTGTTCAATACCAACGTTTTTACTAAAACAGAATACGAGGTAATTTCGAAAAACACATAAATACTTCAGAAGGAAAGCAAGATATTGTACATTCTCCCCATAAAATACATACTGGGGAACCCAACAGTACAGTCACCACTGATGCATTCTTGAAAGGATGGGACCACAGCTGTGAAAGTACAACGTCTGAACACTTTGACTTCTGGTTAGTGAATGGTTTATTCACGGCGTAGGGCACGCTTGACCCGCCGGCTAAACTTTCCATGACGTCATCTCATTTGCATATCTCTTTGTCCCCAACTCTGCATATCGTTAACATATATTAACCACAGGTCTAGACGTCTATTAC
>CM059198.1:10642200-10663532 GCA_030323885.1 Branchipolynoe longqiensis | reverse complement strand
GTGGTGATGATGGTAGTCCAAGACTATTACACTAAGTACGTGCAAGTGTACCCCTTAAAGAAGGCATACGACACCACATGGAAATATGGCATTATGAAAGACATTCAGGATAGTGGATTGAGAGGCAGACTACCTCTCTTTATAGAACAATTTCTTTTAAATAGGTGTTTCCGAGACCGTGTCGGAAGTACTCTCTCAGAAGCCTTTGACCAAGAAATGGGTGTACCCCAAGGGAGCATCTTATCGGTCACACTGTTCATAATCAAAATTAATAGCATTGTGGGTTGTGTCAGACCTGAGATTGATAAATCTCTCTTTGTAGATGATTTCCACCTTTGTTACAGGTCTAGAAACATGGCAGCTATAGAAAGAAAACTGCAACATCACCTGAACAGAATAGCCGAATGGGCTGACGAAAATGGTTTTAAATTCTCTCTCAGCAAAACTGTGTGTGTGCATTTCTGTCAACAGCGGGGTGTACACTCAGACCTAGAGATCTATCTCAACCAAACACAGATTCCTGTGGTTGAAGAAACCAAATTCTTGGGTGTCATTTTTGACAAGAAATTGAATTTTATTTCGCACATTAAATATGTTAAAAAGAAATGTCAAAAAGCTCTAGACCTCCTGAGAGTTGTTGCTCATACCAATTGGGGGGGCGACCGCACCACTCTTCTCTCTCTCTATCGCGCACTGGTCCGATCAAAGCTCGATTATGGCTCCATGGTCTATGCTAAGGCACATCAGTGCACTCATAAGGAAAAAGTGGCAATTACAATGGGATGAAGCTGTCATGAACAAGCTTCATGCAATTCAGCCCACCCTTGGCAAATTTTCAGGTGCTTGTCATAGAAATAGACGCGAAGAGACCGTTGTTGCACGTATGCGAATTGGACATAGCTATTTGACTCATAGTTACCTTTTTAAAGCAGAAGACCAGCCAGAATGCATACCATGTGGAGTGCCTCTGACTGTGAAACATATTTTGATTGAATGCATTGACTTTGCAAATGTTCGAGCACAGTATTTTAATGTAGCAAGTATGAAATGTTTATTTGACACTGTTAGTACTACCTTAGTTTTATCGTTTTTAAAGCACATTGGACTGTTTAACTGGTTTTATGACATTTTGATGGCATTGTATAGCCCTTAGTATGCTGATATGCCGTTAAGCATTTATTCATTTATTCATTGTACCCCTTAAAAGATCACACTGCACCCACTGCAGCGCAGGCGTTGGTGGATAACTGGGTTTTGATATTCGATGCTCCAATGCGGATCCATTCGGATCAGGGACGGGAATTTGAGTCCACACTGTTTCAGTCCATGTTGCGCTTGTTGGGCGTTAAGAAAACGCGTACGAACCCTTACTGTCCACAATCAGATGGTATGGTAGACGCTTATATCTGCGTTGGCTTGTACTGTGAATGACTTTCAGGATGATTGGGATTTACAGGTCAAGTTTGTGGCGCACGCATATAACTGTACGGAGCACGCATCTATGGCGCACGCATATAACTGTACGGAGCACGCATCTACGGGTGTGACTCCTAACAGGTTACTATTTGGGGAGGAGCTCCGACTAGCAGCTGATCTGCAGTTTGGGGTGGTGAATCGTCAAGTAGACCAGCCATGTGAGATCGTGTTTGTAAGATGGTTGGAGCATTGCTTTCACCACGCGTATAGCGCAGTTCGCGATGCTTTAGGTCGGGCAGCGGTTCGTCAGAAATCTGACTACGGGCCTGCTGCGTGGCGCCAGTTCCAGGTGGGAGATCGGGTAGTGTGGTATCATGCGCCGCTAGCTCGGGTCAAACTCGCAAAGAACTGGGATGGTCCCTTTACTATAATAGAAGTTGTCTCTGACACCACAGTTATTATGAAGGGCAAGGATGGTAAATACCGGAAATCTAACGTTAGACGTCTTAAGCTTTACACCAAGCAGATGTCTAGAAACGCTGGACCATCCTCCTGGCTGGATGCACATGTAGGGGACGAGCCCGCACCTGCGAGGGTGGAGGCTGGCACTATAGATGCGCTTAGTCAGAAGAAAGTACCTGGGCTTCCAGTCACTGCGGGGGAGGCTATGTGCCCTAGGCGGCATAGGCCTGATAAACGGAAAAATAAACGTTGGCATCGTTCTAGATTAGTGTCTGATGTCGATAGTATTGTTTCTGTACGCAGTAGCTCGGGTGGCGACAGCGACTTTGTACCAGTTAGACAGGGGTCTGATGTGGGCTTGGACGCACCGCCGGTGCGGCGATCTGAGCGTTTAGCATTACGACGCAGATAACTGGTGTGGGGTGGAGTAGTGGGTATTAGGCTACTCCACCCTGGTGTTGTTTGGTCTCCGGGGGTTGGGGATACATTAGGTACTTCAATTCCTGTTACACAACGAGTAACGCAGTACATATGTTCAGTTAAACTTTGCTACGCAGTTATTTGAGGGTAGTGGTGAAAGACCAGGGGCCCCGGGGGCGCCAATGAATGGGCGCATTACTACTGTTCTGCGGAATGCCTCTGCCTAAGCCGTGTGTTGATTATCTGCTATTTCTTGTCTAACGCATGGGTTAGTTGACAGGGCGTACTGCGTATTGGCTGCTGGTGCCATGGGGAGTGTTTATGTGTGCTGCGGGCACGGGTGCATAGCTGGTTGTACTGTTCAGTTAGGCGTAATTTGGTCACTTATAGCATGTGCGTGTAACCCGGCGAGGGGTTGTTGACGCTACGCAGTGCGGTTTGTTGTTGTTGGGGCACTGCGTGAGGGTCGGGGACCTGTTGCCGGGGGTGGCTCAGTGTTGTGCACTAGTTGGCGGGCGGGCCATGTGGTAGAGCTAACTAGGTCACCCGTATATTCTGCGGTTGGGGATTCTCCGTGGCCATGTGGTGCGGTGACGTCAGCGGTACTGCAGGGGAATACCGCCATCGGGTGGTTTGATTGGTTCCTATGTGGGTCACGCTAGTTGTACCGGTGGCGAACCTAGTGTTTCGCGAGTGAGGTAAGCGCTCTCTGGTTGGTTCGCCGGTTGGACTCTGCAGTTCTGCGAGGTAGCTTGTGGAGCCAGTCACTCTACCGGCTGACGAGGTGGGTGTTTTTGTTCCCCGACATTCTCTCCCATCTCCGCATACTCTGTATTGTTGTTTAGTTGTCACTTGTACATAGAGTATAGCAAGGCCAGCCACGTCTGTGTTTGTCTGTGCTTTTAGGCGCACAGGCCGGACACAGCATGTGCGGCGATCGTCGGTGATGAGGGAGACACGACTGAGCTGCCTTTGCAGTTCGTCGTGTTTCTATCATGGCCGACGATGAGTTAGCTTCGCCCGGCTCCTCTTTACGGGATGCCGAGGCTGACACTTCCCTCGATCATCTCTTTGCAGAGGTTGAGGGTAGCGACAGCGGGGATTTATCGTGTGTTGGCACGATTAGACCTATAGGCGGTGGGACGGTTGCCTTAGCAATGTCTCCATCGCTGTCTAGCCCGCTGCTGTCGCCCGTGTTGCTGGTGTCCAGAGGTCCTCAGAGAGGTGCGGATGTCGGGTTGGTTTCTCCATTAGGGGTTGCTGGCCTGTCGCTGCGCTCTCCTGAGGTGCTGTTGACGCCGCAGCGCGTGTCCTCTAGGGTAGTGGCTGATCGGACGATGGTTAGCACTGACGAGCTGGCATGCTTTCGAGCGTGGCAGGCCGATCAGGCGATGACAGTCGGGTCAGCATGTTCATCCCGTACGGATCCATTTTCCCTTAGCCCAGCTAATGGGGGGGTGGCCCAGTCTCTCGGCGGTGGTTCGTCTGGTTCACGCCAGGTGGTGCCACCAGCCGCAGTTGCTGGCCGACCTCTTGCGGATACGCCCGTGAGCT
This sequence comes from Branchipolynoe longqiensis, assembly GCA_030323885.1. Taxonomy (NCBI): domain Eukaryota; kingdom Metazoa; phylum Annelida; class Polychaeta; order Phyllodocida; family Polynoidae; genus Branchipolynoe; species Branchipolynoe longqiensis. The sequence goes on along the minus strand of CM059198.1, from coordinate 10,659,680 downwards.
CTGGGGTAGTAGGGACTAGCGCCTCTGGGCAGTTGCTTCTGGCTCCTCATGACAGCGGGCGGATAGCAGGGGGAGGTTCTGGGGGTGCGATGGACGTAGACCCGGTGTTATCTACCCCGGCTGTGGGCAGTGAGCAACCTAGGCCTCCTGCCCCTTCCACAGGTACCGTATCCCTATCAGAGGCGCAGGTGAGGACTGCGGTGCGGAAAGCAAAGGCTTCCATACTGCGGGACACGGGTTCTCAGCCTGTGGTAAAGGTGAAAACACCGCCTAAAGTGTCGTACGGTTCGCAGGATTATCGCTATCGGAATAGCGATGGATCGCTGCGAGACGTACCAATAGACCTTGACGTCGTTGTGACTGCAGCCTCGGGTGGGTCGGTTTGCGAATGCTCATCGGAGTCAGTCGCCTCTGCTGCCGTGGTTGTTCCATCGGAACAACCTGCGGCATCAGGTGGAGTGACTGGTACTTCGACTGGGCGAGTAGCGTCCATGATCACCTGTTGGCGAAGCAACGGTGGGTTTGGGGTAGAACTTGGGTATGAGATCGCCGAGGAGCCACTTCCGTCGTCCGACTGGATCGTCCTGTCGCGTAGGGGTGGCCCCGTTAAGCTTGCGCGGTTCCTTTCTGGGAACGTGGCGGGCTTGACGGAGTCGTCCCTGTCATGGCTGTGGCACGACCCGTTCGACGAGCCACGTAGTCTGAGGGACTATGCGATGTGGCAGAGGGGGTGTAGGCAGATCGTCCGGCCTTATGATGCAGACGGGGAATATGAAGTCTCCGACGATGAAGGCTGGGCAGAGCCCGAGAGTGAGCCTGTCACTCCGCTGAGGTGGTATAGCCAGTGGGTGAACCTGTTGTTCCGCTCGCTATCTTTTCCAGCGGAGAGGGAGGGCTACACTAAACAGGAACTGGCGTGTCTCGGCTATGTTCGAAGGGTGTTCCGTCCGGGACAGGCTTGCCTGTTCTGTGAGGTGCACCGAGTTGGAAATAGGCGATTCCCTAAGCTGTTCCTGCGGTGGTCGCATTTGGCTCGTCACATTTGTGAGGAGCATCTGCACACCGCGCCTCTATGGAGATGTGTGCGTCCATTCAACGCGGTGACGGGTTGTGAGGGGTGTCCTTCATTCAAAACGACGGGACAATACTTCGCAACGAGGCGCCGCGGTGTGATGATCAGGCACCTCATGGAGGGCCACGGTCGGGTGATGGACGACCTGGTGGCGGGGCTCAGTGAGATTCAGTGGAATCCTAACTCCAAATCATGGCGCGCAGTGACCTTCTCGATGAAGCAGCGCCCTGACTTCTACCTGGGTAAGGAGACGCTTGCGCTGCCACGGCAGCACAGGTTGATCGCTTTGCACCTCTATGACAGAGAGTCGGCGGAGCTGCGTCGCAAACGGTTCATAACCGGTCGCGGGGCATCTTCGGCGAGGCGGGGAAGAGGTCGTGGGGCAGTGCCCGTGAAGAGGGAGGTACTGCGGCCGGGCGCGGCAGGTGGCGCAGCAAACTCTGGGCGGCAACCAAGGGCCGGCCGGGGTAAGGGGAGAGGGAAGCGCACCTCGTCCCTGGTGTCGCTCCATGGTAGGTCTGCTATCGCGTTGGAGCGGAATCAGGGGTCAGACAGGTCGGCCTCTCCACCTCCACCTCCACCGCCGCCACCTCCATCGTCAGCTCAGGGCGTGAGGGATTGGCCTGAGTTGCCAGTCGCAGCTGGGGCTGGAGTGGAGGAGAGTGGGAAAGGGCGGCGTCGCAAGCGCCGGAAGTTGGCAGCGGTGCAGCCACCCGACACGCTGAGTGCGGTGGTGGCACGCGTTCCGGCTCCGGTGGCGACAACCCAGGTGGCATCGGTTTCTCAGCTGGTGTCGTTGGGTCAGGTTCCGCGGCATCAAGTGACGTCCGCTGCGGGAACCGCCTCTCAGCTGACGGCGTCAGGGAGTCAGGTGATAGAGCCGGTAGGGATTGCTGCGGTGGTTGCCTGTCCTGCTGTGGGTCCTGTGGTCGTGCGGCCGGTGGTGGCAATGCCCCCTGTAGCCGACCACGGTATTGTACTCGCGCTGGACGGCATAACTCAGCATCTCTGCGAGGCGAATCGTTTGGACGTGACGTCGAGGATCACTGAGTCGGTCAACGGCCTGGTCAAAGCCTTCATTGAGGGCTTTGACGCGGTTGTGGCGCAGACTCAGGATACTCTGGTACGCCAGGCTGAGGGTAGGCACGGTGCAGACTTTGACTGTGTGGTCGAGGACAAGAAGATTGTCGAACGCAAGTTAGAGGCATCGCGCGAGCAGAGGGCTCAGCAAGCTGAGGTCATATACGATATAGACATGACCTTTCATGCCGCTTTCTGCCGGGACTTCAAAAGCTGGGATGGATCACTAAGATCCTTAGATTTAACCGGCTTCAGCATTGAGGATCGGCTGCACGGGCTGCCGGCTAGTTTGGTGTCTGCTGCTGCTACGGCGCATCGGACCGTGCTCAGTCATGCGGTGAGTGCCCCCCTTGATGTAGACGGGTATGTTCAGATGACAAGTGGCGGGAAGGTGAGCGATGACTAGCTGCTAGCGCAGTTAGGCGTTGCTCCCTCCTGTTCGAGGGATTTTGGACGTCTCGTCGGAAAATTCAGGTGACAGGTGACGGGGTGATGAGCGATAGTGGACTGGTAAAGCGGTTAGCTGTGGCTCTCTCTCGTCTGAGGGATTCTGGATTGAATGTGACAATCAGATGACTGGTGGCAGTTAAGGCTAGCAGTGACTGACTGCTCGTGCAGGTAGTCAGTGCATGCCCTGTCCGAGGGATTTTGGGTGTCATGCGGGAGTAATTGAAAGACCAGCACCCCTGTGGCGGTTATTAATTTTTGTTGTTGTTGTTGTTAATATATATATATACATTGATAATAAATAAAGAATTTGTGATAGTCCATCTCCCTGATGAGGGTGGATACCGCCTTGTATATATGCATGTTTGTGAATATGATATATATATTTGATATGTTTTTTTTACATTGATAGCCACGATGTAATTAGCATGTCGTACTGCTTTAAATCTAAATATGATTCTTTTTCTTTGCAGTGCGATTGTTGATATGATATGTTGTGGTGAAGAGCTTAGTTTCTCCCAATTGGAGGACCTAGCTTCTTGTGTTCTGCATTGTTTTTTTTCTGCAGTAGGAGTCGGAAATAATTTTTCTTATATACATATTAAATTAATTATTTTCTTATATTCCTCAACTTTCACCCCGTTTTGACTTCCTTTTTCCACACTATTAGGAAACATTATCATCTAAATTTATCTCAGTGGAACGAGGTGGTCAATGGTGTGGGAGTTGGTGGGTTGGCACTGTACATTTCACACTACAATATTTTCATATGCAATGTTGCCCTGGCTCTTGTTTTAAACTGCATTCTTTAATTTAAAATTACTACTATAGTAAGCGCTTCTGGCAGAACATGAAAGACGGCGTGTGCATTGGCTCCTGTTTGATCAGTTGAGGATGCACATGGGTGTGATTCGCTTTGTAGGAGGCCGGGTTCTTGCTGGCACCCAGTGCTTCTTATGAAATGTATTGCATACCAAACGTTGTATCTGCGGAGACTTTCTCGATTGTTATAAGTAACACCGCCCTTCTACTTTCATGCACTCTGCACCGGAGCGGATCACCGAGCGTGGGGGGTCCTGGGTGTGGCTGCTTGACGTGTCCGCGGTGTAATACCATCTGTGATCTACTGGCCAGGCGACGCGGGCACAAGAAGGATGGACTGAGGAAGCTCGAAGAGGAGCCGCTCCGCGCAGAAGGAAGAGCGCCCCGCTAACGGTTCTCCTGAGATGGGGGGCGGTGGGGGGGCGGACTGAGCAGTTCCCTGCTTCCTTCTGTCAAGGGGGTTCCACTTGTGGAGTATGAACTCTCTCCCAGCAAAAAACATTCTATACACCAACTACATAGAGGCTGGGAGAGGTCGTTTCTGAGCGACTCATTTAAAGACTCTTTCTTCACCTAGATTGATGACATGTTTGCCTTGCAGCTAGCTAGATACAGTTCGCTATTCGCTGCAGGCAGGTCTAGGAATTGCGCATAAGGATACATAGCTTTGTAAGACTTCTCTCCCTTTCAAGGTAGTTCTCATGTTGACTTCTATCATTTCTCGATTCTCATCGGTTTGCAATTTGCAACCGGTGAGACTCTAGGAGGGGCAGTGTAGTAGTCTGAACATGAGCTCTACTACCACGCGGTAGCAGCGGAGACTACACCGTGCACCAGCGCAGTACCTACGCACTGCGCCAGGTGGCGCCACGGGTAGCCACCGGTCAGACCCCAACTGGGCTGACCTCTACTGCGTGTGGCTGACCCACCCCCCCACACACACCTATAGAGTCGATGTGGGATCTGGCGAGTCAAGGGGCGGGTCAGACAACTACTGACGGCGCGAAGAGCAGAGGGTTCAATAAACCAAGGGTGAAGCGTACACTGAATTGAATCTTGGTGTTCTTCCGTGTGTGACTGGGAGTCGGAGGGCTGTGGGCCACTACAATATCTAGGTCGAACCCACACTCTCTCATGGCGATGTCGACTAACCGAAAGTGGCGCTGGTTAGTATGGACTTGCTCATTTGCAGATATCGATTTCCAGCTTAAACCGCCCCAAGTACTGGATGTGTGGACACGACACACTTTCACGCCTAGTTTGCCTCATCTAGTTTGCCTTATCTAGTTCGGCCTAAAGTTGTGGGTGTGAACACAGCTTTAGTATACGCTAATAGCGCTGCGGCGTGTGCACCACGTATTAGTAGTATACGCTGACAGCGCTGTGGCGTGTGCACCACATATTAGTATACGCTGATGGTGCTGTGGTGTGTGCACCACGTATTAGTAGTATACGCTGATAGCACCACATATTAGTATAGGCTGATGGTGCTGCGGTGTTTGAAGCATGTGTTAGTAGTATACGCTGATAGCACTGCGGCGTGTACCCCACGTATTAGTATACGCTGATTGTGCTGTGGCATTTGAAGCATGTATTAGTAGTATACGCTGATAGCACTGCAGTGTGTGTACCACGTATTAGTATACGCTGATGGCGCTGTGGCAGTTGAAGCATTTGTTAGTTGTTTACGCTGATAGCAATGCGGTGTGTGCACCACGTATTACGCTATATGCTGCACACTGCCCCACCCTACTGCCCACTGCCCCACCTCACTGCATTCTTCCCCACCTTGCTGCCTGTAATGTATGTGTATGTGTAGGCCTAATCGGTAAAGCGTGGGCCTCGCATGCAGAAGGTCGGGACTTCAGTACCCGGTCAAGTCAAACCAATGACTTTAAAATTGATACTTATCACTTCCTAGCCAGGCACTTGGCATTAATAATAGGTTAGGGCAAGAACTGGTTGGCTCAGTGTCATGATAATGTGACTGAGTGGGGGGATATCGGGTCATGGTGCTGTCTGCCTGGTTTTCCAGTGGGGCAGCACTATAAAGACACAATGAGTGTGCAGTCACAAGTCGATACCCATCCTGATATGACCTTAGATGTTGCTAGGACATAAAACAGCAACCAACACCAACAACCCTACTTCCCCCACCTTACTACATACTGTCCCACCCTACTGCATACATTCCCACCCTACTGCAAGCTGCCCCACCTTACTGCATACTGCCCCACCCTACTGCACACTGCCTCACCCTACTATACACTGCCCCATCCTACTGCATTCTGCCCACACAACTGCATACTGCCCCACCCTACTGCACCCTGCCTCACCCTACTACAAATGAAAATGTATATGCAGCCATTATACAAAAACATTTAGAGTAGTGTTTTGAACTTAATGGTAGTGTTTTGAACTTAAAGATAGTGTTTTCAGCATGGCCACAGTAGTGTTTTGAACCTATGTTAAACTAGGTTGAAAACACTACGATAGTGTTTTAAACCTAGGTTGAAAACACTACATGAGTGTTTTTGTAAGGTAGTGTTTTGAACACCGGTACTTGCATCGTGCTTATAGCTATTTGGACTTGAGCTTTCGTCCTCCGATCATAGGTCCTATGTGAACCATATATCACAGCTGATCACGATGTCATGGTCCTGTATAGCCGCACTTACATAGATGTCACCACTGTATTTGTGAGCTAGTTCTGCCTCGTCACCTGCATTTCGTATTGTATAACTTGTTATGCTCATATTATTTAGACTGCAGGGCCTATGCTCCCCACCTGCCATGTGGTGGGTGGGTGCTGTACCGCCTGCCCTCCCCTGGCTAGGCTACCCGGGCCGCAGGTTATCAGCCAATCATTGGGCTGAGCTTCCCGGGGGAGGCGACTTCTTGTGGTTCTGCCGATATACGGCCTCCAGTCGCTCGGAAATTTGACTTGTGGCAGACGTGCTTCAGGCCTGCTCTTTCTACAGTCTTCTGCACGTGGTTCCGCAGGTAGCTGCGTGAATCTAGTCATGGTACTAGATATATGCCAGGCGTGTGGCGACGAGCATGAGGCTCCTAGAGGGAGCAAATGTAAAGTGTTGAAGGCTAAGGTTAATCGTAGAACAGTGAAGTTGGAGGCTGTGGAGGAGGACCAATGGGTATCGGAAAGTGGCGAGTAGATGATGATGGATGGTATGCTCAAAATGGCTTTGAGTGATACTGCTGAGTCGAGGCTAAAGGCCTCGGATCGGCAACCGCTAACGGTGGAGGCGGACGCCGAGGAGTTGGAATTGCGTAAGATGCTGGAAAAACGCGTGCTCGCGCGTTGGAAAGTGGAATTGAAGGCGGCACTGGAGAAGAAAATCGCCGCGGAGGAAAGAGCTGCGCGAGCAGCAAGCAAAACGAGCAAGAGTAAGAAGTTGAAGCCGAGGAAAAAGAAAAAGGCTAGCAGGAAAAAGGAAGCTTCAAGCGGCGACTCGAGCGACAGTTCAAGTGATTCGTCATCGTCGTATTCAGACGAGTCAGACGACAGTTGCGACAGCAGCCGCGAGAGGAGGAGGCGCAGAAAAAAGAAGAAAAGTAAGTTTTCTCTTAATGGCTATACCAAGGGGAAGAAGAGCATTAGCTGGCTAAACTTCAATGAGTTGTTATATGCTGGACTTGTGTGGGGAATTAAGAAGGCTAGCAAGTTAAAGATGGACATCGATGAGCTTACTGGCTACATGGGGCATCTAGCCTATATCACCATGCATTCCACCACCAATAACTATAATGACGAGGCATATCGGGGATAGGATCAAGCTCTCCGGGAGAAGGCGCGTGACAAGGGTTTGCACGCTTTAAAAATGGGGGACAACAGACTTTCCCTGCTACATTTCAACATGGACAATTCCCGTTCTTACAAGATGGGGGGAAAAGCGTGGAGTAGTCCCGCGAAAACATCCAGGGACCAGGCTAGAGGCAGAGGCAGCAAGTTGAAGGGAGTTTGCTTTGGGCATAATTACAACAAAGACGGGTGTAAGCGGAACAAGTGTGATTGGGACCATCATTGTTTGTCATGCAAAAGTAAGAGTCACGTAGTCGATGCTTGTCCAAACAAAAAATACTGACTTGAGGCGGTGGTTGGCGGCAGCCACAGTGCGGGCTGTGGGGACGGTGATCCCGTGGGCGGGAGCGGGTCGCGTCAAGGTGCTGGAATCACACACGAAGCCCGTACGACAAACAAAGTGTGTGATGGTAGTGGTTACGGTCTCGCCCGCGGCGCTGAAGCGGCGACAACATCTGAGGAAGGGATTAGCGCAGTGGGGGACGTCGGTGCTGAAGCGGCGACAACTTCTGAGGAAGGAATTAGCGCAGTGGGGGACGCCAGTGCCCACACGGACCTGGGGGTGGACGAGGTGCACCAAGATGATATCATGGATATGCAGCATAGCAGGGATCTCATGCCTGAGACTGCCCATCAAGGACCATACAATGATAGCAGGGCGACCGCAGTCGGCAGGCGCACATCAGGACAATTCGGGGTTTCGCACCCGGACCTGACTGAAATGAACTATGACTGGCTACGTGTGATCGGCCGTGATCAAACAAACAATAAGATAAAGGGTCTGATTTGCATGCTAATGGTAATAGACCGTGATGGTACGCACACTCGGTGCGAACGATTCAAAGACATTTTCGATGATTGTGTAGGCGTGTTTATCTGACTGGTGGTGTCCGAGCCCAAATAAAACCCTTTCGTGTTTATGTGGAATGTTTTGTCAGGGGTGATCTGGACCCCGACTGGAATTACATACTCCATGGGGCATGTTTTGGCTACAGAGTTTTTGATACTGATTGTGACAGCAATTACTACAAAAATAACTATGGTTCTATTACTAATGGCCAGATCGGTGTGGCCATGTCAGGCTGCCTCCAAGGGGAGATTGAAGATGAATTCTTGACTGTTGTTGATGAACCATGTGCTTGTATACATGCCCTGGGTGGGGTCCCAAAAGGTCACGATGACTTTAGGGCGATAGTAGATTGCTCGAGCCCGTTGGGCGACTGTGTTAACGACCACACCCAGGGCTGCTGCCAAAATTTCAGCTACAATTCTGTGGAGTCGGTGACAGATATTTTACAGGAAGGGGATTTCTGCGCCACTGTTGACATCAGTAATGCTTACCGTGCTATCAACATTCACCCCACTTGCAGAGAGCGCCAAGGTTTAGCTTGGGATTTTGGGGAGGGGACGGTTTTTCTAAGGGATAACCGCCTCTCCATCGGCCTGAGTAGTAGCCCATACATATTTAAAAAAATTAGTGACTTTGTTATCAGATGCATGGTGCGGGAGGGGCATGCGGAATGCATTAATTACCTCGACGACTTCTGCGTATTGGCCCGCACAGAGAAGTCGTGTAAACAGGGACAACTGATGCTGGTGGCGATCTTGCGCCGGCTCAGTTTCTATGTAAGTTTTAAAAAGTTGACTTTCCCTCACCAGGTGGCACGGTTTCTGGGGATTGAGGTAGATGCAGTAAACATGGAACTAAGGCTCCCACTAGATAAACTGAGGAAACTGCAAGACCAACTTAGGCTTTTTCTGCATCGTAGGAAAGCCACTAAACGAGAGCTAGAGAGTACTAGCGCACTGTTGCAAGGTCATTCATGGGGAGGCGCACCTTCTCATGCAGAGTCTACGATCTAATCGCCTCGGTAAGAAGTAGGGATCATAAAGTGAGACTGAACGAAGATTTCCGCATAGATCTGAAATGGTGGCTGGAATTTGCCGCCACTTTCAACGGGAAGGCAAAAATCATCCACTCAACCCAAACGTGCATTTCCGTCTATAGCGACGCCTCCCTGTTCGGGTTTGGGGCGACCCAAGACTCGGACTGGCTCGCAGGAGCTTTCAAATTCAGTAACACAAAATGTTTGGAGACTTGGTTGGGCCATCACTTTGAGGGGGCGCAAGACGCGGGGTGTAAAACTGAAAACATCAATGTCCTGGAGATCTGGCCCATACTAGCAGGGGTCCGGCGCTGGGGGCACCTATGGGAGAATAGGAAAGTTGTATTCATCACAGACAATACCCAGGTTAGAGCTGCGCTAAATTCAGGTAGAAGCAAAAATAAAATAACAATGGCCTGGTTACGCTTGATATTCTGGAAATCGATCCAAAACAACTTCGATATCCAAGCGGTGTACATCAACACAAAGGTTAATGTAGTGTGCGATAGCCTAAGCCAGCTAGACAAATTCAAAAGTATCACGCGGGTGCGAGACGTGGATGTGTCAATGGCCATGTGCTGCCATGATCTATTTCATTGTTAATTCAGGTTGGTCGAGGCTGGATGAGGAGTGTGGCGCTTTCGAAGATGCGCACTATGCAGATGCCACTAAGCAAACCCGGTCTGTCCAGGTAAAAGCATACCTGGACTTTTGCGAGGTGTTCGCAGATACGGTCTCACCTTATCCTTGCAAACCGGCCCAGGTGTGCATGTACATGTCATACTTAGCAAGGCGCATGTGTTATAGCTCAATAAGGCAGTACCTGAGTGCCTTAAATAACCACCTAAAAGATCTTGGTTGTGCCCCGATAGACTACAAAAACCATCGGGTGCATAAATGCATGTCGGGTATCAGAAGATCCTTGGGGTATGCGCCGAGGCAGGCGCCCCCCTTATTGCCACACCAATTGTTACAACTGTTCTCCACGATGCGGCTGTCACCAGGTCATGTCACTATGCGTGCGGCCATCCTGCTATCATTCAGGGCGTTCTTAAGGAAGTTCCACGTAACGGACTTGGACTCGTCTTTACTCCGATCGGACTTCACCTTCCATCAATGGGGGATGATGGTCCGGGTGAGGAAATCAAAAACAATACAATATCGTGAAAGAACGCATATGATACCGGTCTCTTGTGTCTTGAACCCAGCATTGTGTGCCGTATACTGGGTGCGTAGGCATTTTGACAATATGGTGGTGGCACCGGAGTGTAAGGCATTCTGCATACCATGTGCCGTCGGGTCGGTTGCTTTGCCTTATGGATTTTACTTGGCATCCCTAAAGTTGCTATGCACCAGGGCGGGTCTCGAGCCTGGAAACTTTACTACGCACAGCCTGCGCAGAGGTGGGGCTACCTTTCTTAGACAGTGTGGTGCGTCCATCCTAGAGATAAAGGAAAGGGGGGATTGGAAATCAGACGCGGTATTCGAGTACCTACGCGCTCCTCTCGAGCAGAGGCTCGCATCAGACATCAGGGTAGCTGCCATTCTGGCGGACGGGATAAAGTAATCCTTGTTTGGGTGTGTTTGGGCCTTTTCGAGGGTACCAGCCAGAGAGTTTCTCATCCAACTATATTCACTGTTCGTTGTCTTTGTCCGGAAGATATAAATAATGTATTGTATAACTTGTTATGCTCATATTATTTAGGCTGCAGGGCCTATGCTCCCCACCTGCTGCGTGGTGGGTGGGCGCTGTACTGCCTGCCCTCCCCAGGCTAGGCTATCTGGGCCGCAGGCGATCAGCCAATCATTGGGCTGAGCTTCCTGTGGGAGGCGACTTCGGGCGGTTCTGCTGATATACGGCCTCCAGTCGCTCGGAAATTTGACTTTATGTGTATTTGACTATTGCTATTAAAACGGAGGGGCCTTTTCGAGGGTACCAGCCAGAGAGTTTCTCATCCAACTATATTCACTGTTCGTTGTCTTTGTCCGGAAGATATAAATAATACTCATGTGACACGTAGTTGTACATTGTAGTATGTAATCTATGCGTAATAGTTATCCGGGCACCTGAGGAGAACAAAGGAATATGCTAATGCGATCATGTGATAGGCGCTCTGATACCCTGTACGGGGAATAAAGTCATTCGGTAACCAGAAGTCAAAGCGTTCAGACATTGTACTTTCACATGGTGTCAGATAATGACAATGCCGCCTGCAAACACACTGCCGGGCCTCAGGCTGCCAGGCCAGTTAATTCTAAGTAACATTGCAAGATCCAACTGGAAAACATGGATCAGAGCATATGACATATATGCTAGGCAGCAGGAGTTGTCACAAGAACCGAACGGGTACAATGTTGCATATTTCTGCACATCGCCGGCGAAGAAGCGTAGAAAGTCTTCACAAATACGTGGCGTTTCCAAGCCGTGCAAGGGGGGCCCATGGCCACCTTGTCATATGTATTGCGTGCCTCCGCGCCGGCCATGGTTGCCTTGACGATCTCGGCCATATTGCCATTCACCGCGGCCGCGGTGTGCCCGGCCATGGCGATTATTTCAATGCGCACCACCGTGATAGCCGCGGGATACCGCCAACCCCGGGGGAGGCGGCCGTCGGCAATCCTGGTGAAGATTTCCTCAGAGTAACGGCGCACGATACTCCACGGCAGTGCACAGTTGTCCTGTGCCACGGCCTCCTGGTGGGCCGAGAGGCCCACCAGCACGTGGGACGGGAAACCCTGCTGGGTCTCCAGTCGCTTAAGGCCTAGGGTGTATTCCTCCCGGGTGGCCTCACCCTTTTTTACTGACTTGCCCTCGTCTCCCCGCTCCACCAAATCATAAGGAAATAGATATTTTTATGAAATACCTTTTTTCCTGGTGAACGACTTTGCATCCGCGATGGCCGCGATGATCTGGACGGACTCCTCGGACGTGGATTGCGGGCTATGGTAGTGAGAGCCATCGCGATCTCGGTGTTGTTGGCTGCGTACCGGAGCATAGCGGCAGGGTGGCGAGTTTGGGGTAACCGCCCGGGTTCGTCGTTCCTGCTGGGGCCGCAGCATGGGGCCGCAGCATGGGGGGCGTTTCCCACGACAGGTCCGCCTCCAGGATCTCACCGTCCAGGTCGCCAGGCAAGTAAGCCGGGGACCGGGGGGAGGCCATACATGCACGGGGGTGGGCACGGCCGGCCGCCACAGCCGGCGGTGTTCGTTCCCTTGAGCGGGGGAGCTGGCCGGCGGGGGCCGGAGGGGACGCCGTCTGGCGCGCCTCCTCGAGCGCCCTTTCCTGGCGCAGGACATGTTCCTCCCTCGCCTCCACCTCGCCTCCATGGCGTCCATTGTCTGCTTCATCTGATTCATTAATTCTTCTAGGCGATAGTCTGTCTTGGAGGCGGCTGGGGGACGCTCCGGCTTCGGGGGCCGCCGGTGCACCGGTGACGCGGCATCGCTGCCATTTTGAATGGAGCCGTTGAGTTGCTTCTGGTCATTCTCGGGCCGGGCTCTCCATGTGGCACGCTTTGGGGGCCTACCGGCCGGCCGAGATGTTCGTCGGGTGCGCTGCATGATTATTTATTCCATGGGTGACTTTGTTTGACGTGGGTGTTGGATCTTGGGTGCCTTGGGAGGATAGTGTGCGTTGTTAGCTTGAAATGTTTCCACCCTGGAGGATCGCCACTGAGTGCCTGTGCGGGGGGAGGTTCGGTAGGTGTTCGTCTTTGCCGCTTGGGGCGTGGTGGGTACCCGGCTTCCTGCCCGAATCAACCACACTTCCAAAATTATGCGCCAATTTGGATTTCCACCGCTGTGTATAACTTACAGTGTCATCAAAGGCCGGTTGCTCTCATATCATGTCTATGTGGTGTGAGAGGTTAAAAATCCCTGGGGTCAGTAAAAGTGTAGGCTCGGGCTTTCTATCGACCAGCAGTGGAATGAGGAAGACCAGTTGTCTATGACTGAAATTTCCCCTGCATAAACAACTAATGGGCCACAGAGGCCTTCAATACATAATGCTCACAGAGGCCTTCAAAACATACTGCACTGGTAAATCTAACGTAATAATTACCCGGTATCATTTTAATTCGCACATCAAGCCAGTAAGAACATGTCCACCTAGGTTACGGTGCTCAGAGACAGAATCAAAGACTGCGAATATCGGCTCAACGAAGACTCACTTTTGCGTGATCGTCTAATCGCCGGTGTGAAAAACACAACTCTAAGAAACAAAATGCTCCAAACCGCTAATCTCACGCTTGAACGGTGCATAAATATGTGCGAATTGAGCGAATTGAGTGTCAACCAACTGGAGGAGAAAAAAACAAATGTGGAGACAAAGGAAGTCAACTACCTAAACAAGTACGCAGTTCCGCACACCGGTGCACCAGTGGTCCATGGGCCTGGATACAGGCCGCCATCTTGGCAATCAAGCATCTTGACCGGTGCTGGCAAGTTCAAGATCAACTGCAGGAACTGTGGATACAAACGTCGACGCATGTTCGGTCCACCAAAAGGCAAAGTGCGTGTTACCTGTAAGAAGATCGGCCACTTCAGGAACGTTTGTTGAAACAAACTCAGCAGGGTCGAGAAACTCGCCATGGATGAACCCGACCCTCACAACATGGATTCAAAACCAAGATCCAGTGGATGTCAATGTGCTGACGACCGATTTGTTTGTCGGTGAACTCAAGGCCAACACCGATCGGGATGTCGATCTGTGGTACTCAACGGCTAAGATCAACAGACATCTGGTGAAATTTAAGCTCGATACTGGCTCGGAGGCAAACATTCTCCCATGAGGCATTTTCAACAAGGTTGCCTCGACGTGGCTGACGAACACCAGATGTTCACTCATAACATTTTGGGACACCGGATTACCCCTGACGGCGAAGCAGTGATGTCAATGAACGGCAGACATTGTATTCCAGGTAGTGCAGGACTGTCAACCTATTCTTGGGAAACAAGCATGTGTCACTCTGAAAATGTTAGCATGGGTTGACGAGGTGAACTCTCGCACACTGATGAACAGTCGCAGCTGCAGCGGCAACAATGTCCTCCAGGCTGACAAATTGGTAAGCCAGTACAGTGATGTTTTCCAGGGTTTAGGTCTCAATAAGTCGAATGTTGTTATCCACATTGATAAGTCTGTACAATCCGTTGTTGAACAAGCGGAGAAGGATTCCATATGCCATCCAGGATAAGGTGCATGACAAGGTGAAATGCATGGTACAATTGGGCAGTTCGTGGATGCATGAGAGGTCAGCTCATCAAAAGATGAACCAACTGAATGGGTAAACTCAATCACTATTGTAAAGAAACCGAATAAGATAAGAATCTGTCTACATCCTACAAAGTTGAACAAAGCCATTAAAAGAGGGCATTTCCCGACTAAAATAATAGACAAAATTATTGCCAAAACGTGCAATATGTTTGGGTGTTAGATGCTATGAAGGGCTATTGGCAAATAGAGCTGGACCATCAGAGTTCAATGTTATGTACATTCAACACACCATGGGGCCGTTATCGGTATACCCGATTGCCTTTCGGCATCAAAATGGCTGGTGACATTTTTATTCAGGAAATGCACTGCATCATGGGCGATCTGCCCTGGGTAGGGATTGTAACCAACAATATTTTGGTCTATGGGTGGACCATAGAAGAACACGATAACAGGCCGAGAGCAGTACTGGACAGGGCTAGGTCAGTAAACCTCAAGTAAAACTCATCCAAATCTCTGATATGCAAAACGTCAGTCAAATATGTAGACAATCAACTTACCCAGCAGGGTGTAAAGCCAGATCCAGACAGAATCCAAGCGATAGTCGATATGCCAGAGCCGCGAGACAAGCAAGGCGTCCACCGGTTTCTGGGCATGGTTGGCTATGTGCACAAGTTCATGCCAAACATGTAGGAAATTGTGAAACCACTACGTGCACTCGTAAACAAAGACGTCACAGGCACAGGCAAAGCGAACAACAGGCTGCATATGACATGCTCAAAACTAAACTAAAAACTACTCCTGGGCTATTATACTATAATATTGATACACCTGTTGTCATCCAGGTGGATGCTTGTCAATCGGGACTAGGTGCTGTTATCATGCAAGATGATAAACCCATCGAATTCGGATCATGTGCATTAGACCCGACGCAATGCGGGTATGCCACTATTGAGAAAGAAATGCTCACAATATGTTTTGGCTGTCAAAGGTTTCATGATTACATCTTTGGCAAAGAAGTTCAAATTCAAATGGACCACAAACCTCTCGTGGCCATAATGCAAAAACCCATTCACAAATTGTCAGCATGGATGCAACATATGCGAAACTACAACATTAAGTTGTGTCATGTTAAGGGGTCCCTGATGTCCTTTGCAGACACGTTGTCGAGAGCACACAGTTCAGAAGCCGGTCAGACTGACCTGTTTGATGACACAGTGAGCATTGCTGCAATTGATATACAATCATCAATCCTGTTAAGTAAAATTGCTAAGGAATATGAAACTGACAGGTCGATATGCCAATTGATAAGACATATTGATAGTGGGTGGGACACAACACAAACATATACGCCACCTTGTTTGAGACAGTGTGCTCTATACAAGGAGGAGTTAACAGTAGACAATAACCTGGTAATGAAAGGTAACGGTGTAATATGGTGTCATTGTACCTCCAGAGCTTAGGGACGACATGATAGAAGCATTGCATGAGACGCATTTGGGTCTAAGGATTGCATGTTTTGACAAACATTAACAAACAGATTGAAGACACAGTCAGTCAGTGTGATACATGCCAAAACAATAGGAAAGATTTGCACAACAAACTGCTCATAAGCCACAAAATAGCATGCCAACCGTATGAAAAACTGGGTGCTGACCTTTTCGAACTGAACCACGAAAATTATCTGATAACAGTAGACTACTACATGAAATACCCTGAAGTCACATACCTTAAAGACATGTCTTCTGCTACCATGATTGAGGCATTGAAATCCAATTTTATGAGACAAGATATTCCAAAGCAAGTTACTTTGGATAATGGGCCACAATTTAAAAGCCACAAATATAATGGGTTCGCACAATACTATGGCTTTTCAGCCACATACTTCTTAGCTGATTTTCCACTGTCGATGGAAGATGATATTGACCAGTGTGGTCCTTGGTAACCCGGGCGACGACTGAGCCGGTATGGTGTTTTGTTCGGTTGTACATTTCATGAAAGCTGCCTGCAAAAGTGTTGAAGTGCTGCTGGCTTTTGCAAGTTACCAGCAGCACTCTCTCGGGGAGCAAATAGAGGTCTCACACTGGCAAGAACATGTTCAGACAGGCGCAAAACTATTTGTCTCTGCAGTGGCTGGTCAGGAGATGTTGGGAGTTCCATACATCAACCGCCCTTGCTGCTGCCACAGGGTTTGCTCCCTTAGCCTTCGGTTCTGTCAAGAACCTCTACCACAAAGCAGTGGTTTACAACTCTGCAGGGCAGGGGCATCAAACTCCCTGAGGTTTTGCAATACCTGCATACCCTCAGCCGCATACTCAAGTCCCCAATACCCCCAAAGCAATGGCCAAATCAACTGATTTGTACAGATGATTAAAAACATGTTAAAGAAATGAGTAGAAACACACACTGATTTCCAGTTAGCTTTGTTAAACTACAGAAACACACCCCTACCGGTGCTTGAGACACCCCTACCGGTGCTCATGAGCAGGAGATTGAGATAGAGAATTCTGACAGTTAAATCTAATCTAAAACCTGAAACACAAAGCACAAAAAGGGCATAAACAACAAAAAGACAACAAAGCCAGAAGGCTTTTCATGACAAAAAGTGTGGCAATGCCCACAAGCCCATAAGGTCTGGTGACAGTATTAAGTACAAAAATCACTTGGGGGAATGGAAAAAGGGGATAGTATTGGGATGTACAGGTATTTTGGGAAGGGAATATCATATATCAAATGAGTCAGGAAATATTATACACCGGAAGAGGATACAAATAATAAAGGTGCATGAGGCACCACAACCCAAACTAGTTTGGCATCGCAGAATGCGCCAGCAACTCAGGAGAATGTAAACAGCGGCACAGGCGCAGCCAATCTATCCAAGTCAGGTCATATGATTAGGCCAGCTGACAGGCTGCCCTATAAATCTGATAAGATCTACTGTAATGAAGATACTCTGTTAGCGTTAAGTTGTATAACCAAGATTGTTTACTATATCTACACTTGTTATCGCCATGTCAGTGCAGAGACTTTTAAAGCCACACATACATCCACAGGACCCTAGTGAACATGGACACAAGACTAGGACTAAGACATTTTGTGAATGTAAGGTCATTTGTTGAAATTTGTTGAATGTCAAAATTGTGA
>CM059198.1:10486988-10641700 GCA_030323885.1 Branchipolynoe longqiensis | reverse complement strand
GAATTTCATTGTGTTACATGGTGCAAATTGTCTATTCAACAGGTATTGTACACCTTATTCTATATACCTTTTGTGTAAATAATCCTGAATTGAAAAAGGGCTGGAAGACCAGTGCTTCGGCACTGACAAAAGACTTATTCAGCAGAATAAACATATTTACCAAAAAAAAAAAAGAAGAAATAATGCTTCAAACCCTTGCCTTTGTGCTAATTTGCGAATGCCTGTGTCATATGCCAGATGCGCACTGTTATTAAAGTTATTATATTTAGCCTTGGCACTTAAATAACTTATATGGTTAGACATAGCATGGCATGCACCAATGTCTTCATACGCACTACTGTCTTGGAACCAAGAACAAGTTGCTTCAATTAGCTCATATGCGTTTAACTTTTTCACCTGCTTTCTTTCGACCGTGTGGTGCTTCAATGACCACTTACGCTGTCGTCTTCTATCCGTACTGTGTGTCCGACTCCCAGAACTCGACGAAGACGACCTCTGACGACGGTGACACCGGCGTGCATGACCGGACTTGCTTTGTCCCCTATCTTCAGACACATCTAACGTGCGCAGTTCCTCCTCTATGAGTTTCCGCTGCTTTTTCAACTCGGCCACCTGACGCTTTCGCTCCAACGCGTCTACTTCAGTTTTCAACGGCGCCTCCTCTGCTGACAAGCTGTCTTCCAAAGCCCCTCCAGTCGCACCACGCACCTCGCTTTTAATTTCAGTAGTCATTTTGTGTACTTGCCCCGCTGGCTGTTCTGCTTCAGGCAAAGGGTGCGCTCGTGTTGCGCGCTTTGTCGTTGCCGATAAACGCATTGGGCACTGTAAAGAAGGACGCGTTGACACAGAGAGTGGAGTTGAACGACTGGTTTATTTTAGCTCTCACTTTACCACATCGACTAGCCCGCCCCCGTACTCTGCGTGAGCACGCCCCCGCAGTTACGACATGGGTCGCATATATTACATCTCCCCTTTTTTTTTTTTTTTTTCAGCAAACAAACGTATGGGCACTTCCAGTGTGTTAAATGGAAAGTTCATAATCACAAGAATAACTACTACAAGCTTAAATCTGACAACTTTCTCTAGCAGTACATCTTATATTTAACGATAGAGTTTACCAGACGTAGTGTCCAAGTTAATTTGTTTCCATTAGAGGCAACTCTGCTTTCAAATAAGTATATCTCTTAAGCTAACATTGTCACTTACCTGAAAGATAGAATGTATCAATGTTTAACTACAGTGTGTTCAATTAAGCGATTTGTCGTATCAAACGATAGTAATAACAAGTCCAGTATGGTTACGTATTGTCTGTTAATTTCTAAAGTCTAAATCTTAAATTTAACAATGTGTCATCTTTTTTTTTTATTACTCAATTAACTATCATGGTCAATTTCTATTTGCAATAGGTCTGTATTTGCAGTTACATTTATCCTTTATTATATATGTCGTTCAATTTGCACGTGGTCAGGCCGTTTGGCGTACGTGGCCTCCATGTCACGTACGTGCGCCTACCCGCGCAGGTGCCTAATTGTTTTGCTGTCCCTTGCCATGTCTGACTACAGGTGCTTAATTGCCTGTCTATTTGTATGCTTGCCAAACCTAGTCTGACCGGCTTGTTTGTCAAACGACCGAACCTTGTTTTGTAACCGCCAGCCTGTGCGATTTGACCATTAATTGTTTTTCTTACAGCCGGTGTAATTGTTTTCGTGCCATCTAATGATTGCGGTTTGGGCGCTTTGAACAGATGTTTTCGATTTCGCCTCAACCTGTTCCCTTCTTGATTAATTACTTCGTAATCTCTAGGTCCTGGGTTATTTACTTTTGTAACTTGCCCATTTGCCCATTTTCCTTCATGTGTTATGTACTTAACTAAGTCATTTTCTTTTAACGGAGTGTGCTCTTTTCCGGCTCGTTTATTATAATACTTTTGTTGTATTTTTTGTAATTGTTTAAATTCGGCAACCTTTGATTCTGGGACAAGCGGTCTCAAATGCAGTCTGGTCGCCGGTAATTTAGAACGCAGTCTGCGATTCATTAATAGTTGTGCGGGCGAAACATTTATGGTATCTAGAGGGGTATTTCGGTAGTTTAATAGCGCTAAATTATAATTTAGGCGTGATGACTGTGCCTTTTTTATTAGCTTCTTTATTGTTTGAACATAACGCTCCACTTGGCCGTTACTCTGCAGATAATGTGGGTTTGTATGGTTGTGTTTAAAACCATATTCTCGTGCAAAATTCAGAAATTCTTGGGACGCGAATTGTGGGCTGTTATCAGAAATTAATATGTCGGGTACCCCATGTGTACCAACAATTTTGAGCAATGACTTGATGATATCGTTACTGGTGGTCTTTGATAATTCTCTAACTTCTGGAAATTTTGAGTAGTAGTCAATCACCAATAAGTACGTTTTATTTTCAATTTGAAATAGATCAGCTCCTACTTTTTTAAATGGGCTGTTGGGTATTTCGTGTGAAATTAATGGCTCAGAATGAGGGATATTACGGTGTTCTTGGCAAATTGAACATCTAGCCACGATATCTTCCAACTGTTTGCTCATACCTGGCCAGAATACATTGTCTCTGGCCAGTTGTTTGCATTTAATCACACCCATGTGTGTCTCATGTAATATCCCCAACACTTCTCTCTGGAGAGCTTTTGGTATAATTACTTGGTTTCCTTTGAATAACATATTGCTATCTGCAGTTATCTCATCCTTATATGTGAAAAATGGTTTAACGTTTGCTGGCAACTTTTTGTTATTTATTGGCCATTCACTCTTGACTAACCGCGTTACTTCTATGAGCGTGTCATCTACCAATGTGTTGTTTTGTACGCGTTGTAGCATGTTTGGAGCTATGTCGATTGAAGCTATGGACAACTGGTTGTCGAAAAGGTCATTTGGTGCTGTGTTAGCGGTGTGAGCCCAGGACAGTGCATCTGCAAAATACATGTTACATCCATTAATATGTATTACATTGATATTGTAGTTTTGCAGACGCATCCGCATTCTCTGCATATGCGCAGTTAGCATGTGCAGAGGTTTCGACATAATATTCACGAGGGGCTTGTGGTCAGTTTCTACCGTAATTTGTTTTCCATACACATATTCATGGAACTAAACACATCCAAAACATATAGCTAGAAGTTCCTTTTCAATGACTGCATAGTTTGCCTGGGTATCATCCAAAGCCTTTGACGCCATAGCTATAGGTTGACATTTTTTAAATAACGTGGCTCCTAAACCTGACTTTGAAGCATCTACTTGTATTGTGACATTTTCGTTTACATCATAGTATCTTAGTACCGGAGCAGACACTAACAATTGTTTTAATAGCTTAAATGCTTCACGCTGTTCATGTTGCCAATGCCAAGCTATCTCTTTCCCTAGAACTACTCGTAAGGGTTTAGTAATTTCTGAGAACTTAGGAATAAATTTGCTGACGTACCCGACCATGCCTAAGAATCGCTGAATACCAGCTTTATCGGTGGGTTCTAGCATATCCGTAATTGCTTGCACGCGCTCCTCATTTGACTTCAGGCCTTGCTGCATTAGTATATGTCCTACATAATTAACTTCTGTTCTACAGATGCGTGACTTTTTTTTATTTAATTTTAAATTTGCCTGTCGCGCTCGACACAAAACCCGTTCTAAGTTATCATTATGCTCTTGAATTGTGGCCCCATATACCAAAATATCATCTGTCATGACATTAACACCAGGCAAATTACCGAAAATAGTATTCATTTCATTTATGAATATGTCGCCGGCTGTCTTTATGCCAAATGGAAGGGGCGTGTAGCGATACCTACCCCACGGGGTATTAAAAGTGCACAATTTGGAGCTTTTTTCATTTAATTCGATCTGCCAATAGCCACTATTGGCATCTAAAACTGTAAAATATTTTGCATTTGCTGTTTTCTAAATTACCTCCTCGACTGCGCGTGTCGGGTACGGGGTTCGCAAAATAGCCTTGTTCAATTTCGTTGGGTCAATGCACACCCGAATTTTGTTTGGCTTTTTGACGATGGTTATTGAGCTAACACATGGGGTAGGTTCTTCTTGCTTTACAATTAGCCCTATATGCAACATTTTATCCAATTCCTCTTTAACCTTACCAACAATAGCATGCGGAATACAACGAGGAGCATTTTCATCAATATATATATTTGCGTTAGTTTTGATTGTTCCTAAACCCTGAAATACATCGCAATATTTATTTACCAAGTTTTCGGCCTCAGTGCTCTGGCTGCCCTCGTCTCGTACTTTTTCTTGACTGACTGCAGCAGATCTCGGTCGCACTCGTCCGTACTTGATTTCACTGACGCGCTGTATTAACTTTAGGTCGACACACGCATCCTTCCCCAGGATTGGGCTTCCGCTTGCGGTGACTTGGAAGCATATCGTCTGTCCTTCCACTTCTACGTGTATTTCTCCTTCTGGGCGAATCCGCTCTCCTGAATATCTGACAAGGCAGCACTTGGACGGATGTAGAATGACATTCTCCATTTTGTCGTAAATATCCTTGGATATGATATTTGCCTGTGCTCCTGAGTCCAGCTTGAACTTGATAGTGATGTTCTGAATTTTGAGCGGGGCATACCATAAGTCGTGGTGCTTGTTTTCAACCTTCGAAAGCTCACCCACGTATAACAAGTCATCGCTGTCTAACTCTGCTAGTTGCAACTGCTCATTCAACTCTTCCGATTCAATTTCAAGTTCATTCACATTTGCTGTTGCATTTTTCCGAGCCCAACAAACTCGTTGAAAATGCCATATTTTCTTACAAAATAAGCATGGCTTATCTTTGGCAGGACATTGGTTGGCTGCATGAGTATAACCACACTTTGTGCACTGTATTCGTAGTGCTGTTGATGGTGCGCGGCGCTCTGCCCAGGCTTGACCATGTGGCCTCGGCGATGCGTAACAGCTTTGCTTCGGTGGCTCTGACCTGCGTGCCCCGACCATGTCAATACTCTCGTCCGTTATGCTACTTTTGCTGAGCTGAGCATGGGAATTCTCACTCATTCGACAAATGTCACGGCACTGATTCAATGTTAAGTTCGGAGTCTGCAGCAGCTTATCTCTCAACTTATTGTCTTTTACTCCGTAGACTATACGGTCACATAGCATGGAGTCCTCGATTTCTCCATAGTCGCACAGTGCTATACGGTGTTCCAATTCACATATGTACTCATCTATTCCTTCACTCGACTGGTTGTAAGAGTTAAATTTGTATCTTACCACTGTCACATTTGTATGCCCAATACAGTAATCCTCGAACGCGTCAATTAATGGTTGTATTTTGTCTTTGTCATCACTTTCGATTTTAAGTGTTCGGTGTAGTTTTTGGGCATGAACTCCAGCCACGTGGACAAACACGCAACATTGAATTTTTTCTCCTTTGTTAGCAGCTCCAGAAGCGAAGGAGTATATCTGATATGAATTCAACCACGACCTCCAGTTTAACGCCAAGTTGCCCTGTAAGGATAGTGGTCCTGGCAGTTTCAAACCTGATAACGCCATATCCATTGGTTCGTGAACATCTGACACCATGTAAATAAGCACGCGTTGACACAGCGAGTGGAGTTGAACGACTGGTTTATTTTAGCTCTCACTTTACCACATCGACTAGCCCGCCCCCGCACTCCGCGTGAGCGCGCCCCCGCAGTTACGACATGGGTCGCATATATTACAGGCACAACTCGTTTACTGGCAATGCGTGTTTCTGGCCGCATGGACCACAATAGTCAGACATGTGCTGCATGGGTCTGGGAACGCCCCCTCTGTCACGCGCCGGTGTCACACACCGGTGCCACACAAAAAAAACGTATATGTTGCTGGTAACATATGTAATTATTACAGAAACGGCACCCCATCGGCCTGCCATAAGTGACTGTTACCCTTGCATTATGTCGTCCTGACTACGAGTTGATCATATGGAATAAACAGCCCTGTAACTGTCACTTGATCGAGATCAACAGGAGAGAGAAGATCCATTTTGCTTAGTGTGTTTAATACTGTTTGCATAGTACTTCATTGCTCCAATATGCCTTGCAAGAAGGGACGGTTCTCTAAAGAATTACTACGTACCGCGGAGTCGACACCATTTGTGATCTCTGAACTGGACAAAGCGGAGGCGGGTACATCTTCCCGTCGACACTCAGGAATCTCACCTGAGCCATCCGGCGGATCCGAGCTACATGGTGACGACTTGGTTCGACTCATTGAGACGAATAATGCTTCTCTGCTGGCAAAGTTGGCTATTGTGGAGCGTACGCTAGCTGATCTACATTCTGGCTCGCGTCGAGACAGGTCTCAGTCCAAGGCGCCATCACCCTCAGATGAACGGACGCATGAGGGAACAGTACGGGATGCCGTTCGTCACAGGAAGCGCCCAAAACCAGTGGCGCCATCTTCCGATTCTTCGCCGTCTCCGAGTGACCAGGAGGACGAGTCGGCCAGTGACCAGGAGTCGACATCATCACGGCGCCATTGCAACAAGCGTAGTGGTCGAAAGCGTCGACACTCGTCGACTGACTCATCAAGCTGTTCATCACGGGAGGACTTATTAGGAGATCTGTTATGTTCGGTACATAGCAAGAAGCGGGCTGCAAAACGGGGTAAGCATAAGTTACTGCCCCATAAATTTGTAGTCAGGGAGGGGAAGAAAAATAGAGTTAAACAGGGCGATGCCAATTGGCATGAGTATTTATTAGCTTTATTTCGCATGACCCAGTCCTCTTCCACGCCGTCGTCGTGGACCGAGCCAATAATGAGACACGTCCAGGATCTGTTAGAGATGGCAGAGAGTTGGGAATGGTCAACTTGTCTGGGTTTTTCTGAGAAAGTTTTTCAGATGTTGGATGATAAGCGGTTGAAGTCGGGTTGGGATGACTACCCGGCTATTAAGGATGTGCAGCGCGATTTGTTTGGGACCGGGGTACGGGTGAAGACGGTTCCTAAAGTTGCAGTCGGGTCGAGTCGACAAACTAGGGATACCTATGATAGAATAACTGATGGCCCGATTTGCACGATATGAAATACTGGGAAAGATTGTGGGTTCTCTGAGTCTCACGGGTCGCCTCCACGCCGTTACTGCCACATATGTGGCTGGTGTGCATTTAAGCTGGGGTACAAGGCAAATCACCGTGAATTAGACTGTCGGTTTAAGTCTCGTTCATCGACGCTTAAACCGACAGTTGGCTTGAAGAACGCTAATCCAGGTTTTTAGGTATGCAGTCTCATGTGTCTTGGCTGCCTATCATTCCCCAGGTGAATCAAAGTCTGTTTGAAAGTCTGCCTATCCGAGTGTCAATAGTTCGTGATTCTATACGTGATGTTGACAATGTGTTCCTCATAAGTCCCGTGTCCGGGGGGGTGTCAGGTCCCTCAAATGTGGCATCGAGGATGCAAACTAATGATACTGTTCTGCGCCCTAGGGTTTTGGACGTTAATATTGCTCATGATGTTGATGACGACCTCGGCTCTAACTGCTCGGGGGGCCGTGGGCCTCAGTCCCCAACGTCCCCTGTGCCGTTGACAATTTCTTTTGATACAGATACTACCTCGCCTACCGTACGGTTAGTGCATACGGGTAGCCCTTTGTGTGATGCTGGTATGGCCCATATAAGCGTGCAGTTGTTACGTGACACCTCTGGGTCCCATGCTTTGGCGTCCCCCCTGACTAATATAGTTGATAATTTTAATACTGTTAATCTTGTTATGCCTGTTAACACTCACTTGCGTCGCCCGCTCGGTCGATGTATTCCTCTGGGTGACCTACCCTCTTCTTCACCACTGGTTCCCTCTGGCGCTCCAATAGCTTTCTCGGGTTCACAGTCTCTGATCTATCGTCATGTCAGACACCCGGTCGATCGCTTGGTCGAGGTTCCAGCCCCTTTGGCGGACCTCCGTCCTGGTGTACTCCGAGCCTACACTGATCTTAATGGCCTCAGGGTCGATCCCTGTCCTGTCTCCTAGTCACACTACTGACTCTCTGACCGTATCGGTCGTCTCATCGTCTCCATTGCTTCCTAAGGTGTTGATGAACGATCCGGCTTTGCAGCCTTCGCGTTGTAGGCTTGTGAGGCCCCCGAGTGATCTCTCAACCAAGGAACATGGGTCCTTTTCTAACACTTCAGCCCCTTTTTCGGGTTTCCCCCCTAACGTCTTGGTGCCATTGGGCTCTCGTGAAACTCGCTGTGATGCTCCACCCTGTCCCCCTGTTATATCACTGGCCGCTGGGAGTGACGCGGCCACCGTGCGCATCCCCAATAAGGTCTTTTGCCCGTTGGGGCCGCTTGAGTTTAAACCGTTATTGTTGCCGTTTTGGCCTACTGTTAAGCCAGATGTAAGCTCTAGTTATCTTGATGTTTATACCGCTGTTAGACGTACCGGCCTGCCCAACTATCTGGCGGCTAGGGTCCAAGTCCCCTCAGGCCTACACATCCCATCCTGGAGGAATCTGCTGGAGGGGTACCATGATGAGTTATTAGTTGATTATTTGGAGTTTGGTTGGCCTAGTGATTACGCTGTAAATAAAATCCCTACCCCTACTTATATAAATCATAAAGAGCGTCCTGAGTATGACGTTTGGATTGAAAAGTATGTGTCAAAAGAACTTGCCTGCAATGCACTGCTGGGTCCGTTCGATTGCCCTCCTTTTACTCCTTGGGCCCAGGTCAGCCCGATTATGATGAGAGCAAAAAAGAATACACTTGAACGACGGATCATCGTCGACCTCAGCTTCCCCAAAGGGCGTAGTGTAAATTCTGGCATTAGTAAGGGTTTCTTTCAAGGTACTAAATGTTCTTTTAACTTGCCCAGCATTATGGACCTTGCTGTAGAGGTAACCCGGCTCGGACGTGGGTGCTATGTCTGGTCCATTGATCTAGCAAGGGCTTATCGACAGTTTCCCACTGTTTGGCATTACTTTTAATTCTCAATTATATTTTGATATCGCCCTCCCCTTTGGGTGCCGTACATCCAGCCTGGCTTATGCTAGGACCACTGAGGCAGTTTCTTTCTTAATGAATAAGGAAGGCTTCTTTACTTTATGTTATCTTGACGATTTCATGGGGGTGGCAAGGGACTTCGAAGAAGCTAGTGAAGTGGGCGTGTCTACTCGCCTTGAGCAATTTGCGCACTCGTTCAACGGGCGCGCAAATTGCTTCCGCATGTGCACGCGAGGGTTCGCGGGGGTAAAGCGTTGCTTAGCGACTAGCTAAGCAACGGAAGGGGGTCGGGCGTTCGGGGCCTGACCCGGCAGACGTGTTTATGCGCGCTCTGTCATTTCAGCCGATATTTGGTCTTTTTCTTATCTAAATTCTAAAACTAATGTAATCAAACCACACGGGAGGGAAAGGGAGTTACCTGCTCCTTTAATAGGTATACACATTTCGCTGGTATCCTTGTTAGTTATGGTAAGAATAAAGTCGTGAGCTCTTGTGAAGGTGGACTGGGACGTTCCTTGCATTCTTTACTATCCTCCAGTATTACTGTAGATTAACCGCTATGGAAAACCTGATATTCGATTGCTTTATATGTAATTAAGGGCCTTAAGCCTAAGCAGGCCTTATGCAGTTACTTAACCCATCTGCGGGAATATAATGACAAACTCTAACCGAATCTAACGTAGTGTTACTTTAGGGCGGAAATTAACGACATTAACTTAGAACTGATTATCAGTGACAGCGGCGGCATCCCTAGCCGTACGCGTACTTCTGGAATTATTCAGTAACATAATTAATATACCGAAATGCGAAGGGGACAGCCAGTTAGTTGAAATAACCTAACTTATGGAAGTAGGGAAACTTTAGGCCTATAAATGCGCTCGACGGCAAATTGCGTATGTAGACGAAACTCTGGCTGTCCGCCTTTAGCGCGGAGAGGACACCGACGGCGACGGACTAACTGCAGACGGGAGGAGGAGCCGCAGCAGCCCGCGGCAGGCCCAGGAAACTCACATGGAAATTATTACATAATATTACATGAAATTAACACGTTAGGCTCGCCTTAAGCGGGGGCAGAATAGCCGAACGGTTAAACTAGTAAAGGTTATCGCCGGATTGTAGCTCTGCTAGCGCAGTTAGGTCTGCAGTTGTCTCTACATAAATCTACGCCCCCGACTACAGATCTGATCTGGTTAGGTTATCGTGTTAATACCACGTTGATGGAGTTGTCCATCCCCAAAGAGAAGCTATTAGACATCATCTCTGAATGCTATGTTTGGAAATTCGGTGCGTCGGTTACGAGGAAGAATGTACAACAATTAGTTGGTAGACTCCAGTGTATATCTAGGTGTGTAACCCCAGCATGAATAGGGTGCTAGATTTTTTAAGGGGGGCGCCCTTTGTAGGTCGTACCACTGTTTCAATCGAATTAGTGTGGGATGTCCGCTGGTTCATCCGCTATGCGGAGACAACCAACGGCCTCATTTTATTAAGGCCTTTTCCCAAAAACCACTGGGTGATCGAGTGTGACTCATCTTTGCTTGGGGGCGGGGCTTTTTCAGTCACAGGTTTTTTCTCTGAACGTTATACAGCAGAATTGTTGTCTCTTGGTTACCACATATCCCAGCTCGAAGCTCTTAATTTAATTGTCGCGCTTCGCGAGCTGACCCCAACGCACCCCGAACAGTTCTTAGTAATCATTAACACTGACAATGAAGCCTCACAGCAGGTTCTCTCCACTGGGAAGGGCAGGGACCCATTTCTGTGTGCATGTGCGCGTGAGTTGAGGAGATTTGCCGCTCTCCATAGTTGTGAAGTCAGGATAACCCATAAACCCGGTAAATCATTGGTCTTGGCTGATGCGCTTAGTCGAAGCTACTTCGATAAGGCAGCGTATGCCAGGTCGAAAAAATTATGCTTGGAACTGGGTTTGTCGCGGGTACGTGTCACCCATGATATTTCTGTCTTTGATAAGGAACTTTAATGCTCAGCCTGACCCTATCCCTTCATGTTCAGTTTGTCTCACTGTAGTCTTTTTCTTTATTTGCCCTCGACTACAGCTCGACATACTGACCTGCACAACACTGTCTAAACGCTTTTCAGGCACGGGTTATCGAAAGGTACATGGCGTAATAAATGTGCCCAGTTTGATAAATTTAGTGAGTTCTGTAAAAACTTTAATGTTAATAAGAAATCTCCAAAACAATATGACCTGATGTTGTACCTCGCTCACTTAGCAAATAGTCTTAGGTGACCAAGTGCAGTGAACAACTACTTCAGTGGCGCAAAAACATATATTATGATGATGGGGGGAAGAACCAAGGAATTTGACTCATACTGTGTTGGCCTCGTAAAGAAAGGGGTGTTAAATGTGAAAGATGTTGCTGTGTCGAGAGTGTTTCCACTAAAAGTCAAGCATGTTATGCAGATGTTCAAGTATTTTAAAAACCTAGGGCCACATGGCCGAGTGTTAAATTTGGCATTGATAATTGGATATTTCACATTACTAAGACAATCTAATTTTTTTTTCTCAGAGTCCCCTTGTGATCCGGGGCACTACCTGACAGGTGCCGACATACGTATCCACAAGAGGTCACTCAAGGTACGCGTCCGGTCCACCAAGATGACACGCCAGCAAGGCCAGACCTACTACGTACGGCTGCCAAAAATCCCTAGCTCCATCTGCTGCCCCGTGCATCTTTGGAGGCAATACAAGGCCGTAACTCCCATCTCCAAGTCCGGTCCAGCCCTGCTGCTGTGCTCTGGGGAGCCCTTGACAGCTCGCCTATTCCTGCTCGCCCTCAGATTGGCAGGTGATAAGTGTGGGCTTCAAGGTAAGAAGATTACGGCCCACAGTCTCAGACGGGGGGCAGCTAGAGCGTGTGCGGAAGCTGGAGTCCCATTGGAACAGGTCCAGGAACTCAGCAACTGGCGTTCGTCCTGCATTTTTAATTATGTGGATAAGCGTAGCTTCAAAGCAGGTCCTTCAGCACTCGCTTCGCTATTTGGCTGAGTGCTGAAGATCCTCTAAACAATGCTGTTGTGGACTCGACCAGTACTTTTGAGTGATTGCTATTTGTAATAATTAATGTTCCGTATAGCTTATGCATATTTGTTAATTCATGTGTCGTTAGTATATTAATGATCAATTCATAATAATAATAAAATTTTATTGGCCCACAAACTGAGGTCGCCGTGTTCTGTTACTTAATTACAGGTTGTTGCTCTGGGTGCAGCTGGCCAGCAAGTGACGAGTCCAGTGCACCTTGGTCAGCACAGTGCGTATGCGGACGCAGCGCCAACTGTTCCCCTGGTGTTGAACCCAGGAACCACAAGGGTGGCAATTTATCAAAGAAGTAGTATAGCCAGAGCCCTTCTGCCTTACATCTGCATACAGGTCTGTATACGCGCTATATATGTGAATACATACTGTATTTAGAGATGACTGCATCATATATTGTAGAGTGGTCCTCCATTTGTCACTGGTAAGTTAACCCATGTGTAGTCTGTTTCACTCTCAGACTTATTGCAAGGGGCCTAAGCTCTGACACTTTAACACTCAGATTTTAACCAAAAACTGCCAAGGAAAGCTTTCACACCTCAGGTTGCCAATGGTTCTCTGGGTTGCACCTCTATTGACAGCTGAGCTCACTGAGTGTGAATGTGTCAGAGCTTATACCCTTGGAATAGGTGTGACAGTGGATTGGATTTGGTTTATAAGGGTCTATGCCACAGTGCACTGCACACACATATTTCTGAAGGCACCCACTACACAACAGTCAACTTGCTACATGCAAATGAATTACCATTGTGAAGGATCTGGCACAGTCATCCTTACATTTAGGAACACTGGTAAGTTATTCTTCACCTGATATTGCAATATTATTTATATATTATATATAATACATACATATGTATGTGCATATATACATATAGCTTTAAAAGTATGTGTACATGTACAATCACATGCATAATCAAAAATAAATAAAATATAAATGGAATATTATTTAGGGTAATGGCAGTGTTTGGTTAAAATCTGAGTGTGAAAGTGTCAGAGCTTAGGCCCCTTGCATTGTTACAATAAGTCTGATAGTGACACAGACTACATATGGATTAACTTAGCAGTGACAAATGGAGTACCACTCTAAGATATGTGATGAAGTCATCTCTAAATACAATATGTATTTATATGCATATATATAGTCATGTATATATGTCTGCATATGTATATATATATATAGATGTAAATGTATGTATATGTATATGTATGTATATATATGTATACATGTTGTAACATAGCAGTGAATATATGGAGACTGCTTCCTGACAGGTAGTTTGCCTTTTATAGTGGTTACAGCTCATGTTTGGACCGTCCTACTTGTCCCATCTCTTCGTTAGGACTGGCCTACCCAGCAACTATATAAGGAGCATAGTCACACACTCTTGGCACTCTACTCCGAGACATCGAGGTGTCAACATCTCCAAGTCAGTTAGGCCTGAAACCTGATCTGGCTAGTTACAGCTTATGGGATGGATTCAACTTGCTGAGCTTCTACAATATGGACCAATGGACGTGAGGAGGATTGGTGACTGTGGTGTCTGCCTTTTCCCACACCACTGCTGCTTAGCCTCACATGTACATCCATCATCAACTGAGACTCTATACCGGTATGGTTGGCGACGGCTCACAGACAATGGATCATCTATATCTATCAACTCTTCAAGGCAACTGAGACATACAAGAAGCACCAAGAGGACTGAGTGTATCTATCATCCATATGGATTACACAGACAGTTGTGAGTGTAATATCATACCATTGAGAATTTATATGTAACTGTACACTTTGTAATTGAGAATATATGTTATAAGTACATATTTGTGTATCGTTATTTGTCTTCTTTACTAAAAATAGAAGATGTTCCAAATTCTCTTTTCTCCTCACTATATTAGCTAGTCTATAAGATTAGGCATTAGTTATTATATGTGACAATGTGAAGACAGCAGCCTATCGGCGCAAGGAATCCCGGCTTCCCAGCACCAGGGTTCCCGGCCTGCCGGTGCCAAGACTCCCGGCACCAGGCCTTAATTCAAATAATATAAATATAAATAAAATGTGATAACCAACAATAAAATAAATGAAATATAAATGCAATAATATACAAGAAATGCCATATTTGTGGGGATTATGCATCAGATGCATAATTACAGTGTTATTTATGAGCATAGCTTACTGGCCTCCCGTCCCCAGGCCTTCCCATAAATAATATGAATAGAAATAAAAAAGTGATAACCAACAATAAAATAAATCAAATACAATAATATTTAAGGTATGTTTTTCTTAATGTTGTACCAGCAAGACAAGCCATATTTGTGGTGATTATGCATCAGATGCATAATCACAGTGAATTATTTATTATGCATATATATATGTATATTGGTATGTAAAAAAGATATCTAAATGATGTACAACAGTCCCCACAGGACCTCCCCCAGTGGCAAGTGGAAGTATATGAGTGGGCCACAGACCAGCAAATACCCCAAATGGTTGACTGGAGGTTCCTCTATTGTTTGGGATTAATGGCTATACCAACACAGTACTATCATGGGTTTTTCTGTCCTGTAGCCATGTGTTGTAACTACTGAATTATTTCCTAATATTCACTGTTAATTTACTCAATCCGGTCCGAACTAAATGTCCTAGGAATATCCAGGAAATTAGATATCATTTTTGGCTTTCTAGTGATGTATTCCAATATGAAAACATCCTAAAACTCAGTGTTCCACAACCATATTTGTGAACCTGCACCTTAATCCTATATGAAATTCGACCTTGGAAATTGCACCGGGGCTCGAATGAGGTATTTAACCACCATAGCCCGATCGAGGTAAGCTCTCCAACCTGTTCATGGGCTTTGATCTGGCTTCTGGTCTGCCTTAGTAGTGTTGCCTTGCTTGCACTGGTGTCCCTTAGTGGTTGGGTTAGACGCTTAATGTCTTGGCTATATCCATATGCTAATGTTTTTAGGTGGATTATCCTTCTGTTTTCTAGTAGCTTTACTTTAGTTCTTTTGTGTAGGTCATAAGTGGGGTGTAGTTTGTCTACTTTCAGGCAGATTTTCAGGGTCCTATTTTGTAGTATCTGCAGTTTTTTAAGTAGCTCTTTTTTAGCACCCATGTAGATTACATCCCCACAGTCAAAGTAGGGGAGTACCATGCCTTTGAAGATTTTTATTGACATATCTTGTGTCATATAGTTTCTTAGTTTAGCAAATAGCCATAGTTTGTGATTTACTTTTTGTATGATTTTTGTTACACATAGATTGTAGTTTAGCTGGCTATCTAGTTCTAGACCTAGGTATTTGTAGTGATTTACACTTTCGAGTGTTTGGTTTCCTAGTGTGCATTGTAGGTTTCTTCCTGTGATTGCTGTATGTGAGAAGAGCACTGTTTTAGATTTATTTGCATTAATGGTTATTTTATTGGATTCACACCAGCTGTCCAGCTTTAGCAGGAGGTTGTTCAGCTTGGTTGCTCCCTCCTCTACTGTGCTTCCTTCTGCATATACTACAGTGTCATACAGCTGGAGACATTCTGTCTCCAGCCATTTTTCTAGATCGTTTATGTGTAGTATAAATAGTAGTGGTCCCAGCACTGATCCTTGGGGTACACCACAGGTGACAGTTTGCTGGTCTGAGAGTGTACCATTTACTTTAGTTTTTTATGTCTGTTGCTTAGCTAGCATTTTATCCAGTTTATTGATTTGGATTTAATGCCCATGTTGTTTAATTTTCTTATTAATATGCTGTGGTCTACAGTGTCAAAGGCTTTGCTGAAGTCGATGAAGGCTTCTCCAACTAATTTCTTTTGGTTCAATGATGCCAGCACATCATTTGTTAGGTTTGCTATTGTTTTAGATGTAGAGGGTAGTTTTCTGAAACCTCCTTGCCTCTCGTTTAGTATATTGTTTTTTTCCAGGTGCTCATGTATGTGCCTGTGGAATATTTTTTCAATTAGCTTGCCTGGTGTTTGCAAGATTGATATTGGTCTGTAGTTCCCCATGTTTTGTTTGTCACCACTTTTGTAGATGGGGGTGATGGTTGCCATCTTCCATGCTGTGATGAAGTGCCCCTGCTCAAATGATTTGTTGAATAGGTCGACTGGGATGGCTTGGAGTGCCTCTTTTAGTATTTTTGTGGGGATTCCATCTATTCCACTTGGTTTGTTTTCATCTATGTCATTTATTAGTTGTGTTAGTTCTTTTAGGTCAGTTTTGCAGGTGGGGATTTCATCCTGGATATTTTCTGACTTGTTTTCCCAGATTCTTGTGAATTTCTTTGATAACCTTTGTCCTACCGTGACAAAGTGTGTATTTAGTTTGTTTGCTGCATCACTTTCTGTGTCCATATTTCCATCCTTATCCTGAAAGCTTATGCATTCTTCTATCTTATTTTGGGGGAATAGTAAGCTTACATTTTTCCAGAACTTATTTGTGTTGCTTCCCCAGACCTTGTCTTATTTTATTATGTATTTCTTTTTTGCTGCCCTTACTGCTTTGAGGGAGTTGTTTCTGGCAGGATTATAGGCCCTTTTATCCTATGGGTCTTTAGTACGTTTCACTTTGTCACCTAGCTTTCGTTTTGTTGCGATATGCGTTAACAGTTCCCTGCCTACTCACGGGTCTTGGTTTCTCTGTATTTTTAGTTTCTTTATGGGACACATCTCATCTAATGATTGTTTTATTTCTGTGACAATGTTATTCCAGTAGATATCAGTGTCATCCCTGTCTGTTGTGAGGTTGTCTATATTTTCATGCAGGTGTTTTTTTAGTGTTTCTTTTGAGTAGTTTTTTAGGGATCTGCCCATCTTATATTTATATTGGCTTGTGCTTTTGAGTTTTTTTCTCGTTACATATATTAGCTCATGGTCACTTATACCCCAGCTTCTAGTGCCCCATTTTATGGCATGGTTTGAGTTGGTTAGTATTAGGTCAATTGTTGAGCTGTTGTTGCCTAGTCTTGTGCTGTCTGTAATAAGTTGCTGTAGCCCTAGGATTTTGACAGTGATTTGTAGCATTAGTTTATTTGTGTCATTGCTACTGTAGTTTATGTTGAAGTCCCCTAGCACAAAGATTTCTGCATTTGTTAGTTTTCTCACTGTATTTATGCTTTTGTCTAGAGTTTCAAGGAATGCTTCGATATCCCCGGATGGTGGTCTGTAGAGGCTTGCTATGGCTATGTTAGCCTGCTTCTCCTTTTATTAGGCACCATAGTAGCTCCAAGTGTTCATTTGAGAGGTTTGCTATTTTTAGGGCCTCAGTGTCAAGATTTTTTTAGGTTTTGCAGTAGATTGCGACACCTCCACCTTTTTCTGTTTGGTTTGCTATGTTAATTTGCTGTCTGTCATTACGAACAAGCCTATATCCTTCTATGTTTAGTCTGTGCATCTTCATAGGGTCAGAGTAGGGCTGGGGACTGCAAATAATGAAGTTTTGAAAATACTATGGATATTTCAATTTCACACGGCAAAAGATTGAGGAAGGATACTTCCTCAGATGATGACAAAGGAACAAACAAAGGTCATACGACAACGACATTTCCAAGAATTTTGGTAATTATGGGCTCAGACAGTGATACTACTTTGTCAAAGATGTCACCATTCGCCATAGCGAAAGGGATCAAAGGCATTGTCAGAGATCCCATCAGTGTTAGAAAAATGGGAAGTGGTATCTTGGTGGAAGTCGGCAAAAAATCACACGCAGACAATCTGCTAAGAACCACCAACCTGGCAACGGTTCCTGTGAAGGTCACACCACACAGGACTTTAAATACAAGTGTCATACGATGTGCAGATCTAATTGATTGCTCTGAGGATGAAATTGTTAGAGAATTGGCTGACCAGAAAGTTACACATGCATTTCACATCCATACCAAAAGAGAAGGTGTCAGAAAGCCGACTCAGACTCTTTTCTTGACATTTGAGACAACGGTGCTCCCAAATTCAATTAAAGTTGGATATTTAAATGTCAGAGTTGATACATACATCCCTGGCCCGCTCTGTTGTTTCAAATGTCAAAGATTCGGACATGGTAAAGATAGATGCAGGCAGCAATTGGTTTGTGCTAAATGTACTGGAAATCATGATGACAATTCATGTGAAAGTAGCATTTTAAAATCTGCCAACTGCAAGGGAGATCATCCATCGTACTCTGGGCAATGCACAAAATATGAATTTGAAAAAGAAGTGCAGAAGATTAAGCATACAAGACAGGTCAGTTTCCCAGAGGCAAGAAAGATTGTTGAAAGTTTGAATGTCAAACTCAGAGCATCATATGCAAATGTGATAATGTCTGTTGCCCCAAGTCCAGTCAAGTCGGTCTGTGTTTCAGTTGAAACACAGACTGAAATGTCCTGGCCAATTGAGGGTGCTAATGAATTTGTAACATTGGAGGACTACCGTATTACAACACGTAAGCCTAGCACTAGCACTTCAATTTCTGTACAAACTAATACATCTAAAGAACAAGAAACATCAAATAGCAAGAAAGTAACACAGAAGACCAATAGCAATGCGTCAAGCAATTTAAAATCACAACCGCCCTTAAACACAAACTCGCAAGTGACAAAGAAAATAAATAATAAATCACAAAGAACTGGAAGACAATCGAAGGGCTCAAACGACCCTGTCAAATTATTCAACAAGTTTGGGCACTTGGATGATATCGAGGTGGAGAGTGGAACGAGAGCTAGGTCTCACTCTCCAGTTCACCCTCTGTAGCATTTTAGTTGTTAATAACTATATATTTATTGTTTTAAATGGCTGCTGCAACTATGATACAGTGGAACTGTCATAGTTTACAGGCAAATCGAAATGAACTGGAACTAGTCATTCAAAAATATAATTCATCTGTAATTTGCCTGCAAGAAACAAAAATAGATAATGCAAATATGACTTTAAAAGGTTTTGCATCTTATCACAAAATGGGCACAACAGATGCTATGGGTAGGGCACATGGTGGGGTGTCTATTTTTACAAAAAGCTCTCTGCCACAGAGTGAAGTTAATTTAAATACAAATTTACAAGCTGTCGCTGCCAAAGTAACTCTTCACACCACAATAACATTTTGTTCATTATATCTTCCTCCTTCTAGTCCTGTAATACCTGCAGATTTAACAAATCTTTTTGCTCAATTACCCCAACCCTGTATCATGATGCGCGAAAAGGAAGATTCTGACGCATGCGCAGAAGCGAGGGACACGTCTGAGCACGGGAACACGCTGAAACCACCACACCGTTGATGTTATTATGTTTTGTCCGTCCTTATTTCTGGTGTCAGTTTCACTTCCGCCATTTTCGTTCTCATATATTTTACTTGCCTTTCCCTTTGCTAGCTACGCCCGGACTGTTTGGATTACCAGCTTTATTATATCCTTTTTGGCCATTTGCTGGCCTCCATTTTCCATTTTTTTCGCTGTGTTTTCCGGTGTTGCGGATTCCGAGGGACACCAGTTTCACAGGGACACATCGCTCCTGCACACGCGTCAAACTCGAACAGCATCGTCACTAACCTTATAAATTTAATATAATGTTTTTGCTAAACATGTTTTCTATATGTGTACCAAGCGATTTGTTTGTAGCTGGTGTAATTTTAGAGATATTTCACTTTTTCTGTATTGTCTGTATGAAGACTGCTCACGGCCATTGACAATGCCTTGAGTTTGACGGTACGCGCAGTGTAAAACGTTAGTTTTATTCAAAATTAATAGAATTCAAGAACCCTAACCTTATAAATTTAATATAATGTTTTTGGTAAAGATGTTTTCTATATGTGTACCAAGCGATTTATTTCTAGATGGTGTAATTTGGGAGATATTTGACTTTTTCTGTATGAAGATTTGCTCACAGCCGTTAACAATGCATTTGAATGGAAGTGTCCCTGTGAAACTGGTGTCCCTCGGAATCCGCAACACCGGGTTTTCCTCATTTCCCGTCATGTGACTGTTTAATCAAACCCACCACTTGGTGCGCTGGCTGTTCTCTTGGTTAAATGGTTGCTATATTATATGTATAAATGTATATATATGAATGTGAAAGATGTGTGATGATGGCGATGATGGTGATGATGCTGATGATTGTGAAAGTACAACATTTGAACACTTTGACTTCTGGATACTGAATGGTTTATTCCCGACCAGGGCTCACTGAACCGCCAGCTAAAATTTCCTAGCCACACTGCGCTCAATTAAGCGCACGGGATGCGAGTGCGATTGGCTTGTCATCTTGCATTAACACGGCACCCAGACCTGACTGACAAGCATCTACTTGAATAACGATGGGTTTCTTGACATTGTAATACAACAACACAGGAGCAGTTCTTAACTTTTCCTTCAATTTATCAAAAGCAGCTGTTCGGTTTGCCAGTGCCACACGACATCCTTAGCAAAGAGTGTGCGCAGTGGTTTGGCAATCTCGGACATGTTAGGTATGAACTTGTGCACATACCCAACCATGCCCAGGAACCTTTGGACGCCTTGTTTGTTACGCGGCTCTGGCATATCTACTATTGCTTGTATTCTGTCTGGATCAGGCTTCACACCCTTTTAATATTACTGAATGCCCAGCCACGTTTGGGACACCAGATAATACTACAGAAACTCTCCCCTTCATATCACTTGTCTATCAACTCATTAACCAATGCTAAGGAAGAATGAAGACAAGTCACACAGATAAACAGTAGAGAAGTTGTGCTTTAATAACACCAACTCCTGTCCACCTACCAGTGACCTATCATCCACACCCCTTGCCTTCTAGCCACACAAAATCTCATTACCACTTTAGCCTGTAAAGAAGCAGTGCCTACAGCCCATGGGACAGGAGTCCTATGGCTGTGTACACACTCAATTGGAATAGATGAATTTTGATAGCATCAGGCAGAGTGTCTGGGGTTCCTGCTCAAGAGTAAGTGTGTCTCACTCAAGAGCCAGGAGTAGAGTGATCTCTCTTTAGTGTGTCTGAAGCAGAATCTAGAATAATGATCTCAGATTTGAGGCTAGTGTGGTCAGAGGGCCAATGGGATGCAGGTGACTGGGCAGTCCACAGCCAGCCAATCAGGCACCTCCACAGTCAGGGTGGGTGGCACCCTCCCCCAGTAGGGGTGGCTGTCACTCAACCCAGCCGCAGGTGGTGCCCTGTGTGTATATGCAAATTAGGCTGGTGTGCACACCCAGTGGTCATGTAGGGACAGATAGCTGCATACAGTTACAATAGATCTCTGTTAAAATGGTCTTTTCTCCAATTGTACTCTTTAGGGATGCATAGAGAAACATTTCAACAATCATGTACTGAATCTCATATAGGAACATTTCTTCATTAATCTCAGGCATAATATATGAACATATATTGCTCACAGCTTATATCATTGTTGGAAGGGAAGGTGAATGGCAGGTGAATGGCAGCAGAGGGAGAGGGAGACCAAGAACATCATGGTTTACACATATTTCACAGTGGACAGGCTTGAATTATTCACAGTCTATCAGAACAGCACACCATCGGGACAAGTGGAGAACCATTGCATCCAACCCGCGACTAGAGGACGGAACTTTTGATTGATTGATTGATTATATCATGTCATAATGCGAGTGGGATATTATTACTTTTAGTTTATATAACATAGTCCCCAATCCATCGCCCAAGAATAATAATGCTGTCTGCCAATATCTAATTCTTAACTGAAAATCCGTATATTTTTACACCCTGCTGGGTAAGTTGATGACCTACATACTTTACTGTGGTTTTTCATAACAGAGATTTTGTCTCGTTTAATTTGAGATTAACCGACCTAGCTCGGTCCAACATGGCCTTGAGCCTCTCCTTGTGCTCCTCAACCGTTGACCCATATACCAAAATGTCATCTGTGACTATCCCGATACCGGGTAGATCGCCTATGACACGGTGTATTTCCTGAATAAAAGTGTCACCGGCTGTTTTGATGCCAAAAGGCAGGCGGGTGTACCTGTACCGGCCCCACGGAGTGTTAAACGTGCACAGATGCAAACTTTCTTCATCTAACTCTATTTGCCAATACCCTGTCATTGCATCAAAAACTGAGAAATATTTCGCATCTGCTGTCTTGGCAATAATTTTGTCAATTGTTTTGGTAGGGAAAGGCCCTCTCTTTATCGCTTTGTTCAACTTAGTCGGATCCAGACAAATCATTATCTTATTTGGCTTTTTTACGATAGTTATGGAATTAACCCACTCGGTAGGTTCATCCTGCTCAACTAGTACACCTAACTCTACCATGCGATCAGGTTCACTACATACTTTACTTTGAATAGCAAATGGGATCCTTCTAGGTGGATCTATAACAGGTTGTAGTTGTACAGATTTATCAACATGAATGACAGCATTTGCTTTGATAAGACCTAACCCTTGAAACACGTCTCTGTATTCGCTTACCAGCTGATCAGCCCGGGTGCTGGGACTGTTGTTCGGCTTGGAAATGTTCGTTGGCATGGCAGAATGCACCTCATCAACCCCCGCCAGCAGGTTCAATGTCACACAAGCCTGTTTTCCCAAAATAGGCTGACAGTTCCGCACAACTTGGAACCAGAACTTTCTGCCGTTCACGTCAACCGACGCCTCCCCCTCAGGAGTGATCCGATGTCCCGAGAACGTTACCAACGAACATCTGATGTTCGTCAGCTGCTCCGGAGCAACTCTGTTGAAGACGTTCCTCAGAAGCATGTTTGCCTCCGACCCGGTTTCGAGCTTGAACTTGACAGGGCGACCGTTCACTCGGACGGTCGCGTACCACAGCTCGGCATCCTGCTCGGCACCGCGGTCAACAGTACCGACAAACAGATCCGTTGTCAGCACGTTGACCTCTGCCGGATCCGGGTCTTGCTCAGCATTGTGAGGGTCGGGCTCTTCGACAGCCAACTCGCTGACCCTGCCCAGTCTGCTCCGGCAGACCTTACCGAAGTGCCCGATCTTCTTGCAGGCTATGCAAGCTTTGCCTTTCGCTGGGCAGACTCCCCGGCGGTGCTCGTACCCACAGTTCTGACAGCAGATCTTGAACTCTCCTGCACCGGCACCGCCAGCATTCCAAGATGGCGGTTTCCAAGATGGCGTCGCCGATGACCGGACCGCCGGTGCACCGGTACGTGCAGTAGCATAGTTCCTAAGAAAATCAATTTCCTTACTCTCAACATCTGATTTGATGTCCTCCAACAGATCTGAACTGAATTCACTCATTTCACACATACTCACACACTTCTCCAGAGTTAACTCAGCCATTTGCAGCAGTTTGTTATGCAAATTAACATTCCGTACACCAGCCACTAACCGATCGCGCAACAGCGACTCCTCCACTGTTCCATATTCGCAATCCTTTACCTTGTCTCGCAACGGCGTGATGTACATGGCCATAGTTTCTGTAGCTTGATTATGCGAATTAAATTTGTACCTTGTTATTATC
This sequence comes from Branchipolynoe longqiensis, assembly GCA_030323885.1. Taxonomy (NCBI): domain Eukaryota; kingdom Metazoa; phylum Annelida; class Polychaeta; order Phyllodocida; family Polynoidae; genus Branchipolynoe; species Branchipolynoe longqiensis. The sequence goes on along the minus strand of CM059198.1, from coordinate 10,618,268 downwards.
AAACTACACTTGCCTACACAATATGTCTTGAATGCCTCTGTAAGTGGTCTGATCCTGTCTCGGTGAGCGAGCGCGATGGACATATTGGCGAAAACTTTTTGCGCTTCCTCGCCAGCGATGTGAAGGAAGATGGAGCATTGCACTCGTTCCGCCTTCAATATGACACCTGCAGCAATCGCGTATATGTCATATGCTCTGATCCATGTTTTCCAGTTTGATCTCGCATTGTTGCTGAGGACAAGCTGACCAGGCGGCTGCAAACCCGGCAGTGTATTAGCGGGTGGCATTCTTCCTCATCTGACACCATGTGAAAGTACAACGTCTGAACACTTTGACTTCTGGATACTGAATGGTTTATTCCCGACCTGCAGAAGTCAAAGTGTTCAGACGTTGTACTTTCACATGGTGTCAGATGAGGAAGGATGCCGCCCGCAAATACTTTGCCGGGATTGCGGCCGCCTGGTCAGCTTGTCCTCAGCAATAACGCACGATCGAACTGGAAAACATGGATCAGAGCATATGATATATACGCCACGGCGGCAGGTGTCATATTGAAAGGAGAACGAGTGCAATGCTGCATCTTCCTTCACGTTGCCGGCGAGGAAGCGCAAAAGGTATTTGCCAATATGACTTTTGCTTTCGCCGATCAAGACAAGATCAAATCGTTAACTGAAGCATTTCGAGTTTATTGTGTCGGTAAAAGCAGTATAATTATCACACGATGCAAGTTTTATTCACATAATCAAGCGTCAGAAAATATGGTGACGTACATCACAGCGTTAAGGGACAAAGTCAAAGACTGTGAATACGGAGCGGTGGAGGAGTCGCTTTTGCGCGATCGAATTGTGGCTGGCGTAAGAAATGTGAATTTGCGGAACAAATTGCTTCAAACTACTGAGTTAACATTGACAAAGTGCATAAGTATGTGTGAAATGAGTGAGTTCAGTTCAGATCTGTTGGAGGACACCAAATCAGACGTGGAAAGTAAAGACATAGATTTCATTCGGAATTATGCTAATGTGCGTACCGGTGCACCGGCGGTCCGGTCAGCGGCAAGAAGATCGGGCACTTCGGGAAGGTCTGTAGGAGCAGGCTCGGGAGAGTCAACGAGCTTCACGTCGAAGCACCTGACCCTCACAATGCTGAGCAAGACCCGGATCCGGCGGAAGTCAATGTACTGGCAACGGATCTGTTTGTGGGCGCCGTCGATCGCGGTGCTGGACGGGATGCCGAGCTGTGGCACGCAATCGTTCGGGTGAACGGTTGTCCTGTCAAGTTCAAGCTTGACACTGGATCGGAGGCAAACGTGCTTCCGAGGTTCGTCTTCGACAGAGTCGCTCCGGGGAGGCTGGCGAACACCAGATGTTCGTTGGTGACGTTCTCCGGTCACCGGATCACGCCGGATGGAGAGGCACTGCTTGATGTCAACGACAGTGTGCTTCGGTTCCAGGTGGTGCCGGATTGCCAGCCCATCCTGGGCAAGCAGGCTTGTGTGACTTTGAACCTGCTGGCACGCGTGGGTGAGGTGCACAGGGCCATACCGACGAACATTGGCAAACCGATGAACGTTGCCAAACCAATGAACATTGCCACACCGACGAACAGTGCCAGCGCAGGGGCAGAGAAGCTGGTAAGCGAATACAAAGACGTATTTTAGGGTTTGGTCAAAGCAAAGGCTATCATTCATGTCGATAAGTCTATTCAACCTCTCATAGATCCGCCTAGACGGATTCCGTTTGCAATTCAGAGTAAGGTACGCAGTGAGCTTGATCGGATGGTAGAGTTAGGTGTCATAGTGGAGCAGGATGAACCTACCGAGTGGGTTAATTCTATCACGACCGTAAAAAAAACAAATAAAATTAGAATCTGTCTGGATCCGACTAAATTAAACAAAGCGATAAAAAGAGGGCCGTTCCCAACCAAAACTATTGATGAGAATATTGCCAAAACAGCTGATGCTAAGTATTTTTCAGTTTTGGATGCGAAGACAGGGTATTGGCAGATAGAATTGGATGAGGAAAGTTCATGTTTGTGCACGTTCAATACTCCGTGGGGCCGATACAGGTACACACGCTTGCCTTTTGGCATCAGAACAGCGGGTAACATTTTTATTCAGGAGTTGCACCGCGTCATGGGCGACATACCGGTATCGGGATAGTCACGGACGATATTTTGGTATATGGGTCAACGGTTCAGGAACATAACGAGTGGCTCCGAGCTGTTTTGGACCGAGCTAGGTCGGTTAATCTTAAATTAAATGATGCTAAATCGTTGCTATGTAAAACTACAGTAAACTATGTAGGTCATCAACTTACCCAGCAGGGTGTAAAGCCTGATCCAGACAGAATACAAGCAATAGTAGACATGCCAGAGCCGCGTGACAAACAAAGCGTCCAAAGGTTCCTGGGCATGGTTGGATATGTGCACAAGTTCATACCCAACATGTCCGAGATAGCTAAACCACTGCGCACGCTCCTAGCCAAGGACGTGGCGTGGCATTGGCAAGCCGAGCAGCAAGGTGCGTTCGATAAATTGAAAGAGAAGTTAAGAACTGCTCCTGTATTGACATATTACAATGTTAAGAAGCCTATTGTAATTCAGGTAGATGCTTGTCAGTCAGGTTTGGGAGCCGTGTTGATGCAAGATGGTAAACCAATCGCACTCGCATCTCGTGCGCTTAATGCAGCGCAGTGTGGATATGCCACTATCGAAAAAGAAATGCTCGCCATATGTTTCGGATGCCAACGGTTTCATGAGTATATATTTGGCAAGGAAGTTCAAATTCAGACAGACCACAAGCCGTTGGTGGCCATAATGCAGAAGCCAATACACAAGCTGTCGGCTAAAATGCAAAGAATGCGAATGTGATTGCAGAATTACAATATTCAGTTATGTCATTAGGTATCACAGATGATTTTTGTTAATGCAAAATAGTGTTACACTTTTGCATCCACATTAAAGAGGGTCAATGTTGAAATTGATTAGTTTTTATTTCATCAAGATATCTCAAACGGTTTAGTTGTGAGAGACATTTAAAGATTTAAAAAATTGGGGTTAATTTTGGACTTGTAAAAATAGGACGAAAAGCCATTTTCAGGGACCCATATCTTAAAAACTAAGAATATTATACAATCAAGGCTCTGGAAATGACTTGTATATACTACATTCATTTTATTAAGCAAATTACAGTCATCACACTATTCATTTGTTGAAGTTACAGGCATATCAATTAGGCAGATTATTTTAATCACTGCCCAACCAGAAATGCACAGACGGCACAAAACTGCTACTTTGACTGGTCGTAAAATGGTTATTATTGTCCCTATGCGATTCATCTTTGAGAAACCACCTGATATATATACAGAATACATGTCTATTTTTTTTCGTGCCTCTGTATATATTAGTTTTAGAACTATAAGACTTCAAAAATTGAAAATATGCTAATTTTACCCATGTCCGAGGCTCGATTTTTATGGAAAAATACCTCAAATGACCCAAACTTCAAAAGTGCCTCATGACCAAACCGTTTGAGATACAGACATGAAACTGGCAATACAACCATGTTGGACAATGCTCTTGACAATGTAACCAAATTGGTTTCATTTAAATTAATATTTGCATAGCTCTAGTGGCATTAAAATATCCTATTTTTCAGATAATTTAGCATTGTTTTCAGCATGGAAAAAAATTGACCCATTCTTCAAACATGTCCCATGACCAAGCCATGTGAGGTACGAACATGAAACTTGCACTAGAACCATTGTTCTTTACTATGAAAACATATTTGGTTCATTTAGACTAATATTTACAGAGGTATAGTGGCATTAAAAGGTCTTTTTGTCTGTCAGAATGCACAGACACACCCCCTTCCCCCCAAATCTCTATGCCTTAAAGACATATATCAGAATATTCCTTGTACAAATTCTCAAGATCTGTGAGCCTAGGTACAGACCAAGACCGTAAATTAGAAGCATGGACTTCAAAATCATGAGCTAAAACAAAACAGGACTCAACAGTTGCAATATCGTCCACTCGTGGCCATCTGAAAATATTTCTGGGTCCACGCTTAAGGAACTGGACCGTAGCCAACATCGGATTGTCTACCTTAATTATCTCTCCAACATAGAAATGCTCATCATAAGCAACTGCAACCCAATTCCCTTGGTTGGACTTGCAGAACTCAAAAGTTTCTTCAACTTTAAGAGTATTATATGTCCTTTGTCTTTTTAAATTACCACTACCTGAATTCTCGGTCTCACTCTCACTAACTTTCCTTTTCTGCCCCCTCCCTACAGTCTCAATCTGATTCGCATTTAGGCCTACCTCTGGTGTTACAATTTCTCCATCTACCACTATTTCCCTCTCCAAGTTTAAACTTTCATCAAGAACAGATTTTAAATCACACACTAGTGTAGCCAAATCTTTTTTTCCCCATACTAACCGTTTACTTTTTACTCCCAACACATTTTTTAGGTATCTCATTTCATTATGTACCATGTCCTTTTTCATTTTGAGTGTCGCACACTTTTTCAACCCCTTATCAACATCGGACTGTTTTGTACACGGCCCACCATGTGCTTTGACTTTTGAAGCTAGATCTGCCCGCATTTGAATTTTTTTTGCTGCACTTTCTTCTTTTTTTCTGAAGTTTGCTTTTATTTTTTCCTTTGTATTCTCCAGTACATCCTTTTCTGCAGCCATATGTTTTTGTCGGAGTTCACTGCTTTTGCCTCTGGCCATGCTTAGCAATTTTACGTTCTTTTGCACGGATGTACTTAGATCTCCTAGAAAGTCTTTTATAAAGTGCACCACCTTTAATGTCTTTTATTTCTGCACTGAGCTTGTTGACATTTGCATGGAGGTTACTGTTTTCAACTGTTAACTTAACAATTTCGTCTTCTGCTGCTTTCCGGTTTCTTTCTGTGTCTCCAAGCTCTTTCTGTATAACTACAAATTTGTTGTTGCACTCCTCATACATTTCACCCAATGTTTCTGCTTTCACTTGATACTCACCCAATAAATTATCTTTCATTTCTAATTGGGATTTAGTTTCTTTCAGGTCTTTTGTAGCAATTTTCAGTTCACTGACTTCAGGCACATCAACTGGCTTTGGCATTAGTTCAGCGGGCTTTGGCTTGAGTTCACATGGCCTGTCACCTGAGTCTGTTGTTTTTACAAGTTTCTGTTTGAACTCTAGAAGCTTGGACCCTTTTTTTGACTTTTTGACTTTCTTAAGACATACTCGCATCTTCCCTACATAAGATTTATAAGCATGCATATCAAGAAATAAGTTTGGCCAGAGGGTTTGAATAACATGAAACGTATTTACCTCGGAGTCCTCCAGTTCCAGGAGGACTCCATTTGTTGGTAGAGAGCTCGCGAGTTCCTTTGGGAAAGGTTCATTGACTATCAGACGATCGATTCCCATCTCAGCACAAAAGGGACCTGAAATGAAATAAACGATCCTATGACTGTACGTCAATATCATTTAAATATGCAGTTGTAATTTGTATAAGTAAATCTATTTTTACTCACCGATTCTATTAAAATCTGTGACAAGGTTGTAATATTCCTTTCTGTCTTTTTCCTCTGCCAACTTTTCTGCTTCTTGCACACACTTTTCGATGATGCTTCGGCTTTTTGATTTTGCCCAATTAGATAAAGCAGGGAACATTAACACCATCAAACTTGCAACATTGTCCCATGAAACACTACTTTCTAATTTGATATGATACACTTGTAAAAGTAGAAGATTTGATGCTTTATCATGAAACTTGGGTATATTTGGTCTGCGACCTCTACCTTTGGCACATAGAATACTTCTCAGTAGCTTCATCTGTGCATCATCTGAAATATAAAAACAAATTGTGAATTTCGTATTCAATTTCAGTTTGTTTGAATGCTAAACCAATGTTTTTACAAGCTGGTATTCACACATAGCTAGATACAGGCTGGCGATCAACACTGGGCGATAATACCAGTCCACTGAACAGCAAACATTGAGTTTCACCATTTTGAATACCCCCGGTCTTGCACCTCCCGAAAATTTTGATCACGGTTTTAATATTGAAGCGCATCATTGGTATCATTACAAATGAATTAGTTTGATTCAAAACATCATAAAAAGTAGTCATGATTTGTTTCATGGAGTTTTTCGATGTGAAACGGAACATTTGAGAGCCCCAAACTTTGTCTCTGTGCCCAAAATCCAGTGGAAACCCGGACATTTCACCATTGCTGTATCATGTATCAACAAGTTTAATCAGACAAATCTCGTAAACAGGTGCAAATAATTTTAAATGAACTTGTCAGAATATTGATAGGCATCTTATAAATCAATCACATACCAATTTCTGTTCGAATCTTAGCGGGAATGTCCTGATCCGAGTCCATTTTGATAGCAAATCACACCGACGAAGTATACCGAAAATGGCGGCCAGTCTGAGAGTGACTCGGCGCGGATTAAGTAAAGCCAACCGCTTACAGTTCTCGAGTTGCGCAAATTGTAGCTGAGTATGAAAAAGATGTATCGATGTCTATGTTGATCTCACACATTGAAGATGGGTGGGACACTACACGTATACAGACACCACCGTGTCTGAGACAGTACATTCCGTACAAGCATGAGTTAACAGTTGAAAATAATCTTGTAATGAACGGCAATCGGGTGGTGATTCCTCCAGCTCTTCGTGGTGAAATGATAGAGGCGTTGCATGAGACGCATTTGGGGGTGACTAAGTCCAAGCAGTTGGCACGGGACTGTATGTTTTGGCCAACTATTAACAAGCAAATCGAGGATAAAGTCAGTCGGTGTGACACTTGTCAAAACAACCGGAAAAATTTGCATAACGAGCCATTGATAAATCACCCGATCGCCTGTCAGCCATACGACAAAGTGGGGGCCGATTTATTTGAGTTGAATCATAAGAATTACCTGATAACTGTAGATTACTACACCAAGTTTCCAGAGGTAACGCTTTTGGGCGATACGTCGTCTGTCACTGTTATTGAAGCGTTAAAAGACAACTTTGCAAGGCACGGTATTCCTAGTCAGGTAGTGTCGGATAACGGTCCACAGTTCAAGAGCCATGAGTACAGGGAGTTTGCACTGCATTACGGGTTCAAGGCCGTGTATTCCAGTCCACAGTATCCACGTAGCAACGGTCAGGTTGAACGGTTCGTACAAACAGTTAAGGACATGTTAAAGAAGTGTGAGAAAACTGGAGCTGATTTTCAGTTAGCATTGCTGAATTATCGCAATACTCCGTTGCCTGTCCTGAACGTATCTCCGGCGCAGTTGCTCATGAGCAGAAGGTTGAGAGGCAGATTACCTATGGCAAAGAGTATTTTGGTGCCTGAAACGCAGGATCCTAAGAAAAGGCAGACAGCTCAGCAGGATCCTAAGGTAAGGCGCACAAGCCCATGAAAGTTGGAGATAAGATAAAGTACAAAAATAATGCTGGGGAATGGAAAAAAGGTGTTATTTTGGGGCGGACTGGGGTGTCCGGGAGAGAATATCAGATTTTAAATGAGTCAGGCAACATGTTATATCGGAACCGAGTACAAATCATTGGAGCGCCAGTGGAGGGGCGACCCGAGTTGGTCGTGCAGACGCAATCTGGGTCAGCGTTAGCGACGCAATCTGGGTCAGCGTCAACGCCGAATGTAAACAGTACGGTTAATCTAAGTAGGTCAGGTCGGCGGATAAGGCCGGCGAGCAGGTTAGATCTATAGTAGGTCAGTGTGCTTCCGACTGTTGCAGGATTAACATGTGCATGTACAGTTAAGTTTATTTCAGCTTTTGTGTTTTACTGTTGATACATATGGACAATATGAGATATGAGGCATTACGGCCGGATTTTGAGGACTTAAGTGCATTGTGCACTCGGACATTTGCAAGTTAAGTGCGCATATATTTTGATATTGTATATTTTGTGTTTCTTCATTGTTATTTTGTAACATTTCATGTTTCAGAAATACTTTGAGGGGGGGATGTGATATATGTGTAATAGACGTCTAGACCTGTGGTTAATATATGTTAACGATATGCAGAGTTGGGGACAAAGAGATATGCAAATGAGATGACGTCATGGAAAGTTTAGCCGGCGGGTCAAGCGTGCCCTACGCCATGAATAAACCATTCAGTAACCAGAAGTCAAAGTGTTCAGACGTTGTACTTTCACAGGGGGGATGTGATATATGCGTAATAGACGTCTAGACCTGTGGTTAATATATGTTAACGATATGCAGAGTTGGGGACAAAGAGATATGCAAATGAGATGACGTCATGGAAAGTTTAGCCGGCGGGTCAAGCGTGCCCTACGCCGTGAATAAACCATTCAGTAACCAGAAGTCAAAGTGTTCAGACGTTGTACTTTCACACTCTTCTTCTTCAGTTTGCCGTACATGGTCCACAGGTTGCGGAACCACTGCCAGATGAAGGTGCCTGAAAAAAGACCATGAGATCTAATCAGTAAGCCGTTTCGACACGTACAACAGTGAGGTTAACAAATGCTTGCAGCCTTTACAGGACAACACAACTCTGAAATAAAGCAAAACACACAAATACATTGGAACAAATACATACAAGGCTGTGTACAGATGGCTAGAAAAAGTACATACACACTGTGTACATCTCATTTAAAAAATAAATAAATGTTAAAAAATATTCTAGGATGTGAACATATGGATACAACATCAAAGAATGTGCTCTGTGCACAGACACCTACACAAATTACAAACAATGCAAACAGATGGGTGAAAATTGTTGCACATAAGCTGAAAGTATAGAAAATATGCAAGAGCAGGCGTACTCAACACAGAGACCCATTCGTTCCTCCTTCTCGTCCAGGAGCCGGTCCCACTATGGCAAAAAGTGGCGGACCCCCACCGACGGCCCAACGGTGGTACGTGGCCCGACGGTGGCAAATGTGTGCAAAAAGAATGGCAAAGAGCAGCGGACCGCCACCGACGGCCCGATGGTGGTCCGACGTTGGAAAATGTGTGGCAAAAAAATGGCAAAGAGCGGCGGACCACCACCGTCGGCCCGACGGTGGCCCGATGGTGGCAAATATGTAAAAAGAATGGCAAAAAGTGGCGGACCAGCACCGACGACCTGACGGTGGAAAATGTGTGCAAAAAGAATGGCAAAAAGTGGCGGGCCACCACCGTCGGTACGACAGTGGCCCGACGGTGGAAAATATGTGGCGACGGTGCGACCAATAGCCAACGTCGGCCCGACGGCTCTGTGCTATCTGGGACCCCTGGCGCCGTCCAGGCGTGGCGGCGCGACCGCGTTTTTGAATCAATGTATCGAGTGGGACGCTGCGTGGTTGGCGTCATTTTGGCCGTACGGTTGGCAGTGAACGCTGGCTCTCGTGTGACTGGGGTATTAGTGGTTGCCTCATTTAACTAGAGTTTGGCAGTTCCCAGTAGTTTCACCAGAGAATGTACTACAGACGGGCCCGGGGGGATATGATTGAAGTATTCAAATATCTCCATGGTATCTACAAGACAAGCGGCCCCCCTTATCAGAGACTCCAACACCAGGACCAGAGGGCACTCCCTGAAGCTGAGGAAGCGGTACTCCAGACTGGCCCTGCGACACAACTTTTTCAGCTTTAGGGTGGTTGACCTGTGGAATGACCTGCCGGAGAGTGTCGTAGCAGCAGAGTCCCCAGATAGCACACAGCCGTTGGCCCGACGGCGGCTGCTCCGGTGGCCCCATGGTGGAAAACGCCGTCGGGCCGACGTTGTTTTGTCCAAGCTCCCGCCGTCGACTCGACGGCGGCTGCCGCCGTCGCCCCGACGGCGGAAACCACCGACGAGCCGACGGCGACAAAACAACGTCGGCCCGACGGCGATAAACGCCGTCGGGCTGACGTCGTTTTGTCCAACCATCCACCGTCGACTCGACGGCGATAAACGCCGTCGGGCCGACGTTGTTTTGTCCAACCATCCACCGTTGACTCGACGGCGGCTGCCGCCGTCGCCCCTACGGCGGAAACCGACGACGAGCCGAGAAGACACTGTCACTCTAGTGTCAATACGTACAGGTGAAAGATTATTAGTTTTATTCCAAATTAATAGAAATCTAGAACCCTAACCTTATAAATTTAATATAGTCTGTATGTATTGACACTATAGTGACAAAATTTTCTCGGAAAAAACCAAGATGGCGGTTCTTCGTCAACATTCGTACAGGGCAATTCAAATCGTATTAACACGAATAATTCCATTAATACTTCGTAATAAATTACAAAACTTTCACAAAATAATCTAAACATAATGATAAACAAACCTGTTAAATAATTCCTTAAAATTCCTCCGATTTTTGGAGTTATTTGTAGAAAAAGAATGCTGGTCAACGATCGCACGTGCTCCGCTGGCGAATCGAAGTCAACAAACCGTACCGGATAATTCAAATCGTATTAACACGAATAATGCCATTAATACTTCGTAATAAATTACAAAACTTTTACAAAATAATCTAAACATATTAATAAACATACCTGTTAAATAATTCCTTAAAATTCCTGGGATTTCTGGAGTTATTGGTAGAAAAAGAACACTGATCAACGATCGCACGTGTTGCGCTGGCGACTCGAGCCGGAATCCAAATTTAAAGAACTGCGCATGCGCGGCCCACCACCGTCGGCTCGACGGTGGACCAAACGTGGAAAATGAATGCAAACCTGTGGCTGCCCACCACCGTCGGGCCGACGATGGCCCGACGGTGACTCAAAAGTGGAAAGGGATTGAACCCTAACGTCGGAACACCACCGGCCGCCCGACGGTGGTCCGACGGCTCAAAAGTGGAAATTTGGATTGAACCCTAACGTCGGAATAACACCGTCGGCCCGACGATGGCCCGACGGTGAGTCAAAAGTGGAAAGGGATTGAACCCTAACATCGGAATACCACCGGCGGCCCGACGGTGGCTCAAAAGTGGAAAGGGATTGATACCCAACGTCGGAACACCACCGTCGGGCCGACGGTGGCCCGACGGTGGCTCAAAAGTGGAAAGGGATTGATCCCCAACGTCGGAACACCACCGTCGGGCCGACGGTGGCAAGTGGGTGCCGACGGACCGACCAATAGCCGACGTCGGGCCGACGGCTGTGTGCTATCTGGGTCGGTGAACTGTTTCAAGTCCCGACTGGATGCATACTGGTCAAGCATTACATATATCTTGGAGCCAGTGACAGTTGCTACTATCGACCACATCTGAAGAACTGTCTCCATTTCTATTAATTAAGAGCGGCTAACAGGTTCAAGGCCTATTATAGCTGTATCCTATTGATTGATTGAAGACCGACTCATGGACGCAACTCTCACAGCAGAGAGCTAAATGGAGAGCGGCAGTCAACTAATGAAAGCAGTCTTTGTCGCCTCGCGACCGACAGCATGATGATGATGATGATGATGATGATGATGATGATGATGATGATGAGTAGTTTCACCTGTAGGCTGTAGGTCTTGTTTTGTGCAAATTTTAATGCAACAATATCTGCTGGCTTACCTAATATCCATTTTACCACCCTCGAATCTCGGCAATTGATATTGTCTTTCGCCAAAAAAACTTTAATTGTGATACTTTATTCTTTAGCTACATGCTTTAACATTTTACCAGCTACATAATAAATATAAGAAAGTAGTGTGTGTGTGTGGGGCGGGGGGGGGGGGGGTAGATAAAGGATTCACCCGGTACTCGCAGTACACGCGAGTACGGGTGAATCCTTTATCTAAGGGGGGGGGGGGGGGGTGCATGGTGGCTTCAGGAGAATTGTTACAGTTTTCCACTAGAAGCCGCCACATTTCCATAACAGATTTTCAATCTTGCTAGCTGACAGAAGGTGGCAGTACTAGTAAATCTAATGGCGTCAATTTACGTTAGGCAATGTTCCGGCGCAGAGAACCTTTCTTTCGTGGACATGCGGTAATTATACAATTTAGCACGTGTGAAGTTGTATTCATAAATAGAAGAAACAGTGATTAACATGATGACTAAAGCACAAGGCACACAGTCTGATTAATACTCGCCTAACTGGCAAAACCGAGTGACCTTGAGCGATAATAGCAGAAAGTAAATAATCACTTCTGTCACACCCACACCTACATCCAGACTCGGCAAGTAGTTATTTTTTCTTCATCCCTTTTTGTGTATTTTGCAAATGTTCTAATTTGCTTGCAATCGCTTGAAATTGCATGCTTTTTTGTGAAAAGAGCCCTGTAATTTATATCAATTTAATATGGAGAGATGTCACGGTCAAACTCAAAGGACAAAGCCAAAGCCAAGGCACTTGACTTGCTGCAATGTGTTCGAGTGTTGGCTAGATATTAGTCAGATAAAAGATTCACCCCGTACATAAGTTACGGTACAAGGGTGAACTACAACGTAGTCTAAATACGGGCGAAAAGAGCTTTAGTATGGAACAGGAAGTAAATAATCACTTCTGTCACACCCACACCTACATCCAGACTCGGTAAGTAGTTATTTCTCCAGTATCAAACGGGTACTTATAAGTTGTTTTTTAATTTTTTTTTTATTGAGGCTGTATTTATACTGTCCATAGCATATAAGCCCGGGTACTCAGGCTTGTTTTCAATGCTGGCCAGTTGTAGTGTTGGTGTTATCTTACCACACAGTGGCTGCTGATAAGGTATTTGATTGCCTGCATTTCAGTAGCAGATAGATAATTGGTTGGTATGGTTAGTAGCCTATGTTAGTTTTTTTGGATTTTCTTGGTATATATGTATTTATTTTTATACTCTTATTACTAGACTAGCCTACTCCTATTTACATATCACAGGCTTGTGCGTAGCTGTGTGGTGTGTTATCTGGCTACTTTTGGCATGGTTACCTTCCATTGGGCATCCCACTGGTGGGCCGTGACATATCACATACCCCTTTGCAGTGCAGCTTAGTGGGGGTTTCCTAGCCTTATTTTGCACAGATATTTTTTGTAAGTTTTTAGGTCAGGAATTTGTCGTTCCTTTACCGTTTGGGCATTCCACACCTTGGCAGCCATTTCCAGCGTGCTTCTCTCATGAGCTTTTATTTGGCTTCTGGTCTGCTTTAGTAGTGGCGCATTATTTGCTCTAGTAGCCTTTTGTGGTTTTGTTAGAAGTTTAATGTTTTGACTATAGCTATATTCTAATGTTTTCAAATGAATTATTCTCCTATTTTCTAGTAGTTTCACTTTGGTTCTTTTGTGTATGTCATAGGTTGGGTGCAGCTTGCCTACTCTTAAGCCGTGTTTACACGGGGAATTGTGAAACGTTCTAGAGAAGGCGATTTATATGAAGCGTTTTAGAGGCGCGTTTACACTGACAGAGTTTTAAAAGTGTTTTGGCGCCGGGAACCAGCAGCCTGTGGTGCGCCTGTAGCCGGTGAGCACTGCTATCTGTTTAGTTTACACTCGTCGATTCGACTCAGATGTAGCTGCTACGTTAATATCGCTTGGAATTTAAGGTTAATTTAATTAAATTTCATTATTTGAGTATGAAATTCTGTTAAATATGATCGCATTCACTAGATTTCGGCCTAATCGGGCCCTAACACTGCCGGGAACCAGCTGAAACGCTTCATCTATACTACCTCGCAAGGTGGTCTAGATGAAACGTTTCATATGAAGCGATTCAGCCCTAAAACGCCACAGAACCGCGTTTACACGCCAAATGTGAGTCGATCTAGGCCAAGTGGGTTCATATGAAACGTTTTAAATCGCCCGTGTAAACGGGGCTTTAGACAGATTTTTAGGGCTCTGTTCTGCAGTGTTTGCAGTTTTTTTAGTTGTTCTTTTCTCGCACCCATGTAGTTTACATCTCCATAGTCAAAATAGGGGAGCACCATGCCCTTGAAGATTTTTATTGACATTTCTTGTGTCATGTAGTCTCTTAGGTTTGCAAATAGCCACAGTTTGTGGTTTACTTTTTTTATAATTTTATTTATACATAGGTTGTAGTTTAGTTCGCTGTCCAACTCAAGGCCTAGGTATTTGTAATGGTCTACATTTTCTAGTGTTTGGTTTCCTAATTTACAGTGTAGTTTTCTTTCTGGCATTTGTTTATGCGAGAAGAGTACTGTTTTTGATTTGCTTGTGTTGATGGTTATTTTGTTGGACTCACACCACTCATCTAGTTTTAGTAGGAGTTTATTTAGTTTAGTTATTACCTCCTCTTCTGTGGTGCCATTTGCATATATGACTGTGTCATCTGCATATAGTTGGAGGCATTCAGTTTGCAACCATTTTTCAAGGTCGTTTATATAGATTATAAAGAGTAGTGGCCCTAACACTGACCCTTGGGGTACACCACATGTGACAGGTTGGTTGTCTGATAGTGTATTGTTTATTTTTGTTTTCTGTTGCCTGTTGTTCAGGTAGCATCTTATCCAATCCATAGTGTTGGATTTTATGCCCATGGTTTTTAGTTTTTCCAGTAGTATTTTGTGGTCTACTGTGTCAAATGCTTTGCTGAAGTCAATGAAGGCGGCTCCAACTAATTGTTTTTGGTTCATTGATGCCATTATGTCATTTGTTAGGTTAGCTATTGTTTTTGATGTGGAGTGCAGTTTCCTGAAGCCCCCTTGTCTTTCGTTTAGTATATCGTTTTTTTCCAGGTGTTCATTGATGTGTCTATGTAACACTTTTTCAATGAGCTTGCCTGGGGTTTGAAGAATTGATATTGGCCTGTAGTTTCCCATGTTTTGTTTGTCTCCACCTTTGTGAATGGGGGTGATGGTTGCCATTTTCCATGCTGAGATAAAACACCCCTGCTCAAAGGAGATGTTGAATAGGTCTACTATGGTGGCCGGGATGGCTTGGAGTGCCTCTTTCAGTATTTTGGTTGGTATTTCATCTATTCCACTTGGTTTATTCGTGTCTATGTCATTTATTAATTTTTTTACTTCTATCATATCTGTTTTGCAGGTGGGGATTTCGTTCTCCACAGTTTCTGATCTGTTTTCCCATCTTTTTTTGAATTGTTCTGACAGCTTTTGCCCTATTGTGGCAAAGTGTCTGTTCAGTTTGTTTGCTGCATCTTTGTCTGTGAGCATTGCCCCTTGGTTATCTTGGAAGTTTGTATGCTCTTCTTTGTTATTTTTTTGGAATAATAGGTTTACATTTTTCCAGAATTTGTTTGTGTTGCTTCCTCAGTCTTTGTCCTGCTTTATTATGTATTTCTTTTTTGCTGTTCTCACAGCTTTGAGAGAGTTGTTTCTGGCGATGCGGTAGGCCAGTTTGTCTTGTATTGTTTCTGTGCGTTTTGCTTTATCACCCAGTTTACTTTTGGTTGTGATGAGTGTTAGCAGGTCATTGTCTACCCAAGGGTCTTGGTTTTTTTGTACTTTTATTTTCTTCATTGGACACATCTCATCAGTTGATTTTCTTATTTCTGTGATGATGTTGTCCCAATAGATATCAACATCATCTCTGTTTTGTGTGATGTTGTTTATGTTTTGGTGCAGACGATTTTGGTGAAATGGGAGAGAATGCAAAAAGACAAGATGGCGGTCATAGTACGCCGTCGATTTCACTTTTATAGTCTATTAAACTGCATGTTTTATTACATTTTTCAACTAAAAAGTAGCTGGGAAATATAAAAACATATAATATTGCTTCTTAAATTAAGACATTATTCACTCAATTAATTTCCCCAGCATGTCGAAATTCTTCTCCAGCTTTTCTAATGGGTTGGTTTTCACCCCTGTACTGTAAGTACCGGGTGAATCTTTTATCTAGCCAGATCTATAAGTAGGTACTCCAAAGTGGGTGTATACGGTGTCCGCCGCGCAAAATTTGACATATTTTAACCCTTTTTAAAACACTTCAATCGACACTAATTCTGCTTCGTTTGAAATAAAAATTATATGAGATTAAAGCTTGTTCTTTTTGTCTTTTAGGATATCTGATGTTTATGAAATAAATTAGAGTCAATGGAAACTTGTTTGAGGGTACCATCGGCAGCTCTGCATGCTCACCGAGATTGTTTTCATCCACTCTGAGCTAGTCCCTTCTCTAAAATTGATACCTTGGTGAGCAAAGTGACCTGAGCTAAAAATAACCACCAATGAAAGACAGAAGAAACTAGGCTTCATTAGCATATCAAGCATGGCTGTTTTTAAGTGGGAAATTTGATTGAACTGAAGGAGTGAAAACATTAAGACATCAATGCCCCTTGAAAATTGATCAGGATCGTGCTGAAAATTATATCATCAGAAAGCTCAAGTCTTCCTCTACCTAACCATAACAATATTTGGTTGAGATTTATATCATGCTCATCAAGGTTGGTCTGAGAAGTGACTCCTGCAAGAATGTGCCTATTGTTAGCTCGCGATGCCTAAAAGTGAATTTTGTCTTTCTTTCTGTGATCAGTTAGAAAATTATGTCATCATGTAGAGCTTTTAATTCAGGTTATTTTGGTATAAAGATTGCAGTGATAGGACAATTAGAACGGGAGTTATGCTATTTTTCTGAATTTTACTGAATTTATTATTGGTGGTTGCTGGAAATTAAGGAATTTAGCAAGTTTGACATGAAATTTCAGAAAAAATACTAACAGTGATGGTCTGTAAAAATTTGAACTTCTTATTTGTACTATAGAGAATGAGATTCTTTAATATTGGACAGATCATATGCAAAATAGCTTCCAGGTGGGACCCTAAAAGCCAAGATTTGGCTAATTTGGAAATGTGCACAAATCGGGGTAAAAAAATCAATCTTTAAACACTCATAACTTTGCAGCTATTCAATCGATCTAAATGATTTTTATATCATTGAGATCCGATTTAAAGATGTGTACAGATATATAACTTGTAATACTGACCTGTTGGGAAAAAAATCACTTTGGAGTACCTACTATAAGATAAAGTATTCACCCTGTACTCGCAGTACACGAAAGTGTTTTTAAATCCATGCAAAACATTTGTATATATAATTATTAACAGGTACACCAAACACAGGCTGATTACTTGTTGCAAATGGCAAATTCTGTCAAAAAATGGTCCACTTCAACACCCTGCCAGGGTCCCTAGCAAAACAAATCACAAAGGGTTTTTACAAATTTATTACAGCAGAAACAACATTTGTTCTCTTAGCTTTAACATGCTCTTGGATTCATTTTATTATTCAATGAAATAAGCCCGATACAGATAATAAAAAACTACTACCAACTCCCAGTTTTCATTCTCAATCCATGGTAATTCCCAGGTGCAGATGTGTCATGGTATCCCGAGTAGAATTAGCTAGTGTACATCCAAATTGTGCAACAACGCCATTTGTTTATCAAAGTACCCAGGAAAAAGGTAGTAATACCCCTATATAGGTGAGGTTCCAAGCTTTCAATTCATATAAAACAGTATATGTTTTAATTTTAGAGAAACTGCAAAAAATAAAAAAACTGATTGAAATTTGAAGTTAAAAAGAATTCCATTTTAAGTGCTATTTTCTACTGAAAATATAATTTTGAAACCCTTAAAAGTTGGTACTGAATTAAAGAGAATTTAATTTCCTGTCCAATCATAATTACCAGGGCTCATGCGAACCTATGGCGCTCATGTGCACAGCGATTTAATGACTAAAAATTGGGGGATATATATGTATTTTACCTCGGTATACAGCCTCAGGCTAGGGAGAGGGAAGCACATCCGGTCCAACAATTAGCATAAACAACTCACGACCGGAGGACGATCGTGGAGTTGCTCCAGTAGGATTTATCTACAACAAGTGATTTAACCGTAAGTAGAGATAAAAACTTTGGTTGAGCTTGTTTATGATGCATTATAGCATCTAGATTTGAAAGTTCAGAACTTTCTGAAGTCCAGTTTAGACTAGATTAGCATTTTTTTAAATCGATACGGATAGAACAAAGGATTCTTTGTGCATATCGAAACCATGGTTCTATCAACCCGCTTTGATACAGGTAGAGATGTTGGCATGGTCACATCTCCTGTGGAGATTCTCTCGGACCCTAATAGAGGGTGTTGTTGGGGATGATCCTGGGTTTCTTTGATAGATTCCCCTTTTGAATAAGGCGTTTCTCCGAGTTTCGTAGCATTTTCTCCAACTTGCTGGCGCAGAAGCCGCAGGAGGGAGAAGTGTACACGACAGAGATGGGAGGTCCCAGAGGCCTACCCCTTGTATGGTTGGTTTCGATACCAGAAAACCTACGAAATACACTTAGCTTATCACGCCTGTACTGAGAACGGTGTAAATACGTTACTCAATACCACAATGTTCCTCAACCCAGTATTCCTGGCGTCACTTCGGTGTTCTGTTGAGATGATTCCGGTTTAATAAGTAATCTTTTTGGTTACAGAGTACCGATGGCTACGAAACGAAACAAACCGCCGCCCGCTGCTGCAGAGGGGCGCGTGCCGACCGGCTATGACTCATCGCCAGGGGTGACGGCTCCCCCGTCCCCACAGCCGGGGGCTGAGGTCGGTTCGGAACGAGACAGTGATGACGGTCCGATTTACCCGGGGGACCTAAAAGCCCAGATCAATCAGCTCGTGGAGCAGAAGCTGAGAGAACTTCAGCCCAGCAGCCATATTGACATAAGTCGACAGCTCCCCGTCCTAGATTCTGAGTGGGAGGACCCGTCGGAGCTGGAGGAGACTGACTCGGCTCTAGAGACCGTTGGGCCGTCTAAGCCTAAGAAGCGGAAGAGAGCAGTGAGCTCGTCAGGAGACGAGTTTACGAAAGCTTCCAAAGGGCAGAAAACCAAAAAGCCTAAGAAGAAGAGTAAGAAGAAGAACCACTCTTCTTCCGACTCTTCATCGGACTCTTCAACTACAGAGTCCGACTCTGAGACCGAGAGAGCCGGTCTCTATGCCAAATATCGGAGGAAAAGTCCGGAAGCACTGCCGCCAAGAAAAGGCGAAAAAGATAAAAACCACCACAATGATGTGCGAAACAATTAAAGGCCACTTTAATACGTTTTAACCGGCGGAAATCAACAAGCTCAGAGAGCAGATCGCAGGGATCAAAGGAATCCCAGAAATAGTGGTCAAGGAGATGGATTCAGGAGTCCATCTCAGTGAGGAAAAGAAATGCTTTGAAAGCGTCCTTCCTGTTCACCATACACAAAGCTGTCCTGGGGGCACTGACTTCTGTAACTCCAGTGGCGAACAGGATGCAGACCGAGAATAAATTCTCATCGCTGGCGAGGGTGATGGATAAGAGCATCGCCTTGCTCACGGCTGCAAGTAACTTCCTAAGCTACCGGAGGTACGAAAATGTCTTTACGGCTGTCACCACTCCCGCCGGTAAGGAGGTTGCAAGATCCAAGAAGGTGACTGACAATGATGGGAAGGAGTACAATCTCTTCCTGGCGCCTAAACCCATCAAAGGCAAGCCTCTTGACAAGTCAAAAATGTTCGGGGGCCAACTTCCGTATCTGTTCAAGGAAGTGGAGGCAGAGGCCAAAAGTGGCAAGAACATGGAAATGACCCGGAAGTATGACAACACCTCCAGATTCCGCCGTCCTCGAGGGGATTTTCGGGCACACCAAGGCAACAGAGCTGGGAGGTCAGGCCACTCATACGGCTATCTATCACAAGGCAGAGGACGGGGAGCCCGTCACCTGCCCGTTCCGCAAAGAGTTTGCGCCCAAGCAGCTCTTCCCACGGCCAGGGAACAAATAAACACTGCTACACAAACAACACCAGTGGTAGCAGAGATGGTAGCAGAAGAGACACAAACTGACATAAGAAAATTTAATGCAGGCAATATTTCTAATTGTTTTTCAGAATGGGTACAAATTACTAAAGATAACAACATTTTAGAGATTGTAACAGGAGTTAAGATCCCGTTTACGGAATTACTAGTTCAAAACCTTAAGTAATCAAGTTTTGCTTTTTGAATCTAAAGGTATTATAGAAAAAGTCGTTCACACGCCAGGGGAATTTATTTCTAATATTTTTTCCAGACCTAAACCTAATGGAGACATTAGAATGATTCTTGATTTAACTAAACTAAATGAATTAGTAGAATATCGCCATTTTAAGATGTTTTCATTAGAAACTGCCAGGGATTTGGTTACACCTAAGGCATGGATGCCCAGCGTAGATTTACAGGACGCGTATTATACGGTCCCTATTTGTGCAGAACACCGAAAGTTTCTTAGATTTGTTTGGCAGGATGAACTTTTCCAGTTTCCATGTATGCCAAATGGTTTAGCTTGCGCCCCATGCCTCTTTACTAAGTTATTCAAGCCGTTTTTTTCGGCCATGGCTAGAAAAGGACACACTATGTTTCCTTACATAGATGATTCCTTTATTGTCGCACAGTCATTTAATGACTGTAAAAATGCTGTCAGTGATTTATGCCTTTTTCTGACTAGATTGGGTTTCTATATTCATGAAAAGAAGTCGGTTTTCTTACCGACGACCAAACTTAAATGTTTTGGGTTCATTGTGAACACGCATACAATGACGGTTTCCCTTCCGAAACAGAAACTTGAGAAGTTTCTAGATACTGCGACCCACTTGGTCATTTAATGACTGTAAAAATGCTGTCAGTGATTTATGCCTTTTTCTGACTAGATTGGGTTTCTATATTCATGAAAAGAAGTCGGTTTTCTTACCGACGACCAAACTTAAATGTTTGGGGTTCATTGTGAACACGCATACAATGACGGTTTCCCTTCCAAAACAGAAACTTGAGAAGTTTCTAGATACTGCGACCCACTTGGTCGAGTTAATGAGGCCAAAGATAAGGCAGGTCGCCGTGTTGGTCGGTATAATGATACCATATGCCCCGGCTATTCTATACGGCAAGGTACACATAAAATCTCTAGAAATAGATAAGAATTTAGTTTTGGCTCGCACAAAAGGAAATTTCGAACGAAAGATCTTTATTTCTGAGGAAGGCATGAATGATATTAACTGGTGGTTTGAAAACATTCATAACTCCCAATCCCATTAGAATGGGTGAACCCAACACGGTAGTAACCACCGACGCTTCACTAGAAGGTTGGGGCGCACATCGTAATGATGTCGCAACAGGAGGGAGATGGTTACAAAATGAAATTTCGGACCATATTAATGTTTTGGAATTGAGTAGTTCTCCAGAATTGGAGACCCGTTGGGATGTGCTTCATTATTAATCACTAAACTCTTCAAAACAATTTCAGAAAAACAATTTGTTCATATACCTATGGGGAATATACTAAGCAAACACTAGTAATCAAAACCAGACACATAAAGAGTCCGCAAGGTGTAAAAATAATTAAGTAAAGTGGAAAATTAACCAAAAAATGGCAGCAATGAATTTGCACTGGAGTGCCCACCATCTTTGAAGCTGTAAATAAAGAAAACTATCAAGCACAGTTAATTCAATTTGCTTTTATGTTGGCAAGATTATATCAATAAAGATATTTTTCACTACTTTTAGTTTTTACATTGCATAGGTACATGACAATATCGCTGTAAACATACCTGTCCTGTGCGTACCATTGGTGTCACACTGACAGCACAGATGGTTCGTTAGTTTGATCAGTTATCAAGCATGGTATGCATAATCGGTAATACTTTTATTTAATCTATGACCTATAATGTTTTCAAATAATCTGGAATTATCAGAAATTGGCCGATTTAAAGCAATTTTTATTGATGGTGTCACATTTGTAACGTACGTCCCAACCAATTTACAAATTCGAAATTTGAGAGCTTAAATGTCATAATGAGGGAAGGGAAGACTCCAGACTAAACAAACCATCTTAGCAGACAGATTGGTGATGTTTTAGATGGAAACTCCAACAGGAAGTGACATAAACTGCAATAATTGATGAGGTGTCACGTTCTTGTGCACATGTACGTACGTCCCTAAAACGTGTGATTCATGGCTACGATCAAAATCCGATCAAAATTCTACAATACTTTTAAAGTCTAGTCTTGATATTTTGATGTGAATATGTTTTGTTATTTGACCGTAAAAAAATATACCAAAGTTGAAATGGCCATTCTATGTCTTGACCTAGTGGGATCACATGTAATACTGTCCCACAAACTACTAACTTCACTATTCTCTGACAAATATGTATGATCTGCTTTTAAGGAACTACACATATAATGAGTATATTATATGGAATAATTCTTTTGATAACACAACAAAACATTGTTATATATGAAGAAGATGGAAAACATTTGATTTGTGATGGGACGTGCGTTACGGTGTCACAAATTAAATTTAGTTTTTTTGTGATCAGTGTTTAATGTAGATACTGCACTTTGTGCTTTAAAAGTTATCTTTCCTGTTGTACTTCAACATCCCATACCAATAATCTGGTCAATATCTGTGATACTGTACTTAAATGATGGTGGCGTCACATTGTAACACACAGGGCACTCTGTGTATCAACATTCTTTGAAGCTTAATTACATCTAAACCAGAGGTGGTAGTGATTTTTTGTTTTTGGTTGATGATTTCACTCACATGGAAGTTTATAAATAGTATACAATAGATGTTCAGAATACATTTTAAATTTTTGCACTAATGCAACAATGGGGTCTCCAATTCTGGAGAATCACTCAATTGAGAGCCATTTATTTAGGACTAGCAAGTCTCGTAAAGGTACCACGAAAACATGTTAGAATACTAACTGACAATACAACTGCAATGGCATATGTAAAGAACATGGGAGGAACAAAGTCCAAACCATGTAATGATTTAGCAAAGATGATTTGGGATTGGGCGCAGCAAAACCAGGTTTGGCTAACAGTAGCACACATTCCAGGGATTCAAAATACGCTAGCTGACCAAAAGAGCAGACATTTCCATGATCATTTAGAATGGGCTCTTAATCCGAACATTTTTGAAATTATTTGTAAAAAATGGGGCCGACCTGAGGTCGACTTATTTGCATCCCGTAATAATTTTAAAATTGACAAATATGTGTCATGGCATCCAGAACCAAACGCCTGGCAGATAGACGCGTTTTCTCTGATCTGGGGAAATAAATTTTACTATATTTCCCCCCCATTTAGCATGATCAGCCAAGTGGCCAGAAAGATCAAGATGGACAAAGTGCACGCAATATTAATCGTTCCCGACTGGGACACACAACCTTGGCTACCGGGCATAGTGGCGACAGCCACAGATTGCCTGCGATTCTGAAGATCCCCAGGAAATCTGACACACCAAGGCCCACTGAAACAATGCGGGGACATGTCAACGACACCTTTGCTGGCATTCCTTTTTTAAATAAGCCCATGAGCCCGACCATTTCCCAGGTCGCGAGGTTCTTACGTATGTTAGAAGATGAAGGTTTAGGCTTTGGGTGGTTTGTCGGTTATCCTTCCAAGGATAAATGGCCAGACTATAGGGAAACATCAGGTTATTCACTGGGTTCTCAGGTCGATTTATGAAAGAAATCCACCCAAACCAAAGTATAGTCGGTTTTGGGATGTGTCGGTGGTATTCAAACTATTTAAACAATGGCCATATAACAGACATTTAGATATTAGGAAATTAGGATTTAAGGTAGCGATGCTCCTCTTATTAGTAACAGGACACTGAGGACAAACTATTGTTGCGTTATCACTGGATGGCCTTGAAATAGATAACAAAGAGGCCACATTTGACTTGACACAATTGTTAAAGTCAAACAGGTTAGGAGATCCCCTGTCTACAGTTAATGTAACAAGCTTTACAGAGGATCCAAAACTATGTGTAGTGTCAGCCATAAGGGCATATATATCCAAGACGAAAGATTTAAGGACTTCAAGGCAGCTTTAAGGACTTCATGGCAGCAAGTGAGCTTTATTCGGCCACACAAGGGCATTTCACGAGACACGCTTGCATGATGGACAATCACAGTATTAAAGCTGGCAGGTGTTGATACAGACAAATACGCTTCTCATTCGACGCGAGGTTCTATGGTGTCAAAGGCATGTCTGCTAGGAATTTCCGTTAAACGGATCCTAGCCCATGCAGGATGGAAAACCGCACGATCGTTTGCAAGACATTATAACAAACGGTTGGAAAAGTCGAGCGGTGTTTCCCGACGGTTACTGAAAGACTAGACTACAGAGGTGAGAATACACTTTATTTTCTCAAAAATCTCTTCGATTACTGATTTACAATGTGTTGAAACATATCTTTGAATAGTTAACAATACGATACAGGATAAAATGATGTTACGTAAACATCTCCCTAGCCTGAGGCTGTATACCGAGGTAAAATAGATTAGTTAGACGAATCTTACCTGGGTATAGATGATGGATAATTGTTGTTTTACCGAGGTATAAGCCTTCGATAGACGTCGGCAAGGGCCCACCCACCACACCCTTCCACGTCTATTCGGTTGGCTTGTACCAGGAAAACTTCACAGTTCTATTATCATTATCATTATTATTATTGTTTTATTTAGATCATTTTATCCTGAATAAGTAGGTAAAAATTGCTGGACCGGATGTGCTTCCCTCTCCCTTGCCCACGTCTATCCGAGGCTTATACCTCGGTAAAACAACAGTTATCCATCATCTATACCCAGGTGAGATTCGTCTAACTAATCTATATATATTTTACCTCGTCCTCAACCTTTTGGCTATTTATAGCCCAGTGAGATATAGCACTCCCACCCAGTCAATTGGCATTCCCAGCTCGCCATGAACGGACATATGTTCGGTGAGCTCCGGTGTCTACAACTACCTACACTACACGAGGTACCAATGTATATTGGTTATATAGAATAGTAAAAGACCAACATAGTTGGCAACCTTCCTAAAAGGTTTAGTTAGGGAAAGCAGCATTTTGCAAGCTTAAAGTTATGTAAAATTGGTGTTAACCGCCGGCACAATAGGTGCCGGGGGTTTGTTGTCGGTGGGATTACTTGTTAGCCCGGTTATGCCTAACCCACAGTGGCCCGAGACGCCCTCGTCTGAGAAACACACAGGTGTTAAGGGTGTGAAGGAGTCTTTCCTAAGGGGAATGGACTCTGATGTCATTATGAATGACCAAATGCGCAGGTTTGATACTGCCATGCACACTATGCAGTCAGCGATGTCTGCGATCGCTCCGGTGACGAACCGTATGGCGAATGAGCATCGGTTCACCACGTTGGCTTCGACTATCAATGATGGGCTTGAAGTGCTCACAGCAGCAAGTAGCTTTGCCATGTTCAAAAGATATGAGAATGTCTTTAAGAACGTTCCTACTGATGCGGGCAAAGAGCTATCTAGATCAAAGATCAAGGATAAGAAGGGGAAAGAATATACCCTCTTCATGTCACCAAAACCAATCCCGGGTAAGCGATGGGATAAGAGCCAGATGTTTGGTGGGCAGCTGCAGCACCTGATTAAGAGAGCTGAGACAGGTACGAAGAATGTCAAGCAAATGGGTATGAAGACCAAGATGTCTGACTACCAACCTAGAGCCAAGCGACCGAGGTTTGACCCTCGTAAGAAACCCTACTATAAGGGTTCGAGAGGTGGTTACAACCAGACCTTCAGGAACCAATCACAACGTGGCCGGGGTGGTTGGAGAGATGCAGGTCGTACCAGCTCATACCAGTCGAATCAGCAGCCAAGGCAGCAGGGTTTCAACAGAGGAGAAGCGAAGTAGATGCAGCTACTGCTTCTCCCCACACGCCTGAGGTCATGCCACCTGTCCTGGTAATGGAGGATAATGCTTCATTTGTTGCTCAAAATGTATCTAATTGTTTAGAGTACTGGACAGAGTTAACATCGTCTGCTGAAATTTTGTCTTATGTACAAGGCATACAAATACTGTTTGATGAAATACCCATCCAAACACAAATACCAAACCTGTATAAATTTTCTAAAATTGAAAGTGAAGCGGCGGATTTGGAAGTAAATAAGTTATTAAGTCAAGGTGTTATTGCTAAGGCTGAATATTCAGAAGGTCAATTTGTTTCCAACATTTTTCTGAGGCCTAAACCTAATGGTTCGCATCGTGTAATTCTAGATCTTACGGTGTTGAATAAATTAGTAACTTATACTAATTTAAAAATGTTTTCGCATAAAAATGCTCTGGATTTGGTAAGCCTGTATCGGTAAGACATTCATACAGGAAATATTTAAGATTTGTTTGGAGAAAACAGTTATATGAATATACATGTATGCCAATTGGATTGTCAGTATGCCTGCGTATATTTACAAAATTATTGAAGCCAATTTATGCTAAGCTTAGTAACCAAGGGTTTGTGTGTTTCCCATATATACAGGGATGAAAGATCTCCGCGATTCCGCGGATTTCCGGGATTTTTCAATCCCGCAGCACCACCAGCGTATACTAATATGTGGTGCAGACTCCGCAGCACTATCAGCGTGCACTACTAATACATGCTTCAAATGGTGCAGCACTATCAGCGTATACCAATACATATGAAACCCGATCTCCGAGAATTTACCGCGATTCCCTGACAATGCTAAACCTATGGGAGAATATCAGCATTTCCGCTTTTTTCCCCCAGAGACCACTTTCATCTCTGTATATAGAT
This sequence comes from Branchipolynoe longqiensis, assembly GCA_030323885.1. NCBI lineage: Eukaryota > Metazoa > Annelida > Polychaeta > Phyllodocida > Polynoidae > Branchipolynoe > Branchipolynoe longqiensis. The sequence goes on along the minus strand of CM059198.1, from coordinate 10,591,802 downwards.
GATTCATTTATTACAGCAGAAAGGAAAGATTGTTGTATGTTGGCCATTCAGGTTCTGAAATTGGAACTAGTAAAAGCAGGGTTTACGATAAATTTAGACAAGTCGGTCCTAAAACCAAAGCAAGAGATTGTTTCTAGGGTTTCATATTAATACTATTAATATGGAATTCTCGCTTACAGTTGATAAAATAGCAAAATTCAGAGAGTTTGCATGTAAAGTTATTAATAAAAGAAAGAAATTAAAAATTAGACAGGTGGCTGCTATTATTGGAGTTATGGTGGCTTACTCCCAAGGGTTGCAATATGCAGCTTCACATATTAAATCACTAGAAATTGATAAAAATGTGGCTTTAGCAAGAGCTAAAGGGAATTACAATAGAAACATGAAGATTTCTTGGTGTGGTTTGGAGGACTTGAATTGGTGGCTAGGGAATATTGAAGGTATTCCTAAAAGTATTAAAATAACTGACCCGGAAATATTCATTTCTACTGATCCTTCCCTCCAAGGTTGGGGAGCTCAAGGGGGAGAAGTTAGTACGGGGGGTAGATGGCTACCTGATGAGCCAGATGAGCATATTAATGTGTTAGAATTAAAAGCTATTTATTTGGGTCTAGCTAGCTTAGCGGATACAAATACATCTACGGTAAAAGTTCTTACCGATAATTGTACAGCATTGGCTTATGTTAGGAGAATGGGAGGTACTAGGCCTCCTCGGTGTAATGAGATAACCAAGAAAATTTGGGATTGGGCAGAAGCCAATCCCTTTGGTTAAAAATAGAATAAATCCCTAGTAAAGACAATGTTGTAGCAGATGCAAAGAGCAGGAATTTTCATGACCATTTAGAATGGACTGTGTCACAAAACATTTTTGATGAATTGTGTTCTATTTGGGGCACACCAGATGTTGACCTGTTTGCATCTAGAAACAATTTTAAATTAGCTACATATGTGTCATGGCAACCAGAGCCAAATTCATGGCGAGTTGATGCATTCACTTTCAGATGGAAACATTTTTTCTTTTATGCTTTTCCACCATTCAGCATGGTGGGAAGGGTGGCCAGGAAAATGGATCACGACGGGACGAAGGCAATCCTGCTAGCTCCTCTCTGGGAGTCACAGCCCTGGCTTGCAGCAGCCATGAATTGGTCACGGGAGTCGGTGACATTCCAATGAGCACCGAACAACCTGTGTCACAACGGACATCTAGCACCAAAGGGAGATGTCCATTCGACCCCCTTGGTGGCATTCCTCTTCTGAGGAAGCATCTTGAACCCTTTGGGATCGATAAAACGACCTTACAAAGACTTGTCTCTTCAGCGTGGAGACCTGGAACTGTTAAGGTTTATGCTCACTATGTTAAGAAGTGGCAACTATTTTGTACTCTGTCTAAAATTGGTTGTCTAACCCCAACTCTTGCACAGGTTCTTCGTTTCCTCCGCACGCTGGAGGATGAAGGGCTAGGGTTTGGCGCCATTAATACAGCACGCTGTGCTTTGTCAGTGGTTCTTCCTAGGATAGATGGTCAAACAGTGGGGAAACATTACTTGATACATTGCTTTCTGAAGTCGGTGTATGAAAGAAATCCACCAAAGCCTAAATATTCTAGGTTTTGGGACGTTTCGCAAGTTTTCAAGCTTTTCAAGAGATGGCCAGATAACAAACACCTTTCCATGAGGGATTTGGGGTTTAAAGTTGCATTACTTATTCTGCTTATTACAGGGCACAGAGGCCAGACGATACTAGCGTTAAACTTAGATAAGATCGAGTTGTCAAAAGAAGAAGCGATTTTTTACTTAGATAAGTTATTGAAATCAAACAGGACAGGTGATCCTCTGTCTTCAATCAGGCTGAAAGCTTTTTCCGACGAGAAGAAGCTTTGTGTGGTTAGAGCTATAAGGCATATATTTTGAATACTAAAAATGTAAGAAAGAATAAGCAATTATTGTTAAGTTACATTAGACCTTTTGGTCCAATTTCAAGAGACACGTTAACAAGGTGGACTCTCCGGATACTGTTAGCAGCAGGCATAGATATTAAGAAGTATTCAGCACAGTCTACTAGGGGTGCAGTAGCATCAAATGCCAGGAATTTGGGGGTTCCTATTAAAACCATTCTAAAGAATGCAGGATGGAAAACATCTCTATCGTTTGCTAAGCATTACAACAAACGGATAGAGAAAGATAAGAGCATGGCTTTGACTTTGTTAAGCAAGTCATGAGTACTTAGGCTATAAGAAGATAGCTAGAGTAGAAATTATGTCTACGTAAACATCTCACTGGGCTATAAATAGCCAAGAGGGTGAGGACGAGGTAAAATAGAATAATTATGTGAGACTTACGTAATATAGTTGACACATAATTGTTGTTTTACCGAGTATGAAGCCTCGGATATTTGTAGTCCAGTCCCACCCACCATTCCCATTGTTGGAGGTTTGGGGGGGCTTCGGATTCCGAAGGAGAATTAACTTAAGTGTTATAGAGGATGAAAGGCATAATTTCGGTAGGTAAGTTAAAGATTGACTGGGCGGGAGTGCTATATCTCACTGGACTACAAATATCCGAGGCTTTGTACTCGGTAAAACAACAATTATGTGTCAACTATACTACGTAAGTCTCACATAATTATTCTATATATTTTTACATTAGTTGTTGAAGCAGGAAAACTGGTCTTCCTCATTCCACGGCTCCTTGCCCTAGTTTTAATTTTGGGAGCTATAAAAAATGCTATCTTTTCAGCTTTGAGCAGGACCGATAGAGTAACAACCTAAAAACGTACAGATCTTCCTTAATATTACTTATTAGATCAATTTTGACAAATGAAGTGTCATTTTCTTTCAACTTCAATATCCTAGGAAGTGTAATCCATTAAATCAAGCTCAAACATGTTTTAAAAATCACTTGGGATACCTATGTGGGAGTAGTACTTATTTCCTGACTGGCCATGTGCAAGGATTTGTGCTACTTTTGAACAAATTGATAAAATCATTGTAAAATTAAAATATTTTACATCTATCAAAGTGTATTATATAGATTATGATGTAAATAGAAAGAGCATATTGAGGATAATACAATCTCCAGATTTCATGGAATTATCTTGTACATGTGTTTTTCTATGCCATTTCAAACTTGCTCAAAATTGGGCATTTTTTGCCAGATTTGACCACAATCATTGTCAAATTAAAATAATTCACATATGTCAAAGCATATCCTATATACTCTAAATAGAAAGCGCATATTGACGATAATAAAGCCTGAAAATTTCATGCAATTATCTTGTACAGGTGGTTTTCTGTGTCACTTTAAACTTGCTGAATATTGTGCATTTTGCCAGATTTGATCATAATCATTGTAAAATTAAAATAATTCACATATAGAAAGAAGATATTGAGCCTAATAAGGCCTGAAAATGTCATGCAATTATCCTGTCTGGGTGATTTTCTGTGTCATTTAAAACTTTCTCAAAATTGTGCATTTTTTTACCAGATTTTATCACTTGTCAAATTGAGCTCTGGAGCATTTTGGACCTATTTCTATCAACTTTTCCCAATCATATGCGGTCCTGAAAAAAAATAGCGGTGACAAGACTCACATATAGGTTAGGGAGAAATAAGAATAATCCATCTGGGGTGCAGATTTTTTTTCACAAGCCCACCACCAAAAGTGTTCCACAGCTAAATTTGAAAAATGGTGAGTTATGGGAAATTGTAGTTTTTAGCATTTTTGAAGATCCATATCTTGAAATGTAACCATCTCATACCCCTAGATCTCTATATTCTGTTTATACAGGCCATGGGATCACCAGAAAAAAAACATTAGAAGTGAGATAGGGTGATTAGTTTTAATTTTGGAGACCATAGAAAATGCTATCTTTTAAAGTTTGGATGGGCCTAATTAAGTAACAACCTAAAAACCCCCATATCTTCCTTAATATTAGAGCGATTTTTACAAATGAAGTATCATTTTGTTTCAAATTAAATATCCTAACAGATGAAATACATTAAATTAAGCTGACACCTGTTCTTAAAAATCACTTGGGATACCTATTATTAACATGGAGACCGTAGTGTGGAAATAAACAGTATGATTTATTACATAGCAGTCAATCAGAGAACTTGTACAATTTGGTATCGATGATCTATTCTTACAAAGTCCATTATTTTTCTTAAATTGAGATGTCCTGACTGAACTTATATAACTATGGAAATAATTTAATATATTCAGAATAATTTGTCAAAATGTTGTATTTTAACCGGAATCAGTGCTAGAATCCATATTAATAATTACCCATGTCACGAGTAACATGCACACTGCAAAACTTTAACCATTGTTTTCTACTTTATGACCCCTACCATGTAAATTGCACAATAACTGTGGCATTTTTGCAACATATTCATAGGACAGCAAAATAGTACATATATATCGGTATTTACTGGACATTATTAATTGTTGACGCATTATAAAGCAATACAGCAAAATAGTTTAAAAAAATTATATATTTAACAATTTATATAATTTTCAAAATTTGATATTCTCAGTTTGCCATTTTTGCAACATATTCACAGTATATTGTCTATATGTATTTTGCAAGCAATTGTATTTAACAAATATAATTTTCAAACATTTAATATTCTAAGTTTATATATGGCACTTTCTTGATTTCACCTTTTTTGCATTCATACTTTCTGTTTGTCCTTTCGGCATTCAGGGCAAAACCACTTTGGTTCAGAAAGTATGCCTACATAAATGTAGTGGAACCACTCATACTGGCAGCCTTTACTATCACAGGCCACCATATCGCCGAGCTCCTCCTTTCGGCAGTAACACCACACTGCTTCTGCAGCCTCCTCATTGTTAGCTGTAGCCACCTCCACATAACAGCAAACTAGGGGTGACCGTGTGTAGCATTTAGCCAGCAGTTCCGGTAAAACACCTACTCTAAAGAAGTGTCGGGCCTTCGTTAACATTTCCTCCATGAACGCATCATCTTTGTAGTAGGTATCCCAAGTGATTTTCAAAAATAGTTTGGAGTTTGATTTAATGGATTTCACCTGTTAGTATATTTAATTTGAAATAAAATAACACTTCATTTGTGAAAATCGCTCCAATATTAAAGAAGATGTGGACTTTTTTAGGTTGTTACTTAATTGGTCCCACCCAAAACTAAAAAGATAGCATTTCTGATGGCCCCAAGAATTAAAAGTAACCACCCTATCAGACTTTCGGTATTTTTTCCTTCAAATCCATGGCCTATACAATGAGAATAAAAGGATCCATGGGTCTGATGTGGTTACATTTCAAGATATACATCTTCAAAAATGCGCGAAATCACAATTTCCTTAATTTCACCAATTTCTAAATTTCGCTTTGGACCACTTTTGGGGGCTTAGTTGTGGAAAAGATTGGCACCCATATTAAATTATTCTGATTTATCCCTAACCTACTGATGAGTCTTGTCATTGCTATTTTTTTTCAGGACTACATATGCTTGGGAAAAGCTTAAAAAAATAGGTTTAAAATGGTCCAGAGCTCAATTTGACAAGTGATAAAATCCGGTAAAAGGAAATGCCCAACTTTGAGCAGGCTTATTTAGTACAGAAAAGCACCCGTACAAGATAATTGCATGAAATTTTCACACTGTACTACCTTCAATATGCTTTTTCTGTTTACGTTACATACAATGCAATTTGATAGATGTGAATGTTTAAAAAAAAAAAAAATTCAAATCCTGTGTGTGTGGGCAGTGTGTTTATGGCACATTGCATAACAACTGGCACATTGCATAACAACTTTAGCATTCAATTATTAAGTAGAGCCAACATTTATTTTGTCTCAAATTTACGCCTTCACACTGTGCATTGCTAAGAATCATGATTAAATTCTTTTTTTTAAAGAAAAAAAGGATCTTTATTTTCATGTAAAAACCTAAGTTATCCATTATTCGGTTCAAAAATGGTGGTTAATTGAACATTTTAAATTAAAATTTAAAATAGATGGACAAAGAATTTATTCAAGGACAAAATATGACTATATGGCCGGTAGTATTGGCAATAAAATGATATCATTAGCATGATAATGCTAGCTCTGGTGAATGGGTGCCAGAGGTTTGAAGAAGCAGTGTAAAATTTCATGCATAAGTTAGTTGAAACAAAAGGTGATTTTCTGCATAAATGGGACTTGACAAAGCATTGATTTTCTGTAGCTGATCAAAGGCATATCCTAATGTGGATGGTACTATTAGAAAGAAGAAATATGAAGCTTTAGTTTGCTTTAGAATTTATTTCAATTGGTGAACAACTTAGAACACACCAACAGATTGAAAATGATGAATTTTAAGCCTCCACACACAGATTATTGGTGGATTGGCAAGGCACTTGGGATACCTATTTGTAGATGCGCTCACAGTGAAGGGACTTCTGCATCCACACGACAAAGTCCCCATAGTTGTGTCCGCACACAAATAATTGACACTGCACTTGATAGTAGTACTGATGTCCCTTTTTCAAGTGAAGGTTGGCATCTGCACTATTTGTCAAGCATGTGGTGCCTTCTGTCACCTCCATAAGTACCTCATTCCGTACAAAGTATGGACACTTGACCTCAAGGCTGCCTTCCCCACAGCAAGCACAGGTGAGAACTCCATCGGGAGAAGTTCCAATCTCTGGATACAAGTCCTGAGTCCCGCATAGAGAAATTTGAATGTTCTGTCATCGTCCTGCAGTAAGCAGCTTTTGCAGTGTTCTCATGCCGCACTCCCCATCGCATGGCTGGAGTGGTTAGGTGTCGGCCTGTGCAGCAGATGTCCTTGATAGTGCTTGCTGCTGGTTGAGAGGGGTCAGTGTGGCACACTGTATGCCATCTGGATGCAGTCACCCTGCCAGCTCTGTACATAGGCCACAAGCGTGAGTTGGTTTGAGCCCTTGTCACCATTTCCACTGCTTCCACCTCTTGAGGTGTGACTGCCAGCATGACAGATGAGCAATGATCCTTGATGACATGGAATTGCTGTTTGTACATGGAACATGTCCGAAAGGAGTTCCGGAAATGCGACCTGAGCCTGCTTTTGAACAAACCCATCACTGTATGGTGCCACAAGGGACAACACAACAGACTTTGTGTCACCCAGGCTCAGTCCACAGAAAAACTTGTCAACCTCAGCTGGACTTAGTTTTTCCATGTTCTTCGGCTGACGAACATGCAAAGAGACCGGTGACCCACTAGCAATGGCTTCATCTAGTTTTTTTTTTTTGGTTGATGCTGATGTGAAATCCACCTTCCCCACCTCCCTGTACTTGGTCTCTTTCCGAGGTGCTGGTAGCAGCCAATATGCTGGCTCTTGTGTCACAGTCTTGCTGTCACGGATCTTTACAGTAGTATCTACTGCAAAGAGGAGTGTAGCAATGTAGGTGCAGGCCTCGCCCAACCCAGCCAGTCACAGTGGGCAGTGAAGACAGTCCCAGCTTTGTCTGTGATAATCCACGGTTGCAGTGGCTTCTCACAAAGTTTCTGTGAATGAAGGACTTGTCAAACAAATTGTAAAATTGTAGCATGATGCAAACTAGAATTTACATTGTTGACAATGTTATACATACCGAAAATAAAATTTAACATCATGGTTGTACATACTCCCGTATTTAATATGGTTATTTTATATTAATCATAGCCGTAACATAGTTAATTTGTAATGCACCAATGATACTGCTACATAACCAAGGAATATGATTTACTCATTTAAAGTTGCATAGTCCAATGGTTTTGAGTTTCGGTCACTTTCTGAGATAAATATATTAGATTAATCGTTATAATGTACCTTGTTTTAGTTGGAAGTAGCTTATATTTTAAATGGGTAACTTTAAAGATATTTGAAGTGCAAACATGCTAAATTAATTTTGGCAAGCACGCCAAAACTCTGACACCATAGACTTTTGCAGTACCAGGTTCTATTATATTGCCTCAGTATTCCCCTCTATGTGGCGATAAATGTTTAATAAGTGCACCAGTATCTAAGTTAGAAATGTAGAATCAAATCCAGATGATTATTATGATTTTGAAAATTTGATGCTTCATCGGACTATGCAGCTTTAAAGTTGCAGTCCGACGGGTCTTTGTTTCTGTCAGTGTTTGAGATAAACGTGGGTTGATCGTTATGAGCTACCTCACATTAGGTTAAAGTAACTTTATTTTAAATTACTAACATTAGAGATATTTCAAGGGCAAACAGGCAAAAATTAATTTAGATGAGCACATCATGTTTAATAAGTGTAAGAGTATCTTAAGTTAGATATGTACTGTACTTACTTTTCCTCGTACGATGTGGTAGCCATTTTTTCGCAAACACTGCTACATCGCTTGTCCACCCTGATGTCAGCTGATTGTAGGCTTCTACTAGACTCTTCCAAACCTTCATTCTCGATGTCGGACATCCGGGCATTTTTTTGCTACGGGCCTTAGCAACCACCACAAAGGGTAAAACAAACGCCTGTCCACACAACAAAGTCTGCATATTGGACTTCACAAACGTACATCTGCATTTGCACCTGGGTGAAGTACTGATGGTTTTCTTTAATTGTCATTTCTTCGGTAATGCAAAAGTCATTACTCTGTATCGCGACTGAAATGGGACTGTCACGATGCTTATAAGGGCATTTTATTTCAACTACCCCCTTTCCACAGCAAGCACATTCAACCAGACCATCTGGTGAGGCAGCCAGACACGGTTTCTCGTGACTGATGTGAAGGCCGGTTTTCATAGTAATACATGACTGGTGCATGGTTGCGGTGACAATAGTCATTTGGTGAGAGTACAGCTCGAATGCTATACTCTCATGGTCTCGTCCCCAGGTAACTGCTGGTGTATTCAGGGGAGTAGGATAGGATGTGCATATCCTCCTAATTAATGATGTAGGAGGAGTGTCCCTAGCTCGCAGAACTGTGTGTGCAGAGGATGCCGTGATCTGCCCTGCACGTTGTTCGTGCCACACAAGGCAAGACGATTGGGTTTGGGTTACATTGACCACAAAGACGCACTGCTCGACGGTAATGGCAGGTAGAGATTGTTTCCTGCACATCTCTTTTATGTCGGTTGCACTAAGTGCACCATGCTCAGCTTTATACATGGTGCATAGTCGGGGTGGGAGACCAATCTTGGCAGGAACTTTTTGTTTCAACGCGAAATTTTCTGCATATGGTGTAAAGGATGATAGCCCAACCACGGTTTCACAAGCTTGTGAGAGCGAACATAGGAATTCACTTCTGTCCTCGGGATCTGGCACTGAGGTATGAGAATCTCCGTGTCTAAATCGCCTCGAATGCTTTTGCCTTAGTCTGTCTTTGACTTCTGTTTTGTAGAACATTATCTTGGATGTTGGTGCTCCATCTATCTTTTTCGTGAAACAAGCATTCCAACGACATGGCTCTTCCGTACATGCCAAACTGGTGTAGCCTAGTCGCACAGCAGCCTCGATTTTAAACAGCACAGCTGCAATGTGCGAACAAGTTTCTCCCAACCCGGCCATGCAGTCACAGTGTGCTGCCAGAACGCTGGCCTCTTTCGACACAACTACCCAGGGGTGGTGTGGTTGCTCGGTGACTCGATATGACGGCTTGACATCCGCCCGAAAGATGACGTGGTTGGTTGTGGTTTTCTTGTGGTGGACAGTCTGTACCCATCCAGACACAAAGAAGTTGTAGGCCTCCAGCGATCGATAGTTGGCGATCGCACTTGAAGTAAACACACCTGAATTCATCAAAAGTAACAATTGATTAAACGGAGGGATACAAAAAAAGCTGTCAACATTGGAACGATAATATACTATATACTAAGTGATCCTTCAAGCAATAGATTATATAAATACCATCAGTGGCATTAATCGTTATAATGTTGAAGGGGTGCAATATTACAATGTACTAAAACACTAATTAAGTCAGAATTGACCAAATGCATATGAATAAAATATTACAAATTTTCTGTATTAATATTAACAGTAATAACTAATATATACCAATACCAATATTGCACACACACCCCTTTAGACTTGCAGATTACAACCCTACAGACTATGTCCGCAGCACAGGTAAATGTTCCTGTCATTTTTATCTCTCGTTTACCAAATTACTCTTAAATGAAGCATAAAGAACATATAAATGGTGAATACATACCAGGAGACTCGATTAGGTAGTGATAGACATCAGGGTACTCCAGTTTTGGCCATTCCTTTGGTCGGTTGCGCCACAAATCAGCTGGCTGCTGGTTTGGACATTTCTCCAGCCAACAACATTCAATTTTTTTATATACCGTTCTAAGGCTGTCGCTGGAAGCTTTTCTATATAGTCATACAACATTTCTCCAAGTTACACAAACGTGACTAGATAATAATTAGAGTGCTCTTGAGTTGAAGAAAATGAGCATCTGATTGGCAAAGTTCAGTCACCGCGGTGGACACGCGCGAGCAAACGACCAACAAAAACGACCAGCAAAAAGCACAATGTCGATGAATAATCCACTGCTTCAGGTCAAATTCAGGTAATTAGGGGTTTGGCTACTCACTGCTAAGATCACATTCTGTTATTTAGACTCGAGACGTAGTCAAATTTAGTGTTCAAACTGAAAAGATCATTTGGAGCACCAGTCACTGTCAACTTCAGCAGAGCGACTCAGCCAGCGGTAAACGCGCGAGCAAATGTGGTGAAACAAAAAGTGTGGTCAAATTGTCACGGCCTCAGATTAAATTCTGTTGTTTTGAAAGCCTGGCTACACACTGCTAAGATTAAATTCCATTCTTTAGGAGCGCGACTTCATTAAAAAGAAGTGTTAAAATTGAAAAAAGCAAGCGAGCGCCACGGACACTGTTACTGTCAACATCGGGAGAGTCACTCAGCCAGCACGCGAGAAAGTGTGGCGAAACAAAACGCCCGGCGAATTTCTCACTGCTTCAGGTCAAATTCTTTTATTAAGGAGCCTCCTGTCTATTCACTTCTGACATCAACTTCTGTAATTTGGGAGCGTGGCTTAATAATAAATCTACCTGAAAGTACGTACTCGTCTATAGCTACAGTACAAAAACCGCGTTTGTTTTACCCTTTGCGAGTGGTTGTCAAGGCAAGTCACGTGGTTGTGACGTCATGCCGACATCGAGAATATCCTCCATCGAATATTGTGATTTGTTGAAGATCAAGTAATTGACTATGTCTGGGTACGACCCAGCTGGAAAGCATGCTACCTTTTTGGTCCAGGCAGAATTTGGCAAAGAAATTGGAACCACATTGTCAACAAATCATATTTCATCAAAATACCTCTTTGACAGCACATCCAATGTGTCAACATACGGCACTTTAGCAACATCCTTTGAAGCCATTCTGCTAGTGCTCAATGTAGATAACTGGGTGGTGAACTAAAACAAATGTAAGGAGTTCCGAGCAGTTCCGATACAAGCACTTTGCAAACAAACTTTGAAGCCAAAGTAAAAAAAGTGAGTGCTCAACGCAGCGCAACGATGACCGATGTGAGCAGTTCCGAGCGGTTCTGAGCAGTTTACGGCAGTTCTGAGCAGTTTACATCCAATGTGTTTACTTACAGCACTTTACCAACAACTTCTGAGGGCAGAATGATCAAAACATTGACAAATAAACCAACAAGTAGGTAAATCAGCACAATGTAAACAGTTTCAAGCCTTCTGTATGTAATCTAATATGGACACCGGAAGTTGTCTCGTGACGTCATTACACCCCCTGTATAGTGGTCTGTGGTTTTTCCTTATTGGCACAGCGGCAGACAACCAATCAATCCTCCTGATTCGTCGCGGGGGGAGGTGTGGGTGTGTGTGAGGGGGGGGGGTGATTTGGAATATGAAGAACCAGAACCAGAAACTTTGCTTGTAAGTAGAGTACACTAAAATACTGATTTGAGAACAGCTATGCTTTGACTGATAAAATATTCATCGCTGACCTGGCCTATGAGGCTAAAGTTGAAGAAAAAGTGGGGAAATGAAATCAAAGCATAAATTCCCAGTCTAAGAAACAAAATATATTCTTCACACACCTGGATGTATTTACCCGCAATTTTGAGCTTTATAAGATGATTAAATGGATAGATGTATGAAGTTTAAAGTCTGGATCGACATATATCCACATGTCAGTCATTTTGGTAGAGCCCAAGTTCGGTCAATTTCATTGTCTGAGGTAGTCAGGTGGTACATTTTTATTGGCTGAGGTAATCAGGACTCAGGTGGTACAAACAGTTCATTCAAATGAAATGAGATTGCATTGTATACATTCAGCCAGTACTAGTTGCATTTATTTTACAATTTGATCACAAATTATTTGTTTGAATTGCATTTACATGTTACTTGAATTGAAATAAAAAGCTGTGTTTACACGGGCAATTGTGAAGCGAATTAGACAAAGCGATTCATATGAAGCGAAGTAGCGGCGCGTTTACACGAAGCGAGTTTGAAAGTGTTTCGGCGCCGGGAACCAGCAGCCTTAGTTCTGCCTCTAGCCGGCGAGCACTGCTATTTGTTTACTTTGCACTCGGTGATTCGACGCCGATGCAGCTGCGACGTTAATATCGCTTGTAATTTAGGGTTAATTTAATTAAATTTAATTATTTGAGTATTTAATTCTGTTAAATATGATCGCATTCAATAGATTTCGGCCTAATCGGTCCCTCACACTGCTGGGCATCAGCGATTAGTTACTGCTCTCCCTGTAGCCGGCAAGCACTACTACTTTACACTATCGCCGCCCGGGAACAAGCTGTATCGCTTCATATAAACCACCTGGCAAGGTGGCTTACATGAAGTGAATCATATGAAGCGAATCAGCCCTAATCCGCCCCAGAGTCCTGTTTACATGGCTAATGTGAGGCGAATTAGGCAAGGCGATTTATATGAAGCGATTTAACTCTCCCGTGTAAACACGGCTAAAGATGCATCTCGAATAATAGTCATTTCCTTCTTTAATATTATCATACCCCACCAAAACCAGTATGCATATAATACACTTTTGAATCCCCTGATAACTTGTTTTTATTATAGAGAGCTGGCACATCCCCTCCCCCCTCCCGAGGTAGGAAAAAAAAGTGCCCCCTATTAATAATACTAGCTACTCCAATCAGTGACTCAGCCAAGCTGCATGGAACCTAGCAGGAGTTGGCACTGAACCCCCATGTCTTTTGTGTGGCAGTGGTTGGCGTGTTAAACAGTTACTAAAAAATATCTAACAATGGCAGAACAGATAACAGTTTGAGCTTCATTTTGAGACCAAATATGTTGAGATAGGAAAAGTTGAAGACAAGATTTTACAGGGACAAAAACAACTAGGTTCAACACCTATAAAATTGAAGACTAAGCTTTTTGCTATTAAATCAGCAAAAAAAATCATAAAGTGGATGATGTTGCTGTAACTGATTCCTACTACATAATAATGTTCTGTCTGTGAGCAGTGAATGCTGTGTTTGTCATGTGGAGTGTATTGAAGACATTGTGGAGGCATACAACCAAATTTCATGTTTCATGAATGGTAGTTGGAACACAATTTTAGTGTTCAATTGTCTAAATTTTTAAAGTTCATGCAAGTTATAGATAGAGTTCTGCTGATTCTAGAGATACCAAATTTATCTCTGTATCTTAATTAGAAGCTGAGATATGGCATTTTGAAATTTCCATGAAAATGTTACTTTTAGTGTTAGGTAGTAAATAGGTAGTTAATTTGACGACAGGGCCAATTTGATATATTAGCTCTTTTTAAAAGTGGTATATCCGTGTTATTTTTGCAATCTATATGATTCGATGTATGCTGTCCGAAATCTCTAGTTAATGCACCAATATTTAAGCTGGATATATATATAATCAAATGAAGATACATGTTATTGGACCATGCAACTTTAATGGTTTCTTAATGCTCTTCTTATGATCAGTGAAATATAGTTTTCATTCATGCTTATTGTTTATGTTTTACTAACATCGGCAATTGATGTGTTCAATTAATATTCGGTTGGTGAAGAAAGTGTAATGATAATACTTTATTACATGGCTATATTTATACATCTTGGCGTTTCATTTGACAGTTGAACCCTAGCTTGGTCGGCCGGAGCAGCCTGCTCTTTCCCAGCCCGACATCTTGGCTGGTGCTGCACCTCCATGTCGTCCTACGCACATCCTGATGACACGTTTATCACTTTAGAAGGCCCAACGGTTAGTATTTTTACTTTTAAAGTTTGAATAGTGATAAACCCTTTATCACGTGTAATAATCCCTGTAGTGCCCTGCACCCGCCGCTCGACGCCTATCCGGGTGGTGGTGGGGTGGAGTACCAGCATGCACCGCTCCACATCCTGCGCGAGGCCAATATACACCTAAACACGGTTTGGCGGCCATCTTGACCTAATTCCTGTTTGCAGGTACACAAACCCACGTGGCAGTATCATCAGTGTGGCAGTGAGCAATCTTCAGAGAGAAAAAGTTAAATATCTCTAAAACCACACCATCTAGAAACAAATCGCTTTGTACACATATAGAAAACATACTCAACGAATAGATTATATTAAATTGATATGGTTAGGGTTCTGGATTTCTATTAATTTTGAATAAAACTGACGTTTTTCACTACGCGTACGGCAAACTCAATGCATTGTCAATGGCGGTGAGCAATCTTCAGAGAGAAAAAGTTAAATATCTCAAAAACTACAACACCTAGAAACAAACTGATTGGAATACACATAGAAAACATGTTTACCAAAAAGATTATATTAAATTGATATGGTTAGGGTTCTGGATTTCTATTAATTTTGAATAAAACTGACGTTTTTCACTACGCGTACGGCAAACTCAATGCATTGTCAATGGCGGTGAGCAATCTTCATACAGAAAAAGTGAAATATCTCTAAAACCACACCATCTAGAAACAAATCGCTTTGTACACATATAGAAAACATACTCAACGAATAGATTATATTAAATTTATATGGTTAGGGTTCTGGATTTCTATTAATTTTGAATAAAACTAATGCTTTGCACTGTGCGTTCTGGCAAACTCAAGGCTATCAGTGTTTGTTTACCTATAACCGGAAGTGGCCTCGTTCTCGCGAAAGTAGGACATGCCCATACAAGGCCAAACCGTGTTATGGTGTATTCCACTTCTCAATCTGGTTCATTGAATTATTCATACATTTATAGATGCATACTTTTCTGTGGCAATATTTAACTTTCAATTCAATAACTTTATTCCAGAAAATACATCCAGATCCAGACTCGAAATTATTAGTATATAGCATATTTCTCCAGTGGTGTCACAATTGTGCAATGTGTGAACTGTAATAGTGTAATGCATCACTATGCATAATACTTTGTAAGGGATTTCCAAATTTAGCTATGTATCTAATGAAACTATTTTACATGATCTGGTTTTCGCAGAAGAGTAAGCCGTGTGGTGTGACATAATGCAGTTCCTCACTTAATTGTATTATACAGGGATAAAAGACATCCGCGATTTCGGGGATTTTTGCGATTTTTTATATTTACCAATTAATGTTAAGCAAAATGCCATGGACTCATTAGGTATATGACAACAATACAACAGTATAAACACAGCGTAAACCCCCCCCACCCCCACCCACCAAAAAAAGAAAAAGCAATTGGTTAGTTCGAATCCAGTTCTTATATATAACATGGCGACCGGAATATAACATGGCGACCGTGAGTGAGCGCTAAACTTAACGTGAGTGAGAGCTAAACGTGCATAAAAAACCAACAAACATACCAGGATAATCATGAACATACCAGGATACCTTAGGATACATATCAGATGGGGTAACACCACAAAAAAGGAGGAAATCAATCAAAACAACCTTACAGAACGTGTCGACCGTTAGATACAGCGGGAAATGGCGAAAACAAGGATACGGATTGCCAGGATTTGTATCCTCTGATATAAAACAACACAGTACCAGCACCCACAGCTAAGTACCATAGCATATTATCACCCATATACTTTGCTTTACTGTTGATGTGTGTGTGTGTGTGATTTATAATGTCTAAATGACTCAAAACCACTGTTGAGTTGAGTGAACTGATAGATTCCCCTATTATCACTCACCAGCTGTCACTCACCAGCACACACCAGGGCTCCAAACCATGAGTATCACAAACTTTTCATAAAATACCACTAACCAAAATTTAAAGCACTAGAAATACGCACAAAGGAGGAAAAATTAAAGCAGGCAGAAACGGCTGTTTAAAAAAAAAAAATAAAAAAAAAAAATTTAAATTTAAAAAAATGGCGGGAAATGACCAAAACCCCGAATATGTCGCAAAAACAGCTGTAAATGTAAGTCAGCAGTTAAGCAAGGAGGATATAGTGAAACTGGTAATCCAGACAGTAAAAGAGGAACTCACTCGAGACAGCAAAAAAAAAAATGAAAACGAAAACAGCACGGGAAAAGATATGGGTGCAACCGGAAACGGAAACAACAAAACGAAACCAAATGGCAATGATGATGACAATAAATATGAGAGCAGGCTACAGACACTCCAAATGGCATATAGCACTCTACAAATAGAGTGCTCATGGTACAAAGCAGAGTATGAAAAACTCAAAACAAAAGAAAACAACACCAATGCCAACAAAACCACCAATGATGCAAGGAAAACACCCACTGAAATAAACAAAATGCCCACCGACCCTGCCCCAAAACCAAAACCAACACAGAAAGATGAAAACAAAAAGCTCAGCGTTGTCATGCACGGTATCCCTGAAAAAGAGGACAAAAACATGGAGAAAACAATCACAGACATGCTGAGCGAAGCGGACTGCGACTTTGGATGGACCGTAGTGACTAAAGGTTACCGTCTAGAGAAGAAACAAAAACAAAAAGACAAACCACTGAAAAAAAGTGAGGCAGACATGGAGCAGACAGAAGGCAAAAGGCAAAAGCCAAAACCAGAAGCCTGAAGAGGCATCCCCACAGAGCAACGAAAAAAAACTAGATATGCCAAGGAGCATCAGACTCCAATTAGAAAAAGAATCGCAGAGAAAAGAACTCTTCCAAAAAAAGAAAACTCTACAAACCAAAAAAGACTATAACAAAGTATCAATCAGGCCAATCAGGACAGAAGCAGAAATGCTGAGTGAAAAGACAGTACAACAAATGTACACACTGGCCGTTGAAAACAAAAGCAAAAATGAGAAAATAGAAACGGTCAAGATGAGAGGGTGCAATATCGAGATAAACGGGAAGATGTACTCGCCCAACGAGTTCGAAAAAATAGAAATAGAAGAAATCACCTCGGAAAAAGCAGCAACCAGGGAACATGCCTGGGGAGTATCCTTCCAAGGGCACAACTCCCCCTTCAGCAACCTATACGCATGCAAGATCACAGGAAAAGATGGAAAGAAATACACATCAGCCGAACAATACTACTGTTCTATCATGGCCAAATTTCATGACAAACATGACCTAATGAGGCTGATAGACAATGCAGAAAATCCATACACGATAAAGGCAATGGCCAAGAAAATATGGAGATCGCCAGAATGGTGCAAAACCAATGAAAAAGTCCTGGAAGACATTGTATGTGCGAAATTCACTCAAAATGAGAAATTAAAGAAAAAATTAATAAATGCTCCAGGCAATGCATTCAGAGAGTGCACAAAGTGCCCATACTGGGGCTCAGGTAGGTTCCTGGACAGTGCCAGTGAAGGGGAAACAGTCAAACAGGGATACAAGAATAGAATGGGAGAAATCCTACAAAAAGTCAAGGTAAGCCTCACAAATGCTAAAGAATAGAAACCAAAATTAATAAGCAAAATAAAGTAAATATAAAATAGACACAGTAAACCCAAGCAAGCAAAACAGCAAAATAACTTATTAATTATGTATGAAACTATATATAACAAAACAGGGTATATGTACTGTATGCACCAGCCCATACGCCCATAAAACAATCTAAACAAAGTTAAAAACTCGCGAAATCTAACAAACGCCAAACCTAAAGGTAAAGAAAGATGGTAGATGAAATTGAATGCAGGCTGGGAAGGGGCACGCACTTTGCCCACCTAAACTGCCAGAGTGCATCCAATAAAATAGACACAATAAAAATGCACCTAAAATATGAAAATCTTGATGTTTTAACACTGTCAGAAACATGGTTCACTGAGAGACATCAAGACAACACCCTCAACATAGAAGGATATAGGCTTGTACGTAATGACAGACAGCAAATTAACATAGCAAACCTAACAAAAAAAGGTGGAGGGGTTGCAATCTACTGCAAAACCTCAACAAATCTAGACACTGAGGCCCTAAAAATAGCAAACAACTCAAATGAACACCTGGAGCTACTATGGTGCCTAATAAAAAATGAGAAACAGGCTAACATAGCCATAGCAAGCCTCTACAGACCACCGTCCGGGGATATTGAAACATTCCTTGAAACTCTAGACAAAAGCATAAATACAGTGAGAAAACTAACAAATGCAGAAATCTTTGTGCTAGGGGACTTCAAAATAAACTACAGTAGCAATGACAACAATAAACTAATGCTACAAACCACTATCAAAATCCTAGGGATACAGCAACTTATTACAGACAGCACAAGACTAGGAAACAATAGCTAAACAATTGACCTAATACTAACCAACTCAAACCATGCCACAAAATGGGGCACTAGAAGCTGGGGTATAAGTGACCATGAGCTAATATATGTAACAAGGAAAAAACTCAAAAGCACAAGCCAATATAAATATAAGATGGGCAGATCCCTAAAAAACTACTCAAAAGAAACACTAAAAAACCACCTATATGAAAATATAGACAACCTCACAACAGACAGAGATGACCCTGATATCTACTGGAATAACATTGTCACAGAAATAAAACAATCATTAGATGAGATGTGTCCCATAAAGAAACTAAAAATACAGAGAAACCAAGACCCGTGGGTAGACAGGGAACTGTAAACGCATATTGCAACAAAACGAAGGCTAGGTGACAAAGTGAAACATACTAAAGACCCAGAGGATAAAAGGGCCTATAATACTGCCAGAAACAACTCCCTCAAAGCAGTAAGGGCAGCAAAAAAGAAATATATAATAAAACAAGACAAGGACTGGGGAAGCAACGCAAATAAGTTCTGGAAAAATGTGAGCTTACTATTCCCCAAAAATAAGATAGAAGAACGGATAAGCTTCCTGGATAAGGATGGAAATACGCACACAGATAGTGATGCAGCAAACAAACTAAATACACACTTTGCCACGGTAGGACAAAGGTTATCAAAGAAATTCACAAGAATCTGGGAAAACAAGTCAGAAAATATCCAGGATGAAATCCCCACCTGCAAAACTGACCTAAACGAACTAACACAGCTAATAAATGACATAGATGAAAACAAACCAAGTGGAATAGATGGAATCCCCACAAAAATACTAAAAGAGGCACTCCAAGCCATCCCAGATACCATGGTCGACCTGTTCAACATATCATTTGAGCAGGGACACTTCATCACAGCATGGAAGATGGCAACCATCACCCCCATATACAAAAGTGCTGACAAACAAAACATGGGGAACTACAGACCAATTTCAATCTTGCAAACACCAGGCAAGCTAATTGAAAAAATATTCCACAGGCACATAAATGCGCACCTGGAAAAAAACAATATACTAAACAAGAGGCAAGGAGGTTTCAGAAAACTCCACTCCACATCAAAAACAATAGAAAACCTAACAAGTGATGTGCTGGCATCATTGAACCAAAAGAAATTAGTTGGAGCAGCGTTCATCGACTTCAGCAAAGCCTTTGACACTGTAGACCACAGCATATTAATAAGAAAATTAAACAACATGGGCATTAAATCCAAATCAATAAACTGGATAAAATGCTACCTAAACAACAGGCAGCAAAAAACTAAAGTAAATGGTACACACTATCACCTGTGGTGTACCCCAAGGATCAGTCCTGGACCACTACTATTTATACTATACATAAATGACCTAGAAAAATGGCTGGAGACAGAATCTCTCCAGCTATATGCAGATGACACTGTCATATATGCAGAAGGAAGCAGAGTAGAGGAGGTAGCAACCAAACTGAACAACCTCCTGCTAAAACTGGACAGCTGGTGTGAATCCAATAAAATAACCTTCAATGCAAATAAATCTAAAACAGTACTCTTCTCACATACAGCAATCACAGGAAGAAACCTACAATGCACACTAGGAAACCAAACACTGGAAAGTGTAAATCACTACAAATACCTAGGCCTAGAACTGGATAGCCAGCTAAACTACAATCTGTGTTTAACAAAAATCATACAAAAAGTAAATCACAAACTATGGCTATTTGCTAAACTAAGAAACTATATGACACAAGATATGTCAATAAAAATCTTCAAAGGCCTGGTACTCCCCTACTTTGACTATGGGGATGTAATCTACATGGGTGCTAAAAAAGAGCTACTTAAAAATTAGAGATACTTACAAAATAGGGCCTTCTGGTATGCCTGATAGTAGACAAACTACACCCCACTTAGGAACTACACAAAAGAACTAAAGTTAATAGCTGTACTAGAAAATACGAAGGATAATCCACTAAAAACATTAGCATATGGAGCCCACTCTAATTAAGCGTCTAAAACCCACTAAAGCTATGGACACCAGAGCAAGCCAGGCACTACTACTAAGACAGACCAGAAGCCAGATCAAAAGCCCATGAAAGGAGCACACTGGAAATGGCAGCCAAGGCATGGAATGCGCAAACGGTGAAAGAAAGACAAATCCCTGACCTAAAAATATACAAAAAATATCTGTGCAAAATAAAAACTGGGAACCCCAACTGAACTGCACCACAAGGGAGCAGGTGATATGTCACGGCCCACCAACTGGACAGCCCAGGGCGGGATAACCGGAAATATAAAAGTAGGTACCCCAAACCCAGGCTGATTACTTGTTGAATATGCCAAATTCTGTCAAAAAATGCTCCAGTTCAACACCTTGGCAAAACAAACCACAAAGGATTTTTACAAATGTATTACAGGAGAAACAACCTTTGTTCTCTTACCTTTAACCTGGTCTTGGATTCATTTTATTATTCAAATAAATAAGCCAGATAACATATCCAACAACAATATAAATCAAATCAATTTCAAACAAACATAACTCAACCACCTATTACGTACAAGCCTATGGACATGTAAATAAAATAGGCTAGTATAGAATTAAGTAGAAAAAAGTGGAAAACTCTTCCCAAGAAAACCCCAAAACACTAACATAGAACCTTAAGAAAACAACTAACATAGTAATAAGAATAGAACAAAAATACAATGCCAAGAGGGCCCCAAAAAACTAACATAGACTACTAAACGTACCAACAGACTATCTATCTGCTACTGAAATGCAGACAATCAAATAACTTATCAGCAGCTACTGTTTGGTAAGACAACACCAACACTACAGCTGGCCAGCATTGAAAACAAGCCTGGGTACCCAGGCTTACATTCTATGGACAGAATAAATACAGCCTCAATAAAAAATTTTTTTTTTAAAAATGACCTTAGATATTGCTAGAACATAAAACCCAAACAAGAGTTAGGTATGGACGTACATCTCTGGATGTATTATACCAAAATATCATAGTATTAACTTTATGTTTTTGCTATCGCGTTCTAGGCAGTAATTTGAACATACCAGCGACATCATAGACATGCTCATAAATAAATGAGAGAGACAACACGCCGGTAGGCTTCCCATGTGCAAGGTTATGGACTAAAACCTCGCCAATACAAATTTCATACTTGTCACTACCTATTCTGGAACTCGTAATTTCCAGGATAGGGCTGGTTTGCTCAGTATCAGGGTAATGCAACTTACTGGAATTTGTGTCATGGTGTCAGGGGCCCAGTCTTCCATTGGGGCAGCACTAAAAAGTCGCGTCCTCCTATGACCGTAGATGTTTCTAGGACGTTTAGTTCTAACAAACAAACAGAACCAACAGCACTGAATCATCAGCATATATCAAATCACTAAATAATACTGTAATTCGTACAGATCCACAATACATGGTCGTGAAGCAGGGAGGGGGGGGGGGTGAGTTCTCCAAGCAGTAAGAGTGTTTGTAATGGGATGGATACCGGAAGTGATGGGTGCGTGGGTTCTTACTTCATCTTTCGAAAACCAGAAGTTAAGTATCCAGGGAAAGGAACAAGCTCATGCCCAGATGTAGCCTCGGTCAACAACTCGATAGTGGTGGAGCAGCAGCGAGTTGGAGGAGAAGACATAGGTAGGTGTTTTTAGTACAACACATGAGGATTTATTTTTACATTTGTTGTCATTATGTGATAATGTGTACTGATTCATTTGGTATACAATGTGTGCACTAATTTAAATACTAACGTAGACATTCGCCTTCCAGATTCAGACTGCAAGTGAAGTGTCCTCCATATGCTCATTCGGCCATTCCAAAAGTATGCTTCATAGTGACGAGTAGTCGGTATGGTCACAAGAAACGGCAGGAAAAGTTATCCATAAGATGGTGAAGCAAAGTACTAAAGAGTTGCCACCAAGTACTAGTCGCCAGTTGAGCAACTCTGGGGGATTCATTGGAAACCTCTTTGGCTATGGTGGTGAAGCCAAGGAAATCCAAGATGGCGGCCGAAGCCGCAAAACTGAAAACTAGGTCAATGGTGGCTGACAGCCTAGATATTCCCGCGGAGGATATGTCAGAATTTAAATGTATGTTCAACGATATGGTGACAATTAGGGCCTTGTGAAACCCAAACTAACTACACAGCTCAATATCTAGTTCAACATGGCGACGGCATGAGCACGTGTCGGACTCCGGGGAACAGGAAGTCAATGGTGAGACCGATTGGGTTATGCTAGAGGACAGAGATGAGGAGGATGACGAATACACAGAGTAGTTAGTAGCACTAAAACTAGGGTCCCTTAAAGAAAATAACTTAGGAACAAAGACCCAGGATTACTGGTTGGCTCAGTGTCAGGATTATGTGATTGAGTGGAATATCAGGTCATGGTGCTGGCGGCCCGGTCTTCCAGTGGGGCAGCACTATAAATTCGCCATGAGTACGCACTGTCACAAGCCTGTACCCATCCTGATATGATCTTAGATGTTGCCATGACATAAAACTCTAACAACCAACCAACAAAGCCCCATGGACATCTTCATTTAGCAGTTTCCGAGCGCTTTCGGTGTCCAGCAAGCTCCCAGCAGAAGCGGCTGGCAGATCAACAACTGAGAAGATGGCCACACCGGTAGCGGTATAATCGAGATGGGTGAATGGACGCGGTGGCAGAATCGGTAGAGCACAGGTTTGCATGCGGAAGGTCGGGAGTTTGAATCCCAGTCGAGTCAAACTAATGACTTATCAAATTGATATTTGTCCCTACCTAGCCTGCCGCTCAGGATTAATGGGATAGGATAAGGACCGGTTAGCACAGTATCAGGATAATGTGACTGTGGGATATCGGGTCATGGTGCCCGTGGCCTCATCTCCCAGTGCGGCAGCACTATAAAGCTGCCATGAGTGCCCACTGTCACAAGTTTGCATCTGTCCTGATATGACCTTGGATGTTGCTAGGATGCAAAACAAAAACAAACAACCAATTGAGATGGGCATATAAGCTAGCTACCAATCTCCAAGAGGAATCGTTATTAACTCAACTCCAGGACGTCTTAAGAAGGCAAAGAAACCTGTGACACAGCGAATTATCATTAGTGAAAGTATGGTAGGGACAATCCCCCACTACTATACTATGCTGAAACACCTGGAAACAATCAGGGAAGTTTCCAGGGGCTCCACAGGGTTAGCTGCTGAACAAAGAAATTAGATTTGCTGAAGGTCACAGTGATGGCAAAAGTTCACAGTGATGGCAATAGTGGGAGCATTAATAGCTATTGTTCTGCTCATGGACATTATACAGCAAGGAAATTTGGATCTTGAACCAGATGCACAGGTAATGCACTAACTGAATGTAATTCGCATGATAGTAACACACTAACAGTAACAGCAAAGTCAGAAAAGCGAGTGTATCGAAGGTGCTTCACACCATTTTGGGGGAAGGAACTCCTTAAGGACAAGTGGAACATGTATGGAAACCTGCAAGAGCTAACAGGCTTCTTTTAGGCAATAACCTAGGTGACAGGAATGAGGAGTTCATGAAGTGGTGGAGGGTTTAGACAGTTGTACGCAGACTGAAGCTAGCATTCCTTACATGTGGCATGCGAATGCGGCATGCGAACGGGCTGATTCCTTTCACCCACACCCACACATAGTGTCAGGTTTCTCTACCACTGTTTTCTATGGCAAACACAGCAGCATTCGCATGCCGTACCGATGGCTACATGGACCGAATCAATTGCCGCATTCGCATTCGCATTTGGACGCATGGAATCACCCCCATTGACTTAGATGCTTTTCCATTTTTTGTCGCATTTGCATGCCGCATACCGTGTGTATGGAATGCTAGCTTCATACCGAGGGGACTGCAGACAATTTCAGGAAAGCAAAGGTTGCTCCCTGTATAACAAACAGAGGAGTCTACACTTCAAGGAATGAGAGCAGCTCGGCACATCTCAAGCTGGGGAATGTGCCAGATACCACCCGACGTGGCTAAGCCCGGGGTTTTCATAAGTGAGCACGTTAACCAGTTGGTGACTCACAGACAGGTGTACCTGGTCAAATACATTTCGCAGCAGGTAGTATAGCTAAACATTCAAAAGTGCTAAAAAAAATATATAATAGTACAGGACATGTCAGAACAGTGAGTGCTAAACATTTTTCTACGCCCAAAATTAAACGGAAATTTACAATGATCTGAGTTAAATAAGAATATGCACTATGAACAGTTTAAGAAGTTTATAATCTAAAATCACCATAAGATCTCATTCAACCAGTTGCAGACCTCACAGATTCATGCTACTCCGTACCCATAAAAATGTTGCAATGCTAAACAGAGATTTCATTGGCAGAACAAATTGTTTGAGTATCATGTCTTACCTAATGGTCAGTCACCAGGTCCCAGAATTCCAACTAAATTGCTAAAAATCCATTTATGCCGACATGAGGGGAAAATGTTTCGTGTGTTCCCATACCAGGATGATAGTTTTGTGATGGGTGAAACCGAAGAATAGTGTAAGAGGGTTTTCTTACACCCTGTAAGATTATTTGAACAATTAGGCTTAGCATTTATTGTGTTCGATATTGACTCAACTAGCATGAATGTTTCACTAAGGTCCGCTAAAAAAAACTTAGTTTTTCGAGGCTACAGAAGAAGTCCTGATGACAGAATACCCATCACCAATCAGGGAAGTTGCAGAATATAAGGGGACACCAAGTTAGAAAACCATCTAATCGATTCACTTGCAATTTGGTAATGGGCTCAGAGCTAGCAATGTTGGCTGACCAATACACACATCCTAGATGTGGATGTCTTAGCAGATCTTAGATTGAGGGAGTTTAGAGATTATTTGGAATAGAACTTAAATCCTACGATTTTAAAGGACATTTGATACGTTTGGGGAACTCCATGAATTGATTTGTTCGAATATAGACTAAGCGCACGAATAAGCAGATGGTAGCTGGGAACCGGAACCTGGTAACTGGAGAACGGACACCTTTTCATTCAGTTGGAATAACTTGTATTCTGTTTCCCTCCTTGCAGTCTATTGCTGCGAGTGGTGAGGACAATGCAATCCAAAGGCAATTGTGGTGGCTTCACCCCGGCCAATGCAAACATGGCACCAGTTGCAGCAAAAGCCACACTAAGGTTGGAGGGGGCACCAGGGAGCCTGCTTGGAGCAGGCGACCAGACAGGCGAAGGGGACGAAGCAACCATAGGAAGAACTAGATTATAGGATACATAGTTGAAGGATTCAGACTGTAACGAGTAAGACTACTGTAAACACACTGAAGAATTTACTGGTGTTCTTGGCCACTCCCAGTTATTCTACTTATACTCACTACTATCAGGAGGATCCTGGCAACTGTCTGCCAGTCTCCCCCCCCCCCCCCCCCCCACTAAATACCAAAACACAACACCAAAACACAACTCATAAGAAAGAAAGGGAGACTGACTTACAACCTGCTGCACAGACCCACATAGCTTCTGCTTGTTCAGTCAAAATCAGTGCCTACCGCCCATTAAACCTAAGTCCTATGGGTGTTACACACAGCTCAGAGGTGAACTGCTTCCTTTGGGTGAGTGTGTCTGTCCAGCAAGTGCAAGGAGCTCAAGGGTGACTGGGCTCACACAGCCAGCCAATCAAACACCTCTGCAGACTGGGAGGGGTGGTGCCCAAGAGGGGGCGGGGCACCTGTCACTCAACCCCAGGGCAGGTGGTGTCCATAATTTATGCAGAATGGCTGGGTGTGCTTACCCAGTGGTCCCGTGGTAACAAGTAGTCATCATACAGTTACATTAAACAATAATACATGTCTTGCTCCATTTGCACTCTTCCTGGTGCATGGAGGGAACATTCCTGTAATTAGTAACCATATCTTAATATCCGGACATCATACCGCAATCCCGGTCACTGTGCGTCATAACATTTACACATAGTTATTTCCATGTCACACAGCGACTGGGCACACATTGCATCACTATTACATAACAATCGTCCCCAACTCCGTCGCCCGAGATATTGATATGACTCCAAGCTCGGCTATCACAACCGAAAGACCGTATATTTTTACAACACCTTCAGACCCTCCATACGCAGAAGCTGCACTACCCACATCAACCGTGGCAGGCTGCCGGAAACTCCCCAAATCCGATATGGTTAGATAACCCAACGATACAAATCACCACAGATGCATCACTCAAGGGCTGGGGAGCTCACAGGGGTGAAACGGCCAATGGGGGAAGATGGTTAGAACAAGAGGCTGACTCACATATTAACGTTCTGGAACTCAGGGCATTGTTCTTGGGGTTACAAAGCTTGCTGAAGGAGTCTTAACTTCCACACTCAGATATATATACGGACAACCCCACTACATTAGCCTACATTAACATAATGGGAGGCACTAGGTAGCCTCAGTGCAACGAGATTGCACAACAGATTTGGCAGTGGGCAGAGGTAAGACAAAATTGGCTTACCACAGCATTTATCCCAGGGACGTTAAATGTGTTAGCTAACAAATTTAGCAGAGAATGTAAAGATCACTTGGAGTGGGCGTTATCCATGAGACTATTTGAGAAAATTTGCTAATTTTCGGGGTGACCGGAGGTTGACCTTTTCGCCTCATGGAAAATTTGTTAAATTGTCAGATACATGTCCTGGAGTTCTAAGCCTAGTTCGTGGAAGGTAGACGCATTCTCCTTCAAATGATCAGGAAGTTTCTGCTATGTCTTCCTACCATTTAGCATGATAGCATGAGTCGCCCGGAAACTCAAAATGAGGGGTCCAATGCCATTTTAGTAACCCTGCTTTGGCCAACACAACAGTGGTTTGCGACCATCAACCAGTGGAGTCGGGAGAAGTTCCTGGCGCGAGGGAAGAACAACCTAATATGTCAAGGGCGATTAGAAACAAGGGGAGACATGTCAACAACCTCCTTAGTGGCATGCCGTTTTTAAGGAAGTACCTGCAACCCGTTGGGCTGGACCCAGCTACCAGGGAATTTATGGTTTCCTTTGCATGGAGAGAGGGAACGGTAGAACTTTATGCTAACGCACTCCATAAATGGGGCTTGTTTTGTATGACAAGAAGCATAAAAACCGTTGGAACCATCTATTGCACAAGTGTGTCGGTTTCTAAGAACCCTGGCTGAACAAGGACTATGATTCGGGGCTATTAACACAGCCCATTGTGCGTTGTCAGTAGTACTGCCACAAGTGGACGGACCACCGACTGGTGCACTGGCTCATGATATCAGTATATGCTAAGGATCTACCTAAGCCTAAATATTCTAGATTCTGGGACGTAAACAAAGTGTTTGATGCACTCTAGAACTGGCCGGGGAATAGAAACCTAAATCTCAGGTAAGTGACCCTAAAATTAATCATACTCTTATTGTTAGTAACGGGTCACAGAGGCCAGACCATAGTAGCACTCTCACTGGAGGGCATAGACGAACAGGAAAAAGAAGTGACTTTTAACCTGAAAAAACTGTCCAACAGACTTGGGGACCCTTTATCTACACTGTCATTGTTTGCATATGATGAATGTTCGCGCATTTGAGTGGTTAGGGCCCTTAAGGCTTACATAAATAGAACAAAGGACATTAAGTTGGGAAACCAACTGTTGGTTAGTTATATACGACTGCATGTGCCCGCCTCAAGAGACACGTTAGTACGTTGGACAATTCAAATGCTCAAGAGAGCAGGGGTGAATACAGAGGTAGATGGACCACACTCCACAACAGGGGCTGCGGCTTCTAAAACCAGGACTCTAGGGGTCTCAGTGAACAGTATACTAAAACACACCGGCTGGAAAACAGCCATGTCATTCTCCCTTCACTACAACAAAAAAGTAGAAAAAGGGAATAAGGTGGCTCAGAGATTTCTAGACAACACCTTAAGCCTATGAATGTAACAATACGTGACATCAGGTCCATGGTTACACTTAACATGGTTCGGATACCGACACATGAACAAGTCCAGAGGGACACATTGTGGAACTAAAATATAAATTGTTTAAACACTTGCAGTTGCATACTAAATAAATCAAAATAATAAATGTCGGGTAAAATACTCGGTACGTAAAAATCCCCCTGGGCTGTGAATGCTCTGGAGGCAACAGCCCGAGATGAAATAGGTAAGTCATACGAGACTTACCTGGGTATAGTTGAAGGGTAACTTCAATTTTACTGAGGACTTAGCCCCTGGGTAGTCGCAATACAGGGCCCACCCACCTCCTGGTGACAAAAGAAGTTATAGCTGTATTAATTACATAAATGAAATCTAAAACAGCTGAATAAGACAATCAGTTCGCATTTGTCACCTTTTACGATCTGCAAGGGGGTGCAGATGAACTATTCTAACCCGGTTCCTCACGGGGGTGGGGGGTCTCCCAGTGGGGCAGCACTATAAAGTCGCCATGAGTGCACTCTGTCACAAGTTGGTACCCGTCCTGATATGACCTTAGATGTTGCTAGGAAGTAAAACAACAAAACAAACAAAGCATAAAATTAGATAGGTAAAAGTTGATCTGGACTGGAAACGCTTCATCTCCCTGTACTGCGATTACCCAGGGGCTAAGCCCTCGGTAAAATAGAAGTTATCCTTCAATTATACCCAGGTAAATCTGGTATAACTTACCCTACATACGTGTGTCTGTATTTATGTATAGTCCTATATTTGTATGTAGAGTGAGCTGGGGGAGCCAGTATGGTGCTCAGGTGCGTTGTTGGCATGATCCGTGGCATGACCAGTATGGTGAAGGAGGGGGGGGGGGAAGCATCCCCCCCTGCTGCTGGTGACCTTGAATCCTTGGGAATATCGGCTTGGAACCTTGCCACGGCAGAATGGCGGTTCTCACTACCACTGCAATACCTGATCTTCATGGCAGGCTCACTAGACCTCATGGCTACTTACACCATGTGAATGGTACGGCGGATCGGTTCTCTCACGATGGGATGGCGGAGAAGTATTGTGGTCCATATGGTAGTATCCAAACAGGCGGTGTCAACGAACATTGCCACTCTGCTACTGTGACTTCTCCGAGGTGTACAACAAGAGCGTAGTGCGGGTTATTGACAGAGGACACTACCTTCTCAGCAGACAGACGATTCCAGCCTGCTACTGAGTGACAGTCACCTGAGTGGATCGATCCACGAGATTCTCTATCCCAACAAGAGAGGCAAATCATCGAAGATATTAAAGAAATGGAGAGGAAAATATGCCTGCTGGCGCTTTTGGAACGTCAGAAAGTGCCGAGGGACAATCTAGAAGAGGGGCCAACGAGGACGTAGAGGCGTGTGGCTGGTCTGACTCTGAGTAACACCGCTGGTCGGCCCCGTCTTCACCAGGGGCCATATGCAGGACGCGGTGTTAGCGAGCCAAAACACATTTAGACGGGATTTCTGGTTTAGCGGCGAAAAGTCGGTATGCAGGAGGGTGTGTTACGCTAACACCGCACGTTTAAGGTCCGCGACATTAACCCCGTTTCATAGCACGTTTAAGTGCAGTGTTAACGTAGGGTTGTGGCCAAATCTATTCAATGCTATCATATTTAACAGAATTAAATACGCAATAAGTGAAATTTATTCAAATTAACCCTAAATTCGAAGCAATAGTAATGCTGCCGCCGTATTGGCGGCGATATTAATAGTTATATTTTCGAATCGATGAACGTTCAGTAAGCAAACCGCCGCTGCCGTCCGTATGGAAAGCGACGTCGATGCGGCGGCGGCGGCGGCGGCGGCGATTTGTTTACTTTACGTTCGTCGATTCGAAAATATAAATATTAATATCGCCGCCATTGCGCCGGCAGCGTTAATATTGCTTTGAATTTAGGGTTAATTTCATCAAATTTCACTTATTGCGTATTTAATTCTGTTAAATATGATAGCATTTAATAGATTTAAGCCTAATATATGGGTACAAACGCAGAGGGATTGACCAAATCTATAAATAAATTCATGTTTAGCTAAAATGAAAGTGTTACGCGCTCCTGCATACGACTTAACACAGTTCCCGATGTCGGTGATAGCTAAACGGTAACAGGCTCTAACACCAAGCCCCGCTAACACTGACTCCTGCATATGGCCCCCAGGTAGTCGGACACCTAGCAGGGAGCAGAAGTGCTGCAGTAAGTGGTCCTTGATACGCCAACTGTCATAGTTTTACGATTCCCCCAGCTACAAGTATAAAGCAGACAACACCAATTATAACAATATAGCTGAAGCATTAAGGAATGAATTGCTTAATGGGGCCCTACAAATTGTTGATATTCCCACAGCTTGTATACATGGAATCTTTTGTATTCCTAATAGTTCTAGCCCAGGTGTCACAGATATTATTGACTGTAGTAAATTGGTAGGATACTCTGTTAACAACTTTGTTGACCAGGTCTGTAATACCTTTTCATATAATAGCTTCGATGACGTGTCGAAAATGAAAGGAGATGGACTATATAGCAACAATTTATATCTGAGATGCCTATAGGGCCATATCGATTCATCCTGATGACCATATTCAGCTGGGGATTGTTTGGGACTTTGTTTCTAGTCCTATTTATTTACACTCTGTATAGGGTTGGTTTCTGCACCGTATATTTCCATTATACTGCATATTGGCGGAAATCAAATTAAGGAGGCAAGTGCATACAAGTACTTAGGAACAGTGATTGATTCTACCTTAAATGGGAATCAACAGCTGGCTGGACTAACTCAATCATTGGCACTAAAAATGACTACAACCAGGAAGGTGTGGAGCTTCATAAGCGAAAACACTGCCCTACTGCTATATAAATCAACAGTTCTGCTAATAATAGACTATACCAATATAATTTATGGAATGCTCATGAAGCAGCAACTGACTAAGCTACAAAGGATCCAAAACAGGGCATTAAGAATAAATTTATTGGGGCAAAACACTAAGTGCGACCAGACGCGATGGCCGAATGAGCTAGAGCGTCCGTCTCCTGTGCTGGTAGCTTGTGGGTTCGAACCCTGGTCGAGTCAACCCAATGACTTAAAAATTGATACTTGTCGCTTCCTAGCCAGGCGCTCGGCATTATTAGGACAGGGCAAGGACTGGTGTGCTCAGTGTCAGGATAATGTGACTGAGTGGGATACCAGGTCATAGTGCCATCGGCCTGGTTTCCCAGCGGGACAGCACTATATAGTCGCCATGAGTGCACTGTCACAAGTCGTTACCCATCCTGATATGACCTTAGATGTTGCTAGGATGTAAAACAACAACAAACAAACAAACACTAAGTGCGAAGGAAATGCATGACAAAGCAAACCTAGATTACCTACTGGATAGCACACTTATGCACAGAAGAACCAGATAGACCCAATATATAGATGGCACAAAGAGGAATACTAGATGGGCTGATTCCACTCTACTCAAAGTCCCCAAACCTTCCACAAACAAACAAATTAAAACACCAATTTACAAAGGCAGCATGATGTGGAACAACCTACCAGCCAGAACCAGAGCAGCGTCCGCCTACCTAGAATTTAAGAACTCATTAAGAGTACATCGGATTCGGCAGGCTCTTATGCAGTCACAGTAAGGGATGTTCCAGTTCGTCACCATGTGGCACAGTGGCTGGCCACCAAACCCTCAGTCTCAGTTCTACCCCCCCCCCCTTTTATTTGTTGCTGTTCCTCTGTTATTTCCAGTCAACCATTCCAGTCCAAGTACAAATGTAAAATTTGAGACCAAAATGAAAGATATGAACGAACCCGTTGAGTTGTGTATGAGAACTGACTTTATTATCCGGCGACGTCACCACTACAACTCCCGTGACCTCTCGTGACCTCCCGTGACCTCTCGTGACCCGTCGCCACCACCGCTCTACGCACGACACACACATACACTACATCTCCCTTTTCCTTTAAAAAGAAGATGTTTACATTCGTGATCAATAACCATGACACATGTCATCACAATATAACAATTATCATTACATAACAACAATAATAACATAACCGTATAAGCAATACACATTCAAATTTCATCAACAATAACACAAAATAAGTCACACCTGCTCCCCCTTATTTTTGTTGTTCATATCTCAGATTAACTAATACCACCACCTCATTTATATTACAGGGCGTATCACCCTCCCATATCGTGTTTTGTACGGCTCGTTACCTTGTTTTGTTTCCTGCTGTTTATCTACTTTGGTCTGCTGTGGTGACCGCTCTGTCATGTCTGGACATTTGAACAAGAATCGTCTGTTTCTCCGTATTCTATGCTTGTCTTTATTCTCAATCTCATAACTTCTTCCTTCCTGCCTATCTTGTTGTGTAACGATACCTGAGACCCACTCCTTATAATCTAGATACCTTACTTTATCCCCCACGTTTAGTTTCACATGTTCATTTCCTGCCCGTCTGTCGAAGTAATCTTTTTGCCTTTCCTGAGTTTTTACGATTTGTTCATGCCTTGATGACTGTATTTTGGGTTTTAGATTTGCTTCTACCGTTGGTATCTTCGACCGCAGCACTCGCGACATTAGCAACTGTGCTGGAGAAGCCTTCATAGACTGACTGGTTGTGTTCCTTACATTCAGTAACATGATATTGACATCCTTATTATCCACGATAGCCTTTTTCATCATTCTTTTAATCGTCTGTATTGTACGCTCAACCTGTCCATTACTTTGCGCATGCATCGGACTCGAGTACACCGCTGTAAACCCATACTCCCTACTGAAACAGTGATATTCCTCACTTTGAAACTGGGGACCGTTATCTCACACGACAATCTTGGGTATACCATGCCGCGCAAATGTCTCTTTCATTACCCTTATTGTCGCTGCACTGGAAGTAGACTTCAACTCAATGACTTCTGGATACTTACTATAATAATCAATGATCATGATGTAATTCTTGCTATTAACCTGGAATAAGTCTGCACCTACTTTCTCGAATGGCACGTCTGGTACCACATGGCTTATTAATGGTTCTGTGTGCGGCTTGTGTCTGAAACATTGACATATGTGACACCGAGAAATCTTATCCTCCAGCTGACTGCTCAACCCAGGCCAAAATACGTTATCCCTCGGCAACTGCTTAGACTTTACAATTCCCATGTGAGATTCATGAATTTTATCTATAATATTTTTCTGCAAACTCTTTGGTATTATGATTCGATTGTCCTTCAATAAGAGTCCCCCTTGTCTCGTGATCTCGTGCCTGTATGTGAAAAAAGGTTTTACTGCAGCTATTACTTGATTAGAATGTTCTGGCCAACCTGTTACTGTGAGTCTTTCTATTTCTCGCAGAGTCTCATCTTTTTTCGTTTCCACTACAATTGTATCTGTGTCGCCTGATGCAATTTCGATCTCAGCTATTGAGATATCTGTGTCAAACAGGTGTCTTGGCGCTGTGTTGGTTGTGTGAGCCCTGGATAACGTATCTGCAAAATACAAATTGATCCCTTTAACATATGTCACTTTTATATCATAGTTTTGCAACCACATTCTCATGCGCTGCATTCTGGCTGACAACTCATGCAATGGTTTCGACATTATGGCAACCAACGGTTTGTGATCCGTTTCAATAGTGATTTCTTTACCATATATATATTCATGGAACCTAGTACATCCAAAGCACATTGCCAGCAGCTCCTTTTCAATTACCGCATAATTGCTCTGCGTACTGTCAAGTGCCTTGGATGCCATTGCTACAGGTAATTGACTTTGTAATAACGTTGCACCTAACCCCGATTTTGATGCATCTACCTGCAAGGTTATTGGCTCTTTAGCATTATAGTATCTCAGAACAGGGGCACTCATTAACAGTGACTTTAATTTCTCAAACGCTGCGTCCTGTGGCTCCTGCCAATGCCACGCCACCTCTTTCTGTAACACTAATCTTAATGGTTTGGTAATTTCTGACAACCCCCGTATAAATTTGCTCACATACCCAACCATTCTGAGGAACCTCTGCAATGCTTTCTTGTCCTCCGGTGCTTTCATATCTACAATCGCTTGCACCCTATCTTTGTTTGGCTTTAATCCCTCAGCTGTCAACAAGTGTCCTACGTAATTAACCTCTGATTTACAAATTTTTGATTTTGAGGGATTTAACTTCAGATTAATTTCACGTGCTCGTTTTAACACAGCTTCTAGACGTATATTGTGCTCATCAATTGTACTACCGTAAATCAATATATCGTCCGACACGATTTGCACACCCTCTATATCATTCAATAATTCATTCATTTGCTGTATGAATAGGTCTCCAGCAGTCTTTATTCCAAACGGCAATCTAGTAAATCGAAACCGTCCCCATGGGGTGTTAAACGTGCAAAGCATTGAACTGGCTTCATCCAGTTGTATTTGCCAGTACCCTGAGTTTGCATCAAGAACTGAAAAGTACCTTGCATTGTGTATTTTTGCAACCACTTCTTCTACTGTCCGAATCGGATATGGCCCCCTCAGTATAGCTTTGTTCAATTTCGTCGGATCAAGACATATTCTAACCTTCCCTGGCTTCCTGACAATCGTAATTGAACTCACCCATGGAGTAGGCTCGATTTGTTGCACAATCACCCCTAGCTTTACCATTCTATCAAGTTCAGTCTTTACATCATCCACTATAGCATGTGGTATGCGCCTTGGCGGATCAACTACAGGGTTCACATTCTGGTCAATGTACAGTTTAGCATCTACTTTAATTAAACCAAGCCCTTCAAACACATCTCTAAAATTATTTACCATTTCATTCGCCGCATTGACGGTAGAGCCCTTTGTTGCTGTTGTTGTTGTCGTTACCTCATCTATTCGTGCAACCAGACCCAACTGCACACACGCTTGTCGTCCTAAGATCGGGCCACCAGTCTGAGTCACTTGAAAGATGATGTCCTTTCCCCGTACGTTGAGCTTGATCTCTCCGTCAGGCTTGAATCGCTGTCCGGTAAATGTTACCAACATGCATCGCGACGGTGTCATCTCCACGTTCCTGAGTTTGTCGAACATCTGTCTTGGGATAAGATTCGCTTCAGCTCCAGTGTCTAACTTGAACTTTATCTCCCCCCGTCCGACTGCTACCACTGTGAACCACGGTTCCTTGTCCTCTTCATTCTCATTCATTACCGCTCCTACGAATAAATCGTATTCGTCTTCTACTGCCGATACATGACTTGCGCTCTCCTCACATGTGTTGTTTGGGTCAACCCCCACTTCATGCACCGAGGCACCTCCCCTTTGTTGTGACCGGCACACTTTCACAAAGTGCCCAATCTTATGGCACCCTGCACATTCCTTACCCTTAGCTGGGCACTGACCGCGTACGTGCAAATAACCACACCATTGGCACTGAACTTTGTTGGCAGTCGCTGCTCGGAACGGCTGTACTTGGGGGCGTCTCCAATTTTGGGGGCGTGTCTGTTGCTGTTTACCTTGGTTACCGGTAACCAAGATGGCGTCCATGCTTTGCTCACCCATCATTCCCGCGCTTTGCGCTGGCATAAGAGCTGCGGAAGTATGCTCACTTAGCCGGCACATCTCTATACACTGTTCGAGAGACAAATTCTGCGTCTGAAGCAACTTGTCTCTTAGAATATTACTTTTACGCCACACACGAGCCTGTCGCACAATAAAGAACTTTCCAGCTCACCGTACTCACATTGGGCTACTCGCGTGCGCAATTCTCTTATATACGTCTCCATATTCTGGTCACCCTGGTTGTATGAATGACATTTGTATCTCACCACCGTAATATTAGCCTGTCCCTCGCAGTAAACTCTGAATGCATTAATGAGCGGTTCTATTTTGTCTCGCTCCTCAGTGTCAATCTGCATAGTGCGGTGCACCTTCTGCGCCTCGGCACCCGCAACGTGAAGAAATACAGCACATTGTATCTTCTCCGTCTTATTTAGTGCACCAGCAGCCACGGAATAAATCTCATATGCCTGTATCCATGATTGCCAATTCGTGCTCAAGTCGTCCTGTAAATTCAGTGCCGCCGGCGGCTTCAGACCTGTGAGCGCCATTGTTCGTCTCCTACTCTGACACCATGTAAGATATGAACGAACCCGTTGAGTTGTGTATGAAAACTGACTTTATTATCCGGCGACGTCACCACTACAACTCCCGTGACCTCTCGTGACCTCTCGTGACCCGTCGTCACCACCGCTCTACGCACGACACACACATACACTACAGGATTGGTCCCACTGCTTCACTGGTCACAGCTGGCCCAGTGTATTACTAACAACCCCAACCAAGCCGAATCATCAGGTCGTGGATAAATGATAATTTGTTGGCTATCAGTCGACTCTAATTTTGATATCCATTCCATTTTTGTTCCAAGTGAAGACAATATATATTTGTGATGCCCTTAGTCATTGGCCACACCTGGGTAATAGGGATTGTATACATGTCAGCTGTGGATCTCTAGGAATTACTGACTGGGTGCGTTGGCCGAATCGGTAGAGGGGAGGCCTTGCGTGTGGGAGATAGGACGTTTGGTTCCTGTTTGAGTCAAACCAATTACTTATAAAATTTATACTTGCCGCTTCCTAGCCTGGCACTCGGCATTACTAGGATACGGCAAGGACTGGTTAGCTCAGTGTCAGGATGATGTGACTGAGTGGGATATCGGGTCATGGTGGCACCAGCCTGATTTCCCAGTGGGGCAGCACTATAAAGTCGCATAGTGCGCACTGTCACAAGTCAATACCCGGCCTGATATGACCATAAATGTTGCCAGGACTCCCAAAACTAACCAACCAATCCCTATGGATTGCTAGGTTGTTCAGACACGTTTCTTTGACTTTTACTTAAAGTTTTAGGTCTACTGGAGCTACAAAATGATGCCACAAGCTTGAGTCAAAATTATTATTCCAAAAATTCAAAGAAAACCAGATCCGTAAATATTTTAATTTTATTGATCTGACTTGTTTGTACGCCTTCCATATTTTTCGGACTAGGTAACATTATATATTACATGGTTTCTTTTTTTCTTTTGAAGATTTGTACTGTCTATCATGGATAAGTCTGAATAGTCTTATTTTCAAGATTATACAGTTCAATAGAAAGCCCGGGCCTACACCTTTACTGACCCATGGGATGTTTAACCCCCCACATCACATAGACTTTGTATGAGAGCAACTGGCATTTGATGACACTATAAATTAGACACAGCGGTGGAAATCCAATTTGGCAGAGGTGATGGTATGGGGAATTGAACCATTGACCATCAGATTAGGACTCCGGCCTAGAAAAAAGTCAGACACTAACCACTCTGCCACAGACGACACCATTAGCTAAGACTCATTGCTCTGTTGCGAATTACCTGAGAGCACTCAATTATTTATTAAAATCGGAAGGTACGCCCGCGCCCTAGATTATGCCAAGGGGCACTTTCTGGGCAGATTTCTCTGATTACACGCCTTCTGCGTTCAATGAGATACAATCGGTACTAAAATTCCAGGTGGCACAGCGACGCAAGTCGGGCCATCGTGGGCGATAATAGAGTGAAAAGCAATACATTGGTATTTGTTTGGTGGTGGTGGTGGGGAGGGGGGAGGTTAGGGAGGGATAGGTGTGTGTGGTGGGGTGGAGTAGGGGTAGAGGGTGGGCATGGTTGGTGGTGTGTAGGTGTTTGTGTGGTGGGGGTTGAGGGGGTGTAGGTGTGTGTGGTGGGGGTTGAGGGGTGTGGTTTGGGTGTAGGTGTGTATGGTAGGTGGGTGGTGGGGGCGTGTGGTAGAGGTGTGGTGAGGATTTTGTTGTGTGTGGTGGAGGGATTTAGGGGTGAGTGGGTATGGTGGGAATGTAGGGGCGTGGTGGGGGCTTAGGTATGTGGTGGGTGTATGTGGTGGGGGCTTAGGGGTGTGGTGGGGGTGTAGGTGTGTGCCACCTCACAATCTTTAGCATCCCTAATCCCCAGCACACACCTACACACCTACCACAGCCCTAAACCCCCAGCACACACTCCAGCACACACACTTATACCCCACTACCTCCCGTGGATTTGTCTAACTCCATTAGATTTGTGAGGCGGGGGTGTAGGTGTGTGTGGGTGAGTTGGGTGTAGGTGTGTGTAGTGGGGTTGAGGGGTGTAGGTGGGTGTGTATGGTGGGCGGGTGGTGTGTGGGGCGTATGTTTGTGTGGTTGCTTTGTTTGTTTTGTTGTTTTATGTCCTAGCAACATCTATGGTCATATCAGGACGGGTACCAACTTGTGACAGTGTGCACTCATGGCGACTTTATAGTGCTGCCCCACTGGGAGAGACCCCCCCCCCCCCCCCCCCCCCCCCCCCGTGAGGAACCGGGTTAGAATAGTTCCTCTGCACCCCTCTTGCAGATCATGAAAGGTGACAAATGGGGCGACACGTTTGCCGTGAGTCGCGGATCTTGTCGGTGGAGGAAGGGATTCTGGTGCATGAGGACTGCAAGGGGCCAAGGGTCCTTGTGGACAAACACTGCTCTTTGGCCCTGACTTCATCTAGACGAGAGGTTCGACTGGCCCATTCCAATCAATCGGCTGGTCATGCCAAGCCTTAGGAAGATTAATGGAGAATGGATATATTATATCATACACCAACTGTATTCATATTTATATTTACACAACTACCAAGTCATTCTTCACTTCCTGGAAGGCGGTGGCTAGGGTCAATCTAGTACTGGTTTTTGCCTCCATGCTAGAGTATATTATCCTCGTATCCCTGGTGTGTCCATAGCAAAATTTGGAAATTGGTGAACTTAAGGAAATTGTTATTTCACACATTTTTGAAGGTGTATATCTTGAAATCTAACCACATCAGATCCCTGGATCTTTCTATTCTCATTGTATAGGCCATGGATTTGAAGGAAAAAACACAGGAAGTCTGATAGGGTGGTTACTTTTAACTTTTGGAGCCATCAAAAATGTTATCTTTTTAGTTTTGGGTGAGACCAATAAAGCAACAACCTAAAAAAGTCCATATCTTCTTTAATATTAGAGCGATTTTCACAAATGAGGTGTCATTTTATTTCAAATTCAATATACTAACAGGTGAAATCCATTAAATCAAACTCCAAACTATTTTTGAAAATCACTTGGGATACCTACTAGTACTGGTTATGCTTTTTTGCCTCCATGCTAGAGTATATTATCCTCGTATCCCTGGTATGTATCTGTCGGTTACCTCAGTGCTACACTCCCCAATTTTGAGGGCTCTGTGGTGGGTGGGGAGCGAGGATGACGGACCCCAAAAAACTAAATATGGCTACACAAAACCCCCCCCCCCCCCAAATAAAAAACGATTATTAGACATGGAAACGAAATTGGACTCAGATTCGGACTCATCTCCGAATACTGATAATTGGCCATGGTTCATTATGATTGAATCATTAAATGACGAGGCATCAGTTGTCAAACTTTCCCC
This sequence comes from Branchipolynoe longqiensis, assembly GCA_030323885.1. Classification (NCBI taxonomy): domain Eukaryota; kingdom Metazoa; phylum Annelida; class Polychaeta; order Phyllodocida; family Polynoidae; genus Branchipolynoe; species Branchipolynoe longqiensis. Next base: position 10,551,799 of record CM059198.1, on the reverse strand, counting down.
CTTTTGCCATTCACAAGGAATTATGGGAATCGCTGGCACAGTTAAAGATGTGAAGAAGCTACAAACTGGACATATTCTGGTGGAGTGTGCTAAGAAAGCGCATGCCGACAATCTGCTACGTGCAAGCACCCAAGCAGGCATCGGCATCAAGGCCTCTCCTCATCGAACTCTCAACTCTAGCAAAGGAGTAATCCGGACTAGAGATCTTGATGACGTTGATGAGGATGAGATAGCACATGAGCTCAAGTCTAAAGGAGTGTTAAACGTACAAAGAATAGTTATAAAGAGGGATAACAACAAGTCCATAAAAACAGGGACATATATCCTCACGTTTGGCAAGCATTTTCTGCCCAAGAATTTGAAAATTGGATACCTTAGTGTGAATGTGGATGTCTTCATCCCAAACCCACTTCGGTGCTACCAATGAAAGAAGTTTGGGCATGGCAAGGATAGATGCAAAAACAAAACCATCTGTTTTAAGTGCTGTCAGAAAGGGCACGACAACACCAGTTGTCAAAACCAGGCAATTGGAACATTTTGCCTGGTTTCTAAAGACTCTACTGTGGAAAAATGAGAAGCTCATTCAGCAGATCAAAACTGAAAAACGGCTAAGCTACTCAGAAGCTTGAAGGCTGGCTGAGGCGAATACTCCCTCGCCAACGACCAAGAGCTATGCTGTGGCAGCGAAAGTCTCCAACAGGACAATTGAATGCCAGACTGAACTAGGGTGGTTGACTGGGGGGAAGCCCACTACCGTCACCCCAGTCCCGAATCCGACTTCGCTTTCGACCCAAAAAATATCAAGAGTAATAATAGTATTGCAGTGCAGACGCTGGCCAAGCTGGCGATGCCAAAAAAGATAAATATTTTATCGGACCGAGTTCCGAAGGGAACTTTGACCCCTACGGACAAAATGTCCAGAGGTCATCGATCTTCAAAAACTTAACATTAAATTGATAGCAGGCTGATATTGAGATGCCTGAGACTGCGGTAACCCGCAGTCGAAGTCTCTCCCCCCCCCCCCTCCCAAACCAAAGGCGAAGGGGAGAACACCTGTCACTGCTCCAAAATGACAGTGACAGGTGGATCTCTTATTCAATGGAACTGTCAAGGTTTTAGGAGCAACATCGAAGAGTTGTCTCTTCTTTGTTGCAACCTCAATCCACTTGATGTTTGCCTACAAGAAACTTATATAAAAGCTTCTGAGAGTTGTAGTCTTAAAGGCTACACCATTTATAACAAGCACGCACCAGATGGAGACCGAGCCGCTGGCAGCTTCTCCATCTTGGTCAGATATGATGTGGTATGTACGCCAGTGGCGTTAGACACAACACTACAGGCTGTAGCTGTTCGTCTGATGCTGCATAAGACTGTAACTCTCTGTTCCATTTACATTCCTCCGAGCTCCGTTCTCACTTTACAAGAACTGTGGGCCAGGTAGTGTCCCAAATATTTACTTATGGGTGACTTTAACAGCCACAACCCATTATGGGGGGGCACAATAGGAACGCTAAAGGGAAGAGAACTGAGGACCTTGTGGCCAGTCATGCTCTGTGTGCATTGAACGATGGTTCGTACACATATTTGCATCCCGGCTACGGAACATACTCTGCCATCGATCTCAGCATTGTAGAACCAGAACTGGCGCTGGACTTTTCGTGGAGGGTCTGGGACGACCTCTGCGGGAGCGACCACTCCCAAATTATTCTTAATTGTGAGGGGGCATCTCCCGTAGAGCGAGAGAGGAGCTGGCGGCTCCGTAAAGCCGACTGGCCCACATTCCAGACCCTATGTCGTGAGGAGCTCACTCCCAACATCAGTGACATCTATTCCTTCACTGAGATGATGAGATCGATCGCAGAGAAAACTGTTCTGGAGACCTCGCCAACCCCCAAGTGTCTGACGCCTCCCTGGTTGGATGACGGCTGTAGGAGGGCTATTAAGGAACGAAAGAAAGCTCAGCGTAAATTCCACAGGAGACCGACTGCTGAAAATCTGGTGCTCTTTAGAATTCTGCGGGCTCGTGCTCGCAGAACAATGAAAGAAGCACGGAGGCAGTGTTGGAGACGATTTGTTTCTAGCATCACCATGGACACGCCATTGGGCAAAGTGTGGACATTGATCAGGAGAATCAAACGATGGGGGGGTGATTCTTCTGTAGTCCAACACTTGAAACACAACGGCACCATTCTCACATCACTCGATGAAATAAGTGAAGAATTGGCTCGCGCATTTGCTGGAAACTCGTCTTTGGCAAACTGCCTCCCGGGCTTTCTAGCCATCAAGGAACACCAATAGCGAAAGCTCTTGGATTTCTCCTCTGATGGGAAGTAGCACTACAACTCCCCATTCAGTATGGGTGAGTTGAGGTGTTCTTTGGAAAGCTCGCATGACACGGCAGTTGGACCTGATGGAATTCATTATCAATTTTTTTAACATCTCCCCGAACCTGTGCTGAGACTGTTGCTTCAACTCTTCAACAACATCTGGGAGTCAGATGTCGTCCCCGCCTCTTGGCGGGAGGCGACAGTAATACCGATTCCCAAACCTGGTAAGGACCAGAACGAAGCCAAATCTATGGTCCCATAGCCGTCACAAGCTGCATCTGTAAAACCATGGAGCGTATGGTAAACAACCGCCTCGTCTGGCTACTGGAGTCAGGACACCACCTGTCCAACCTCCAATGTGACTTCAGACGGGGCCGCAGCACCCTCGACCATTCTGTTCGCATGGAGACTTTCATAAGAGATGCTTTCCTTAAGAAGGAGCATGTTGTGGCTGTCTTTTTCGACCTAGCCATGCAAACTGCCATGCAATATGTAGTCGAGACAAAAACTAATGCATTGAATCCTGCACACAATTGTCTATTCGAGCAACATGACAAATCCAGGTATGAAGCCAGGCCGAATTACATTCGGCCACTGAGGCTCCGAATGAAACCTCATTTGGAGGCTTTAGGCATGGATTTGGGCGTGTTGGAGGATGCCAAGGTCCCAGAACATCCCCCATGGTCGTTGAGGAAGCCGTCGGTTATACTCCGACTCACGGAAGTGAGGAAATCTGGGACACATCCACTCGTATACCAAGGACTGCATGCAGAGATTCAAGGCTAGTTTGCAGACCACCTCTCCATATACACTGATGGTTCAAAAGACCAAAGCCGGGTAGCTGCTGCGACAGTCTGTCGACGGAAAAAATTTGGCATACGCTTGTCTGATCAGAGCTCGATTTTCACTCCGGAAGCCCGAGCACTCCTTCTCGCGTTGGAGTGTATCGAGGAATCCAACCACACTAACTATGTTATATACAGTGATTCGTTCTTCTGCCTCCTGGCTGTTGCTGGACTGAAAACGAATCACCCTATTCTAGCAAGTCATTTATAAAATGAACCAACTGGCAACAGATGGGTATGACATCCACCTGTGCTGGGTGACTGGCCATGCCGGCATACAAGGAAACGAAGGAGCTGATCGGGCTGCGAAGAAGGCCCTGAACTGTTATCTTGAACCATGTCTGATCCCTCACTCTGATCTGAAACCACTAATAGCCACCCACATAAAATCCAAATGGCAACATGAGTGGGATGAAAACATTAATAAACTTAAAGAAATTGAACCATCTGTGGGAAAACCACCACAGACCCATGCGGGAGGTCGGCGGGACCAAGTGGTCCTTAGCCGCTGCCGTATTGGCCACTTGTGGCTTACACATGCTTTTCTGCTCAGGGGGGAACCTCCCCCTGAATGTATTGGGTGTCAGTCCCTGCTTACACTCAAACACATTTTACTATGTTTTGTTGATTTTTTGGCCCTGCACCAACAATTTTACACTGCAGACAGTAAGCGTGACCTTTTTTCTAAAGTAAAAGAAAACATTTTAGCCTTTTTGAGGGCACCTGTCTGTAACACCTCATATAATTTGCTAAATAAATTCTAACAATTATTAATAAAACTTTTCTTTTTTTGCAGGAATTTATTTCCCTCAGCCACAAATATATAATTGTGGGCTTTTTAATTTAATGAGTGTCTATTGGCACATAATTGATTGTCTGCTTTTAAATGTAAAAGCGATGGTTTGAACAAAAAACAAACATTTCTCACTGTAAATATGGCCTATGCTTCCGACACGGTGTAAAGCAACCACCAATCAATCAATCCACTGGAAGACCAGGCTGCCCAAGCACCATGACCTCTGATATCCCAGTCAGTCACATTATCCTGACACTGAGCCCACCAGTCCTTGCTCTATCCTAATAATGCCGAGCGCCTGGCTAGGAAGCGATAAGTACCAATTTTTTAGTCATTGGTTTGACTCGACCAGGGTTCGAACCCATAAGTTACGTATGTGTGTGAGGCAAGCCATACCTCTCCTTCCGGGAGAATTCCTTTCTATATTTAGTATGATATTATCTAGCCCTGGGCATGTGTGTGTATGGGCAGCTAGTCTAACATGGTTTAGAGGTGGGTTCTTCAGTGCTGGTCCTAATTGGTTGGTCCCTCACATTGTAACTGTTTTCTTCTAAATTAATTCTCCTTTTCATACCGAATGAAGAAAATTCCCTTTTGTATACCCCAAAGAAGCAATGACAGCAATCCAGTGAGAAAAAAATGTTTGGTTTATTTTTTATTGCAAAAATAGATTCATTTGTCACGCAAATATGACAGCTTAAAATGGGAATGGTGAAACTGTACTGCTTGTGTTGGAAACTACTTCATTGTAGACCAAAATATTCAAACATAGCTAGTGTATTTGCAAAGTTGTAACATGCAAAAATATCAGAAAACTAATTTTAGGACTGTTGAGTGTCTGTGTGTAAAACAACGATGCTTGAAAGTGTGCATAACGCGTGTTTCATGAGATGTCACATCATGAAACATGCGTTCACCTTCAATTTTCACAATATCCAACCATGCAAGCCAGGAAAAGCCCTGCTGCTATAAATAGCATAGAATCATAGATGCCTAGTTCTGAACACAAAAGTTATAATATTATTTCCTAAAATGCATTGGTCGTAATGCTCGCCCCCCCCGCCCCCCCCCCCCCCCCCCCGCCTCTCCTGCATGTCGCGCAGCTTTCCCACCTCCCCTGTCATCCGCCCCTCAGCTTTCTCCCGCTCCCTCCGCCCTGCCCCGCCGCTTTCTCACCTCCCCCGCTCTCGCCCTCCAGCTCCCTCCCTTATAAGGCCGCCCGCCGGCCTCCCTCAGTCACTCGCCATCCTGCCGTCCTCCCTGCAGCACCAATTTCTTCTTTGGCTACCTTCACCTCGGACCGCTCCAACACCCTCGGGCCGTTCCACACCATGCCTGGACGCGGCAAAGGGAGATGACGGAAGGGAGCCCGGACGACCGCCGCGGTCACGCCGGGACCCTCCTCGGGCACGCCAGGAGGCGCTTCATCTGCCGCGGCCCTGGGCTCCCCTCCGGCATCTAGGGACCGACGCTGCCATACTCCAGGCACTGCGGCAGATCACCAGCCGCCTGGATCTCCTCGAGGGCGGGGCCGCCCACGGGCCCCAGGAGAGCCCCCCGCCCGGCCCGAGGCGGCGGCCGGCCTACAGCACGCCGCCCATCCCAGCACCTCGGGCGCACGCCGCCGGGGGGGCTTACCCTCAGGTGCTGCTACCGGGGGCATTACACCCGCAGTATGAGCGTTACAGCCGCCTTACTGCGCAATCGTCGGCCGCTCCGCCCCCGGCCTACCTCCAGGATGCCCTCGACCACACCCCAGCATCCGCGGCCGACGCCGTAAGAGAGATCCTGGCGTCGGCCGAGGCGCACCACACCGGGAGACGAAAAGGCATCTCCCCCGACTATCTGTTCCCCTCAGACCTCTTTCGAGAGGGGGCCGGTACGCCAGTCGGTAAAGAGGGGCGAGGCCACCAAGGACGAGTACAGCCTCACCCTCACCACCCTCGTCAGCCACCGTAGCTTCCCTGCACACTCCATCCCAGGCCTGCACCACCACACCCTCACCGTGCTCAGGGACAACCTGATCTATCCGTGGCCTACCGTCCGCCGTTACTCGGAGACGATCTTCACCTGGATCGCGGACGGTAGGCTCCCCCACAGATGGCACGATCCGGTTGCCCTCACCATGCCCGCCCCCCAGGCCGTCCCGACAGCACTAGCCCCCCCCCCCCGAGGCGCGGACCTTCCCCGAGGCGCGCAGCAGCCCCGGACCCAAGCTGACATCCGCATCACATACAACAGAGAGGCTCACGGGTCTCCCTGCGCCGCTTGGAACCGCGAGCCCACCTCGTGCGATCGGGCCCCCGTCGGGGAGGCCCACGGCGAGGTGGGGGACACACCGGCACATATGCGCCTACTGTGCGAACGTGAGGCGCATTCTCACCATGCACAGTGAGGCCCTGTGCCTCACCAAGCAAGCCCGTGAGCGCCAGACCCCGGCCGCCTCGGCGGATTTTTGATCCGCCGGCCTCCCCCGGCCGGCACGGGGGGCCATAACCGGCACCTCACCTATACCTCAGCCGACAACCCCGTGACCTCCACCGACAGCCCCGTAACGACCACCGACCGAAACGCCACCCAGAACACAGCCGGGGACCATCACCTCGCGCCGCAGGCCCCAGACGCCGCCTACACTGACCAACCCTCCCGAGACATCACAGCCGCCGACCATCACGACCTCCACGACACCGCCTTCCTCAACCCCCCCTCGCCGACCCCCACCCCCCCCAGCCCCGAGGACTTCGCTGCCCCCCTCTCCGACCCTCGCCGCACCTCCTCACCACAGCTCTCCAGGGAGTGGGCCTCCCCCTCTTTTTGGCCGCCCGCATCCCTGTCGACGTAGGCCCCGGACTCACCACACCCAGAGCTTCACCCTCCACAGCCCCCGCCGAGGCGCTGCCCAAGCCCTGCCACCCCGCCGGGGTGCCCCTGGCCGACCTCATGGCGCAGGGCTCCTGGACCTCAGAGGCGGTCCACACCTCGTGCCCGGCCTCGCACCCTCGGGCGCGCCTCGAGCCCTCTCCTCTTCTTTTGGTGGAGGGCTCCTCGGCGCCCCTCCCCTGAACTCTAAGCTCCCACGAGCTCCTGCTACCCTAGTTAAGTTACACCTTATCGCTCCTTCAGAGCTCCTCTTTACTCTCCGTTCTAGCTTGTTTATACGTTGCTCCTTCTGAGCTCCCTCTCTGTACTCTCCTGTTTGTATAAACTTGTTGTCCTGAGGCGTCCCAATAAACGTCTCTTTTTCTCCACCCCCGCCTTGCCTTCTTCCTTTTCGCGCATCGGTCGTAATGCTCACATTGCATTTGATGCGAGGAAAGGAAGAGACCCTCTCCTGCATGTCGCGCAGCTTTCCCACCTCCCCTGTCATCCGCCCCTCAGCTTTCTCCCGCTCCCTCCGCCCTGCCCCGCCGCTTTCTCACCTCCCCCGCCCTCCAGCTCCCTCCCTTATAAGGCCGCCCGCCGGCCTCCCTCAGTCACGCGCCATCCAGCCGTCCTCCCTGCAGCACCAATTTCTTCTCCACCCACCCACCCAACTCTCTTCCTACTGCTGGTGGAGGGCTCCTCGGCGCCCCTCCCCTGAACTCTAAGCTCCCACGAGCTCCTGCTACCCTAGTTAAGTTACACCTTATCGCTCCTTCAGAGCTCCTCTTTACTCTCCATTCTAGCTTGTTTATATGTTGCTCCTTCTGAGCTCCCTCTCTGTACTCTCCTGTTTGTATAAACTTGTTGTCCTGAGGTGTCCCAATAAACGTCTCTTTTTCTCCACCCCTGCCTTGCCTTCTTCCTTTTCGCGCATCAAAAGTGAAATAAAACTTTGTGTCACGGGTGACAAAATCCAACAATGGATCAAATCTCTTCTCACCATGATTTTCAAATATATTGAGGGCATCTACACACCTACTGATGATGTGGTGTCAAATCATAAACAGGATGTTGCGCTATGATGCTATTACTGTGGCCTGTCACACATCAATGAAGAAGAAACACGTATCACCTGTTGTCATCTTCATCCTCTAAGTCATGACAATATCTTTTTCTACATAAGAAAACTTATAACGCTCAAAAGAAATATTTGCATACATGTAATGTGTACAAATAATGCCCTGAACAAATACATTCTTTTGCATGCTATTAGCAGTATATAACCTAAGTCATTATTGAGTGTCATATGAAACATGCATTACATGTTACATGAAATATGTGTTACAATTCCAAGAACATTCGGAAGTTAGGGAAGTGTTCCAAGATTACTTTGATTTATGTCCACAGCATCAAAAACTAATAAGCATAAATACTTTTTCATCATTTGTGGCGCTTGTTACATCATGAAGGAACAACTTTTCCTTTCCATGTAATGCATGTTTCAGTGTCACAATTTTATATGTTCTCTGTTCTACTCTCAAGTGGACGAACACTCATAAAATTGCACTTAGTTACTCCTAGACACTGCTGTTCAAAACCTAACTAAGGAAATAATAAGGGTCTTGTTCTAAATATTACATAATGAGGGTTTTTGTGTCAGGCCGAAACACACGTAACGTTCTCCACTTGGTCATGTTTGAAGCCACCCTGACTTGCAGTCGGGGTCCAAACGGTTGGTTTTTTTTTTAATTGTGTCTTAAAATTGGATATATGTGGAACACACCAAGCCTAATTGGGATAGGCTGTAACATATTTCAGTTTTGACCTCTGATTCCCCCTTTTTAGGACCAGCATTGAAGAAGAACCTAGTGTATGTTGCATAAATGCCAAGTCACTTCATCAGTGTCTTACTCAGGTCGGATTTCTCGTTTTACTCATGGGAGTGACTATAACGTTTTGCAGGTCAAAGACCATTCAGTTCAAAGAATGGGAATTGTTCATTCCGATAGCAGCTGTTAATAAAGAATTGTGTGCAGTATACACTATAACCCCGTTAAACCAAGCTCGGTTAAACCAAACGATCGGTTAATCCAAACTCTTTTGGGCAGCCTCTCAAAATACTACCATTTATCATATAAAAAAGTTGGTTAAACCAAAGTCGGTTACTCCAAATCATCGGTTAATCTAAACAAAATTGATGAACCCCAGGCCACTCTGGTATGGTTAAACCAAACTTACATGTGGTTATAAGGTCATCTGAGACTCCACTGACTTTTTATATGATAAATTGTAGTATTTTGCCGGGCCGCCGAAAAAAGTTTGGATTAACCAATCGTTTGGTTTCACCGAGCTTCGTTTAACAGTGTTATACTGTATATACATTTAAAAAACAACAATAATCAAAGTGTCAACATACATTGTATATTGCATGTGCAATACACGCTCAAAGTCAAAGCCAAAGCTCGGTTAAACCAATGATCGGTTAATCCAAACAAATTTCTAGGGTCCCTTCAAGTTTGGTTTAACCGGGTATTACTGTATTGTGTAAAAAGATATTTTCGTCAGTTATGTGGTCTTCTCTGTGGTGGAGTGGTTAGAGTGTCTGACTTTTTTCTAGGTCTGACTCCTAATCTGAAGGTCAGTGGTTCGATTCCCTGTGCCCCCCCACCTCTACCAATTTGGATTTCCACCGCTGTATATAACTTACAGTGTCATCAACGGCCAGTTGCTCTCATGCCATGTCTATGTGGTGTGGGAGGTTTAAAATCCCTTGGGTCGGTAAAATTGTAGGCTCGGGCTTTCTATCGACAAACTGTCTAATGGTGAAAACAAGTCTATTCAGACTTGCCGTGATAGGCAGTATAAATCTTCAAGGGAAAAAAAAAATGTGTATGTGCATCAGATTCAGAGCCGGTGTTTCAGGTACTGGTTTCGGGCCTTCCTCCCCTTTAGACCATGTGTCACTTCAGTTGACGATTCAATTTTTCACTGCAAGAGTCGAATTAGATCAGACCTTATTTTCCTGCAACTCTCTAAGAAGAGGTGGTTGTACATTTTTTAGCAACTGAAGGAGAGGGCGGGGGCGGGGGGGATTGGGAGTCCGACACTACGTACACGGAACACAAGTATATTTGGCAGTCGTGGTCAAATTATTTGGGTATGCATTTTGCAGCGGTATTGGAGACTTTCTAGGCTTACTATTTTATTAAGGTAATTGGTTCTTCTTGCTGGGTCTGGGTTTTGGTTTTTCCCAGCCAAAGGATTTACAGTAAAACCTCTCTAAATCGACCGACCATGGGACCAACTTTAGATGGTCCATTTAGGAGGCTGGTCGGTTTAGGGAGTTTTTTTTAATCATTACAATGGTATTGTATGGTCGATCGTTTGGGATCCAAATAAAGCGATTGATATAGGGGAGTGGTTGATCTGTGGAGGTGGTCTGTTAGAGACGTTTTACTGTATATAATAAAAGATATTGACAACCATATCATATTTGTGTATCTTTCCTAGCTGAATTTATACTATGCATATTGCAATATATGTATGTAAAGTGAGCGGGGGAGCCAGTAGGGTGATCAGGCACGCATGTGACGTGACCAGTAGGGTGAGCAGGGGCATACCGAACCCCTCTAGCCAAGGCAGAATGGCGTTCTCACTACCACTGCAATACCGGTAAACACAATTTATTCTTTGATTGTTCATTTTATGATTGATGTTAATGCATGGGCAGGGTGTTTCCCAGCCAGACGATCTATATAACAAAAGATATTGTCAACTATATCATGCTTGTGTATCTGTCTAGCGGAACTTACATTTATATGTAGATATATAGGTGGTGATGCTTTATGTAATCAATTTCAAGATATTTGATTGCATGACTTTGAAAAACACCCAAGTATACATGGAATGAAGCACATAACTAAGTAATGTGTCCATCCATGTGAATTCACCTGAGTCTAAAGATTTCTTACTCTGGTTTTGTTTTAACCAGGTACACTTCTCCACGATAGACACGGTTGCCTTGTCAGAGGCGACCTTTCTTGACATGGATCAAGCCAATATTGCTTCGTGCCCCAGTGACGAAGACCTTCTTCAAGCAAGCACCGATGAACAACATGCCGTAGAACAAAACGCAATGGAAGACGAAGAGCGGCTGGAAGGCGAGCTGGATGCTAAGGACAGGCCGTTCCTATGCACTGTGTGCCACAAAGGGTTCTCGGCTGCACGGAACCTGAAGGAACACACGCGGATCCACACGGGGGAGAAGCCGTTCGCCTGCGCACAGTGCGACCGCAGTTTTGCGGCAGCGCGCAACCTGAAGGAACACATGAGGACGCACACGGGAGAACGGCCCTTCGCCTGCACTGTGTGCGGCAAGAGCTTCAGCAAGAAGGGCAACATGCAGACGCACATGAACATCCACGTTGGCGACCGCCCGCATGTCTGTGTTGTGTGCAAAAAAAACTTCTCCGTGGCACGCAACCTGAAGGAACACATGCGGACCCACACAGGCGAGCGCCCATTCTCGTGCACGCTTTGCGATAAGAGCTTCGCAGCGGGCCGCAACCTAAAGGAACACATGCGGACCCACACAGGAGAGCGCCCCTACACGTGCGATATCTGTGGGAAGACTTTCACTAAGAAGGGCAACATGCAGACACACGTCTCTAGGACTCATGTTGTGGAGGACGCCGTGCCTGTAGCGGTTAAAGCTGAGCCTCTCTAGGCGCTGTTTGCAAGGTCGTCAGGCTACATTGCACACTGCACCACCTGCTGATGGCTGTCACTTTCACCCTTTGTGTTTTCACCAGTGACAGGCACAAACTCTGTCGACAGTTACAGATCCCTTGTCGCCTTTATCAATCAATATTTGGCTAAATATACATGTAGTTTATTTTCAATTTTCCTATTTGGAAAACTAAGTGCAAATGTTTCTTCTTACTGAAAGAGGTAAAGAACGAAGAAAAAAAAGGGTCTCCCGAGAATATTCTAGCAACAGATAACACTTGCACTTTGCGATGTGTAGCTGTATGAAGTCATGTATATTTGTACGCACATTTCGTAAAGCTAGTTCTGTGGCCTGGTGATAAGGGCTGGATAGCTTTAAAATATGTATTTATTTATTTCAAATTTACTAAGCAAAGGGTCCTTTTTACCCAACATAGTCGATGTTATCTAAACTTCAGTGTTTTGAAGTATTTACCACAGAATCTCATTTAGGATATTTTCCGACTTCATTATCTGTGTCAACTGAATAGCCATGTGTCACCTATTTGTTACTTGTTATTCACTAGATGGATTGGATTACATTAAATTGAGAACAAATTCCTCTTACTTTCCTAATGAAACACAAAACCCAATTAAACTGATGATGCATGTAAGTTTTCGTAGACACAAACGTTATCTATATACACGATCGATTGTTACTTTCCTATGTATGTGCCACAATAGCCAAATAGTCATTTAATCACATTATTATTATTATTATTATTATTATTATTATTATTATTATTATTATTATTTTGCAAAGTGCATACATTGAATGCTAATTAATTTCCAAGTTACCTGTATGTATAAATGGGTGCAGAGAACTCTCGTTAATCCGGACTATTTTGTTCCGTCAATGTCAAATTAGTATGTTTGCCTTCGCCGTGAATATGGCCTATGCTGCCGACACGGCCTAATGTAACCACCAAATCAATCAAGTATGGTTTCCGGATAAACAATTTTGGCATAAGATTATTAAATCATTTGTAAGCTTATTTTATTTGCACACAAAACTATAAATGTGTTTTTTCCTATAGTTTTAAAGTTGCATGGTCCGATGGTTTTGAGTTTCTGCCATTTTTCTGAGATAAATATATTTAATTGGTTGTAATAACCTACCTTACTTTAGCTTGAAGTAACTTTCATTTTATATGGCTAACTTTTGAGATATTTGAAGTACAAACATCCTAAATTGATTTTGACATGCATGCCAAAACTCTATTAGGATTATGCAGTAACAGGTTCTGTTAAATTGACTCAGTATGCCCTTCTATGTGGAAACAAATGTTTAATAAGTGCACCAATATCTAAGTTAGATATGTAGAATAAAATCTGGGTGAGTGTTTTTGTTTTCAAATTTTGATGCTTCATCGGACTGTGCAGCTTTAAAATTCCATGTGGTAGAAGACCCCAAGTGTAATTGTTTTGAGGTATACAATGAAGTATTCTTAATTTAGAATCTGAAGTCTGGTGAAGGCTAATTGACGGTGTTCTTTGTTAGATTAGAGTTACCATTTTAAATGTAATTTGATTACTTCCAAAGATGTTTGGATCGGATGGTCTAATTTCCGCATTTAACGAACGTGGTGGAATTAATATAAGCTCGGTATATATATATATTACCTCGGTACTACGCCTCTGCCTACTCGTAGTCCAGGGAGAAGGAAGCACATCCGGATCCAGCAATCTACTCACAACGGGAGGATGTTTGTTGAGTAGCTCTGGCAGTTTTTCTACATTAACTACTAAACCAACCAGGTTAGTACCATTTTAATTGGTGATGTTATGGTAGTTCATGTTAGCATTCACATACACAAAGTTTTTAAAACTTTTCATTGAATATTTATCATTAGAACAATGCAGCCATTGTTTTTTATGCCGCCCTTTGCCGAACGGAGAGATGTTTGGCAGGAGCCATTTTCATCGTCAGGATTCTTTAAGCTTTCCCAATTGTTATTAGGCGTACCTCCGAGTCCGATAGTATTTTCTTCAACTTGTTGGCAATGAAAGCCACAGGCGGAAGAAGTTTACGGGCCAGAGAGTGGGAGGGACCGCTACACTGATCCATACTCCTCATTTGGTTTCAGTTGGTTGTCTATACCGTTTACCTATGACAGTCAGATTCCCAGACGTGTGTGTGTTAAAAACGGTTTAAATACGGATTTAAACACAATGGTGCACACTTGGTTTTATTATGCTTTAATTACCTGTGTGATATTCACTTTGAATAATGCCTAACCTTTTTTGGTGTTTTGCAGACTCCCAGCTAAGGCTACGAAGCAGAGTAAAGCTGATTCACCCTGAGAGTTCAGTGAAGACGTCACCACTGGTACGTGTACAAAGGTCGCCAGAACAAAGGGATTCTGAGGAGGCGGGGGGCTCTGAGCCCGGCACGTCTGACCTAGATGCGCGACTGATGCGGCTTGTCCAACTGAAGTTGGAGCAAATGCTCCCCGCCAGACCGCACCTAAGGCTCCTAAGCCTGCGCGAGTTTCGGAAGACTCCGATTGGGAGGATCTGTCCGAAGATCAGGACTCCTCAGACTATGAGTCGCCAGAGGAAGTGGTTATGGTTGCACGCAAACGCAAGCATAAAAAGAAAGATGTCTTCTGATGGGGATGAGTTCACCAGGGCGCGTAAGAAGAAGCCGCTGGTGAAGAAAAGTAAGAAAAAGAATTCTAAGAAGAGTAGGAAGAGTAAGTATTCTTCCTCAGATTTGTCGTCGGACTCGTCGTCAACGAACTCCGACTCGGACAGCCAGCGGGCGGGTAAATACGCCAAGCTCAGTGGCAAGGTGGTCAAGAAGTGCATGACACTATAAGAGGAAGAAGATCCAGACCACGACCATGATGAGGAAGACCATTCAGAGCCACTTCAACACTTTAAAGCCAGCGGAAGTTATTATGAAGCTGGCAGAAAAGTTCAGGGGGATCAAAGGGATCCCGGAATCGGCCATCAAAGAGATGGATAGCGATCTCAAGTTGAGTGAGGACCGCAAAAAGTTTAAAGGGGTCCTGCACACCGTACACAAGGCTGTACTCTCGGCTCTCAATAGAAAATAGGATGATGACCGAGAACAAGTTCTCGTCGCTGTGCGAGTAAATGGATGGGGGAATTGCGCTGCTCACAGCGGCCAGCAATTTCCTCTCCTACAGACGTTTCGAAAACGTCTTCAAGGCAGACTGCATGGATGCTGGGAAGGAGGTAGCCAGGTCCAAGAAGGTGTTGGATAATGACGGGAAGGAATATACGTTATTCCTTGCCCCCAAGCCCGTGAAAGGCAAGCCACTGGACAAAACTAAGATGTTCGGTGGGCAACTCCATTACTTGTTCAAACAAGTGGAGACCGGGTCCAAGTGCGGGAAACACAAAGAAACGGATAAAAAGAAATCCGGAGACACAAATTTTGCCCGCTTCAAGAAGACGAGGCAGGATTTTCAATGCTGTCGAACCGGACATCGAGGAGGCCGATTCGGAATGAACTACAGCTATCAGGCCAGGGGAAGGGGCCAGAGGCAGTCGTTCAGCTGGAATGAGAGGAACAGAACCTTCAAGAGGGAGTTCAATGCCCAGAAGCCGTTCCCCCGCCCAGGGAACAAGTAGAATTGGCAACGCAGACTCCAGTAATCAAATTTAAAGCTGGTAATCGGAATAATTGCCTACCGGCATGGAATAACATTATGCAGGATTTAGCTATACTTAGCTTGGGGGAAGGAGTGAGAATGCCGCTTTTGGAGGAGCCTATTCAAGATATCATACCCTTTCCTTACCATTTTGATACTTCAGAACGCGAGGCCGTGAACTTGCAGGTTCACCAATTTTGTGGATAAGCTATTATACAACCAGCTCATGAGCCTGGGGAATTTATTTCTAATATTTTCACGAGACCCAAGCCAAATGCAGATGTCAGACTAATTTTGGATTTAGCAAGGTTAAACAAATTAGTTGAGTATAAACATTTCAAAAAGTTTTTGCGAGGAACAGCTAGAGACTTAGTAATGCAAGACCCTTGGTTAGCCAGTGTGGATCTCAGATGCATACTATACAGTACCAATTTATAAATCTAGGAAAGGACATGTTATGTTTCCATATATTGATGAGTCAGACATTTAACAAATTTGGCTTCTATATACATGAAGCAAAATCAGTATTAACACCCACCAACAAAGAAGTTAAAGTTTCTGGGATTCTTTATTGACACCACAGAAATGACCGTTTCATTAACTGAGCAAAAAGTCGATAAATTTACAACAGCAAACCAATTATTACAATTGAACGAACCAAAGATAAGGCAAGTGGCAATACTGATAGGAATTATGATATCCTATGTGCCAGCTATTCTTTACGGTAAGGCACATATTAAATCGCTAGAAATAGATAAGAACTTAGCGTTGGCTGACACTAAAAGGAATTTTGAACGCACCATGACCATTTCGCCAGAAGGCCTAGATGAAATTATGTGGTGACTTGCACACATTACGAAATTGCCCAACCCCATTAGAATGGGAGAACCCAATACTACGGTTACAACAGACGCTCGCTAGAGGGTTGGGGGGCTCACAGAGACCAACAGGCAACAAGGAGTCGGTGGATGGAGGATGAAATCTCCGATCACATAAATGTATTAGAGCTTAGCCTAGTTTGTCTACCTAAAAATCATGTACAGGTGTTAACAGATAACGCTACAGCTATGGCTTATATACGTAATATGGGAGGGACTCGTTCCAAACCATGTAATGAGTTAGCCAAACTAATTTGGGACTGGGCAGAGGAACACGACATATGGCTAACGGTAGCACATATTCCAGGCAGTCAAAATACTTTGGCTGACAAGAAAAGTCAACATTTTCACGGCCATCTAGAATGGTCATTAAATCAGAGTATTTTTTAACCACATTTGTGATAAATGGGGCAAACCAGAAATTGACTTATTTGCATCACGGAACAACAAAAGTTACCTAAATATGTGTCTTTGCATCCAGAGCCAGAAGCCTGGAGAGTAGATTTCTCTGATTTGGAATATTAAATTTTATTACATATTCCCACCATTCAGCATTATCAGCAGAGTGGCCAGGAAGATCAAGATGGATCACTCACACGCAGTACTGATAGCATGGGACACACAACCATGGCTAGCGCAGTAACTTTAGAAGCAAAAGACATGCTCAGGTTTCCACGAGAAAGGAACAACCTATAACATCAAGGACCACTGACAGTTCATGGGGACGTGTCAACAACTCGCCTTTTGGTATTCCTTTTTTAAGGAAACACTTAGAACCATATGGTTTAGACAAGATTACACAAGAAAGACGTATTTCACATACCTGGAGGAAAGGAACGGTAAAATTATAGACAAGTTATTTAAAGAAATGGGGACTTCATTGTCTGATTATAGGAGCCAAGCCATTAAAGCCTACAATAGCCCAAGTTGTAAGATTTCTAAGAATATTAGAAGATGAGGGATTAGGAGTTGGTGCAATTAATGCAGCAAGATGTGCACTTTCAGTTATTCTACCGAGGGTAGATGGACAAACGATTGGAAAGCATCAGTTAGTACACTGGTTTATTAGATCAGTGTATGAAAGAACCCCACCCAAATCCAAATATAATAGGTTTTGGGATGTGTCAGTAGTATTTAAGTTATCCAAGTCATGGCCTAGTAATAGACATTTATCAATGAAGGAACTAGGATTTAAGTTAGCAGTGCTATTACTGCTAGTGATAGGACACAGAGGCCAAACAATTGTGGCACTGTCTCTGGATGGACTAGAGATAGATAAGGATGAGGTAACATTAGATTTGGAGACGTTACTTAAGTCGAATTGTACAGGGGACACACTGTCCACGGTACATATAAATTGTTTTCCGGGTGATAAACGGATTTGTGCAGTGTCAGCCATTAGAGCGTATATATCCAAGTCAGGAATAAGGAATTCCAGACAGCTTCTGATAAGCTTTATTAAACCACATAAAGCTATCTCGAGAGACACACTCCCAAGATAGACCATCAAGGTGCTTAAAGAGGCAGGCGTTAATACTTGACGCTACGCATCTCACTCACTGTGTGGAGCCATGGTCTCCAAAGCAAGACAGTTAGGAATCTCAGTTAAGAAAATCCTGCCGCACACGGGCTGGAAGACGGCTAGATCGTTTGCAAAACATTACAACAAACGACTAGGAAAGTCAAGCGGACTGGCGACTCGCCTAGTCACCAACTAAAGGTGGGTGAGAAACACAAAAATTCTATTTTGTATTAAAACATTATAGGATGTTTAAATATTAAGAATAAAAGGATAAAAAATGAGATTACGTCAAATTCTCCCTGGATTACGAGTAGCCAGAGGCGTAGTACTGAGGTAAAATAGTATAGTTATATAAATACGAGTCTTACCTGGTACAGATGATGGATAACTTGTGTTTTCCCGATGTACTAGCCTCGGATAGTCATGGGTCAGGGCCCGCCCACCCTACCATACCATAACTATTATGTTGGCTTGTGCCGAAACGAAAACATAAAGAGTATCCATAGAATATTGAGATATTTTTTATCCTATAACATATGTAAAATATTGCTGGACCCAGATGTGCTTCCTTCTCCCTGACCCACGGCTATCCGGGAAAACACCAGTTATCCATCATCTGTACCAGGTAAGACTCGTATAACTATACTATTTATTTGACCTCGGGTTATAGCAGCCAGTGTACTCATAGCTGTGAGAGAGCATGCAATATCATTATCAGTGCAGTTAGTATATCCGGGACCAGGCGGATGGCTGAATGAGTTAGAGCATCCGTCTCCCGTGTTGGTAGATTGTGGGGTCGAACCCTGGTCGAGTCAAACCAATGACTTAAATGTGTATACTTGTCGCTTCCTAGCCAGGCCCTCGGCATTATTAGGACAGGGCAAGGACTGGTGTGCTCAGTGTTAGGATAATGTGACTGAGTGGGATTCCAGGTCATGGTGCCGGCAGCGTGGTTTACCAGTGGGGCAGCACTATGAAGTCTCCATGAGTGCGCACTGTCACAAGTCGGTACCTGCCCTGATATGACCTTAGATGTTGCTAGGACATAAAACAACAAACAAACAAAACAAAAGTATATCCGGTCAGCATGAGCAGTTGGTCCACTGTAACAGAGTTTGTCATGTTTCTACTTACTGATGAAGGATGACCAACATCAGGTTGGTGCCTTGTGCTCATCACATTTAAACACACTACATCCCTTGTGGGTAGGAGAATTGGTGTATTTTGCTGCATCTCGCTGCTCGCTTTGATCAGTACTTTGCCTCATGACCGGCCAGAATGGTAGCTGTAGGGGAATTGATCATTGGTTGACCATACGGTCTGGGTTGTTAGCTGATCTTGTCCAGCCCTATGCATATATTGCTTATTCATGGGGCTTATAGTGCTGTTTATGAAGATTCCCTGGAATAACTTTAGTTCTTACTTTTACATATTTTGAATACCGGAAGTAAGTATTCTGGGAGAGGGACAAGGTTGCCTAGCCCGGTTGTGGCCTCAGTCAAGAATTCTGTAATAGTGGAGCCAGAGATTTGGAGAAGGTAAGTGTTTTCAAACATAGGAGGTACAACATTGTTGGAGATTATTGTATTTAGAATTACCGATATTGTGAATGTATGTAGTGATAATTAATTTTTAAAGACCTAAGACCTTTTCGTCTTTACAGATTCAGAGTGAGTGATGCGTCCTCCGTATGCCCTCGTGACCATTATGAAAGTATGCTTCCCATGTATGGTGGATGGTATGGTCGCAAGAATCCAAACACAAAATGACTAAGAGCACAGATAAGTTACTGCCAACAGTATACACCTTAAGTGACTGAGAAGGGGATTCACTGGAAACCTCGTGTGCAAAGAAAGCCGAGATGGCATTGGAAGCCGCCGTCAGAGCAAATGGTCCGACTGATGGGGGCAGCAGGAAGATGGTCAATGTGAAGGGGCCACACCAGAACAAGTTGATGAGAATGACATCTTTAAATTCAGTGAACCGAACTTACCAGTTAGGAGCATTAAAACTTAGATTTTACCATGGAAGAGGAGGAATACGAGAAAACAAGCTAAATTGGCGCAAATATAGCAGTGGCTAGTTAGCCAATCGGTGGGCAGCAGTTTTAGAACGCCCCTGTCACCGACATAATATCTAGCTGAGGCAGCAGGTATACCAACATCAGCGGAACAGGTGGGACCCCAGCCAGACATTCATACAATTTGGCAGCGAACCTCCACGAGGGTGGTCTGATAACGCAGCTACAAGAAGTGTTTAAAGAAGGTGACAAACTGATGATTCCATGTGATAGAAACTAAATTTGTTAATTCAGAAGTAGAAACATTTTTAGACATCGCAGTGTTAAAAGTGTTTCAGGAGGTTTAAGAAAAGTGAAAGCACAGTGGAGACGATCCACCATTATAACACATAAGCATGTGGCGATCAGAGAAGTGTCATGAGGCTATCCGGGATTAGTGGACGTACCACAACTACGAGTATAACCGCTGAACCGAGAAATCAGATTTGCACAGAGCCGAAAGGATGGAGAGAGTTCCTTGCTTACAGCAATGAAGGGAATTATAAGAGCCCTGACAGTGCTATGTCCACTGATTGATAATATACAAGATAATGCAGACCCAAAACTGAATGCACATAACTGGATCTACTGAATGCTGTCAGCATGTTAGTGGCCACAAGATTTATACTGCCCATCATGGATAAGTCTAAATAGACTTGTTTTCACCATTAGACAGTTTGTCGATAGAAAGCCCGAGCCTACACTTTTACCGACCCAAGGAATTTTTAACCTCCCACACCACATAGACATGGTATGAGAGCAATTGGCCTTTGATGACGCTGTCAGTTATACACAGCGTTGGAAATCCAAATTGGCAGAGGTGGGGAGGGGGGCACAGGGAATCGAACCACCGACTTTCAGATTAGGAGCCCGACCTAGAAACAAATCAGACACTCTAACCACTCTGCCACAGAGAACACCACATGCACAAGTACGCCTAGACAGGAGGGCAAGCATAAATAAGGTGCATACCCTCTTAGGAAAAGAACTTCTCAGAATTCTTACTGGGTGAACTTTCAGAACTCTTACTGCCAGAACTTTCAGAATTCTTACTGGGTGAACGTAACAAAGATTGAATCATCAGACACACACACAAATTGTCAAGGAACACAGTGTGTTCTCAGTGTGTTCATTGACCCCTAAAACCTGGGAGTAGACACATCTTAATGACCATTCTAGGGTGAATATTAAGGAAGTTATAGCTATTTTAAGGTACTAGTGACCATTTTGGACACCATTTTGGATTTAACTATTTTCCGGTAAGCTGATTTTGATAGATGTTTAGTATGGTATTCTCCACATCCAAATACTATCAGAAGCAGTTGAAAAACTTGTTCTAGCAATTCTTTTGGGGTTAAACTGTATTTCTACCTGACTAATTTGTGACAACTGAGGAACACGAGCAATATACTTAGTTACGTCAAGACTAAACTCACAGGTAACTAAATATGTTAGCTAGAAAACAGAACCTGACAATTGAAGAACTGACACTTTCTCATTCCATTGGAATATCATGTCGGTATTCTGTTTCCTGCCTTTCAGTCTGTTGCCATGAGGAAGATAGGAGTCGGGCCGATGATAGTGGTGGCTCCGCAATGGCCAGCACAAACATGACAGCTGATGCTACAAGATGTTGTTTGTTGAGGTTTTGCAAACTGCCAGCATGTATGGTCATATCAGGATGGGTGCACACTCATTTCTTTATAGTGCTCCCCCACTGACACAATGATCCGATTTCCAACTCAGTCACATTATCCTGATACTGAGCTAACCAGTCCTATCCCTATCCTAGTAATCTCAAGCACCGGACTAGGTAGCGACAAGTATCAATTTTGTACGTTTGACTCGGCCAGGTTTCGAACTCCCGACCTTCTGAACGGGAAGGCTGTGCTCTACCGATTCAGCCACCATAACCGGTTGATGCTGCAAGATGCCACCATGGAAGCACTGATACTCGATAGGACATCAGGGACCTGCTTGGAGGAGGGAACCAGCCCAATAACAGATGCGGATCAACAATCGGACAGACAAGATTGAAGGCCTACCTCTTGTAGGTCAGACACTGCAAGGATCTAAAACACTAGCTCATTTAATGCTTGCGTGCAGATCTTCAACCCGTAAGAGCTATACTACTCATATCGACAGATGGGCAATAGAGAATGACAGGGTGCAACTCCCACCCCATCCATGTGTTTACTTTCAAACATGTGTGTGGTGAATGAGCCAGGTGTGCACTGCGCCTGGTCCTCCCGATACCAAATTCTGCAGTCGGACAACATTATTTGGTAAAATTACTGCAAAAGTTGCCACGAACAGAAGCCACCACAACCCAGATGAAGTGGGATATAAAAAATAGAAAGAAACTCTTAAGCTAAATTGAAACCTACTTTCATACACACTAACACTTGTCTTGTTGGTCTCCTCGCGGAGGGGGCAAACTATCCTAAAACTATCCCATGGCTGTGGCGGATCGGGCCATGACGGCGCCGGGCCATCGCTGCATCAGCGGTGGGACGGCACTGGGTTGGCGTCGTAGCACCGACCACCCGGTGAGCGCGGCATTGCATGTTTTGGCGCCGCTAAGTCAGCGCCAACTCGCCAACCAAGGGGGCGGCGCCAGGTCGCCAACCACTTTTTAATGGCGCCGACCAAACAGGACGCAAGCACTTGCAACCTCCTTGCGTCCAAAATTTTCTAAATGGACGCCGGGAGGTTGGCGTCCTCGTGGCACCAGCACTTAAGGAGGGCGCAAAGAGGACATTTTGACGTCGCGAATCGATTGTAAGCGAACGCAGGCCTCGTGTGACTGGGGTATTGCACAATTGCTCTCTAGCTCTACGTTGCCTGATTCGTGATCGTTTTCTTTGAATATTTTCAATGTCATTTGTTTTTCGGTGACACTTGTGGCGATTAATGATGGTGTCCTATGAAATAGCTCTATTTGATGTTCCCTGATCTAGATTTTGGAACGCACTGGCTATTCGCAGATCTGCTGTTCTGCGAATAGCCACCAATACTGTAATTCGCAGAGCTGCAACCAACCAATCAGCATGCATTACTTTACTGCGCATGTGACAAACACACGTAACTGCACATTGTTTTGTCCAGCCATATCAGTATTCAAATTAGTGGTCTGATTACAAATATTCGAAAATACATGGATAGCCACGTGGGTCAAGTCATATGCTAGATAAAAGATTCACATCGTCTTACAAGTATGGGGTGATCTTTTATCTAGTCATAAGCGTGAATGCAAAAAGTTACGAGGATAGCTAAGTTCGCTGCTGTTTTTAGATGCGGGAATCCCCTCTCACTCATAAATAACTAAATTAGATAGCGGTGAATATCACACTCATAATATACAAAATTTGGCATTGACAGTGAATAGTCTAGCAGTGCTTTTTGGGGGTCGTTTTTGTTAGATTAATGTCTGCAATGTTGACAGTAACTGCTGTTCACATGCAGCTTTCAATTTTGGCATGCTATTATTCAATTTATTATCATTACATGCTCATAATTTATGATTAGCAGAATTAGATATTAGCATTTTCTTTTTTTTTCTTGAAGATTTATACAGCCTATCATGGATAAGTCTCAATAGACTTGTTTTCACCATTAGACAGTTTGTCGATAGAAAGCCTGAGCCTACACCTTTACTGATCCAAGGGATTTTTAACCTCCCGCACCACATAGACATGGTATGAGAGCAACTGGCCTTTGATGATGCTGTAAGTTTGTAAGTTATACACAGCGGTGGAAATCCAAGTTGGCAAAGGTGGGGGCACAGGGAATCGAACCACCGACTGAGAAAAAAAAGTCAGACACCCTGCCACAGAGAATAGCATTAAATATCATGCCCATAAATAACACAATTTGGTATTTGCAGTGAATAGTCGAGGATCTGTCTTTTCATTTTCATTTGATTAGTGCCTGCGATGTGACAGTAACTGTCGCTCTCACAGCTTATCAATTTTAGCATGCTATTATTCAATTTATTGTTACGTTCCTAATTTATAAATAACAGGATTTGATATTAGCACTGAATATCACACTAATAAATAACAACCATGCTCATAATAATAGAATTTGATCAGAAGCAATGCAAATACTACAGGTAACCTCATCGGGGTAGGCCCTAGCGCTAATCATTCTGTTAATTCGCAGCGCAAAGCAGCTCTGCAAATAATTATTCCTCCGCTAATTCGCAGAGCACAGCAGCTCTGCGAATAACCTCGTCCGTTTTGGAAATGTGTGGTTTACACGTGGTATATTTGTGTGTATGAACCGCCCCCCCCCCCCTCCATATGACGCACAATACTCAAATTACATGGGGTGCCTATGCTGTAATTTTTATCTATCAATATGAGACAAATAATATATTAATGGGAAAGAATACAAATGATAGAACCAAATAACAAATCAACTGAATTATGATAGCCGAGAATATTCACGCGCGATATGTAAGATATCCATGAGTTAAGCGGCAATTTATTAAAGTTGCATGGTCCGATGACGTTTGAATCTTTATTTTATTTTTTAGATAAATATATCAAATTGATCGTTATAACATACTAATCATTAGTTCGGAGTAATTTTGATGAAAAATGGCTAGTTTGGAAGCAATTTGAGCTGAAAGAACCCAAAATACTTTTGACAAGCTTTCCAAAAGTCCTCGAGCCATGACGCGTATTGACATCTCGTGATGACCATGTTAAGGGGCTGTCACATTAGGGTTTTTTGCAGGAGCGTACGGCGGCGTAGGCGCATTACGTCGGCATACGCTGCCATACGCTACGCATAGGCCGGCCTATGCCGTTGTACGCCGCCATACGCTTTCTCCCGTCCGTCCGTCCAAATTTTTTTGTGAATGCTCAAAAAATCTCGACCTATGGGAGCGTATGGTTCATACGCTACTCATACGCCGGTGTACGCTCCTCGTACGCCGGTGTATGCTCCTCGTACGCTAGGGGTGTGCCGTCGTAGGTTACGCATACGCTCAACTTGCGTCACGGGCGTATCTCTAGCGTATGTAGCGTACGCATAGCCTACGAGTTACGTATGGGAGCGTACTCCTAGCGTATGCACAGCGTATGCACAGCGTATTCAAAGCATATGCCATAGGTCTCGACATCGATCTATGCTCATATGCTATGCATACACTATGCATACGCTACACATACGCTACGCATAGGTTCCATATGCCAATCAAAACTGTCAAAAAATGTCACAGTACGCTCTCATACGCTCCTCGTAGGCTCCTCATACGTTACACATACGCTAAAAAACACCCGATAGGTCACCAAAGGTCATCATAGGCCGGCATTCGCAGGACTTACATAGGTTTTCAATACGCCCCCGCCATACGCCGTAATGTGACAGGGCCTTTACATATGGTACTTGGAATGAGAGTCTGGCTAATTAGGCCACGAGATTGACCTAATTGCTTAATGAGTGTGGTGTCCAAGGGAATGAGGTAATAAATTCACTGATTATTCTTTATAGGCTGTCCCCAATCCTTAACTAATGCGCTAGTATGTAAGTTGGATATATAGAACCAAATTTAGAGAAGTGTTTTGGTTTTGAAAAAAATAGATTTTGCAACTTTAAGTGATACATTTCTATATTGCTTTCTAAAGCGGCGTATTAACCAGGCTACTGGGACGCTGCTTCACATGGCCATACAATCCAAATTATAATTGGAATAAGTAACAGATAAAGATTGACTTTACACAGATATAGCTTCCCCGACACGTTTACTTTCAATTGTAGCCAAGTAAGCTATGTGCGCGTGTATTATGTGTCCGTGCACCAGGTGACCGCTTCCTCCGTAGGCTAGGCGGCAAGAACTGGTTGCCGCAGTCAGGATATGGTGTTATGTGCACTTCACTACCAATTTGATCTATGCATTACAATGATACATGCGTAAAAATATTAGGTTATAGTTATGAAGCTGTATATATTTGTACTATAGGTTCTAAACCTATGAAGCTTTTCCACTTTTACTTATCTGATATTTGTTGTCTGTGGTAACTACGGTGAACATCAGAAATTTAAATTTCAGACTGACAAAAGGTATGCCAGTATCAGAGTATATTGAAGTGTGCTCAACCCAGATTACTTAATGGATGCAAGCAACATTGTACTTGCCCTACTGTTCAAATTCCGTGTACGCCTTCAGTCAATATATATACTTTTGTCATGATTGTGTTCATTAGTGGGCGGGTTTTTCAATTAGGGGTTGTGCAATTGTAATAATAAATAAAGATTTTATAAGTTGATAATAACATCATGGAATTTGATTAGTTATTTGGGATATCTAGTATATTGATATTTAATTTTGCTTGTAAACTACATTTGTGCAGTTTATTCGTTACTGTGCACACACAAAAAAGCAGAGCTGCTTATGTGCATGTTAATTGCCATACTTATTTTAAATCCTGTTTTTGTTGTTATGCCTTTGTGATCAGTTCATTGTCTGTTGCATAGATATCAGTAACACATCAGCATAGCAAAATTAATTTGATACCCTAAGCTAATCAAGATAAACAGCACACATGCCTATCATTTTAAATGTATAACACGATCGACCTAAACTACATTTACGGTATTCTCTGTGTTTAATCTGTATAATTTCGAACGATTTCAACGAGTAAATAGTTTTTATAACCTCGAAAGTTTTATTTTTGATTTAAGGCCTGGAAAGTGTACTTCCGATATACTAAGCGATGTAAGTATCAGCGTTGGGGTTCACACGGTGATAAGGGCGGGCATCCCTAGGCCCGTTTAGACTAGACGGCGCAAGCCAATGCTCCCATTTAGACTTTATGGCCCTGTCACGTTACGACGCATCGCGCAAGCGCATAACTAACGGCTAAAATCACTTTCAAACATCGAGATGCGTCAAAGTTTTTGGCGTGGGGGTAAACTTGGACATATACTTACTGTTTATACAACGTAATGAACGTATGCAGAATGTATGTCTAACCTATTGCTGGCGTATGGCCATCGTATGTGTAGCGTATACATACCATATACACAACATGCTGAACGTATGCAGAACGTATGTCCGACCTATTGCCTATCATATAATGTAGCAGAGCGTATGGCTAACGTGCCTCCTGGCGAAAAACGTTGGTAATATGCTGACGGTACGCTCGCAGAACCTCGGTGAACATTATATACGTAATTTGATCGCCAGAAGTACGCCTTATACGTTACATACATCAAGACACGGAGAAATGAAAAGCGTACGTTATACATACGTTATACATACGTTGTCAATACGCGGACTGTATGTTTCCGCTGGCTCTCCGTCCGACTGACGTAGGTCAACGTGCTACGTATGAACGTTTGTCTAATGTACATCTAACATACATCGACATATGTCTAATATAAACATAATGTATGCCCAACGTAAAAGCCACACATTGTTGAAAGCTTTGTGCATGCACAAAACTTTCGTAACTCCTTGATGAGTGGCGACGAACATTGACGTATACCAACGTATGCATAACGAACACGTAGGGTTCGAGTAATGCATATTGACGTACACCAACGTACTACATCGGTGCGCGCTTGCGCGATCCGCCGTAGTGTGACGGCTAATACGTCGACCAAGCGTTGACCAGCGTTCATGTTGAACTTTCAAGGTCAGCGCTTCCACACGTCAGCAAACAACAAACAAACAACAAACCACACGTCGGCAGTTCAGCCAATCAGCAAGGTTGCAATGTTTGTTGGTTATTGGAGTTTTACGTCCTAGCAACGTCTACGGTCATATCAGGGTGGATACCGACTTGTGACAGTGCGGACTCATGACAAGTAAAAATTTGTATAAGTCATTGGTTTGACTCGACTTCGAACTCCCGATCTCCAGAACGTGTCCTTAATGCACGGGCCATAATTCACCACCAATCGAAGTATAAAGGTTTGTATACTCTTTTGATGGCATGTGACGTTTATGCCGGTGTGGCGGTTTCAGCTTGTTCCCGTGCTCAGCCGTGTCCCGTTGCTTCTGCGCATGCGTGGATTTCGCATCAACTTGGGTCACCCGAGCCACTTATTGGCGCATGCGCACATCCTACAAACTCGGGTCGAATAATTGAATACGCTTCTCCGTGCTCGGTGGACAATTTTTTCTTTTTTTTTAATAACCGATAAAACTACAGCAAAATAGGATTTAAAGTATTTTATGATGGCCTAGTTTACCTATATTTCCATTTAATTAATCTAAGTTATTCTTTTTTTGCACACAGCACGTGTATTTGTCGACTCCACTCGCCGTGTTCTATTTGAAATTCTGACCACTCGGATGACCCGAGTCGCCCGGGTAGTGTTAATCGATTACGGCCATGCTTATTAGATTCTGACGCATGCGCAGAAGCGAGGTACACGTCTGAGCATGGGAACACGCTGAAACCGCCACACCGGGTCTCCGTCAGACTAACAAAGGTCAATGTCGAGCTACATATGAACAATGTACCTCTAAAAAACGTCTAACGTACATTGACGTATGCATAATGTATGATCAATGTAACAGCCACATGTTGTCACACGTCAAAAGTGTTGCAACCCCTTCACGAGCGACGCCGTATAACGACGAAAATAGGCGTACATTGACGTATACCAACATACACATATCGACGGAGTGGCCCAAGATTACCTACATCGGCGCACGTTTGCGCAACGCGTCTTAGTGTGACAGGGCTATAAACGGGCCGTTAGTGTTATTATTCTCTCTTTTGAAAAAAAAAGTTTTTACGTATTTGATTTCATATGATTTGATCTAATTTTTTCCATGAATTTTACAAGGCATGTCATATTATGGTCGGAAGGCCTGGGTTGGCACACAAGTCTTTGTGGTGGGGGAGTGAGTTCTAACGGACGCGTTCATTTTAACTCACTCCGCCCAGGACTTGTGACAGGAACGATCAGGTTTTTCGATTGTTATTTGCTACAAAACTATATTTGTGTGCCACTAGTGACATTCGACTAGCAGAAAGTACTTCTGTATCAAATGTAACACAAATGCAATAAAGGTTGATTTTAAGGTATCAGCTTTTTTTCCTTAAAAAAAAAAATCGCCACCATATAACTGTGTTAGAATGCCGTAAATCAGGTTCCTAGTCTTATCCTAGAAGTTTGCTATGTGGTTTATTAGCCTAGTCATCATCATCGTGCATCCATTGTAATTGCTGTTTATTTATATTTTAAAATAAAAAATGAATAAAAACCATAACACAATCTCGTCATTGATATTGATAGATTTATTCTGTTCATTCCATGCGTAATCCTTACACAATAATGTAGGATGGATTGCTTTGGGATTTACGTCGTGCCCAACCTCATCAGGGCCTATATGTATGAGCCCGGGTTAGCGGTCGTAACCCATGCGTCGTGCGGATTTCCCGGGTTAGCGGCGAAAGTGTCAATGTATGTGCATGGGTTAGGCAAACTCTTCGAGGGTTAAAGTCGCCTGCACTAACCCCAAGCGAAAGGAGGGTTAAAGGTGGGGTTAGGCACCGATTATGACCAAATCTATTAAATGCGATCATATTTAACAGAATTACATACTCAAATCGTGAAATTTCATTAAATTAACCCTAAATTCGAAGCCATATTAACACTGCCACCGCAGAGGCGGCGATATTAATATTTTCGAATCGACGAATGTAACATAAACAAATCGCCGCCGCCGCATGGACGTCGATATCCATACTGTCCGCCGCTGCCGAATCGGGGGCTATATATTAGGCCCAAATCTATTCAATGCGACCATATTTAACAGAATTACATACGCAATGAGTGAAATTTTATCAATTTAACCCTAAATTCGAAGCGTTATTAAGGCTACCGCCACTTTGGCAGCGATATTAATAGTGTCGAATCGCCGAATGTAAAGTAAACAAATCGCCGCCGCCGAATCGGCCCAAATCTATTCAATGCAACCATATTTAACAGAATTACATACTCAAATCGTGAAATTTCATTAAATTAACCCTAAAAGCGAAGCGAGATTAACGATGATGCCGTAACGGCGGCGATATTAATATTTTCAAATCGACGAATGTAAACAGGCACAGAGGGATTTCCCAAATCTATAAATAACTGAAACGTTAGCTAACTGGGGCGCATTTTGGTCACATACATCCCCCGTGACACATTTGGAACTCTGGGGTTAGCTAACCCGGCACCCTCCTTTACCCCTGGTATGGTTAAAAATTTGCTCATACATATGGACCCAGGGCCCATATGTATGAGCCAATTTTTAACCGGACCGAGGTTAAAGGAGGGTGCCGGGTTAGCTAACCCCGGGGTTCCAAATGTGTCAGGGGGGATCTATGTGACCAAAGCGCGCGTGGGTTAGCTAATGTTTCAGTTATTTATAGATTTGGGAAATCCCTCTGCGTTTGTAGCCATGTATTACTCATACTCATACTCATCCGCTACTGATTATGGTTAGGCTATAAGCCTGTATCAGGTCGAGGCCTGTCCAAATGTGACTTAAGGGGGTCATAAGCGTCAAATTAGGTCTACAAGGGTCTATTAGAGGGGGTGTAATGACGTCACGAGACAACTTCCGGTGGCCATATTGGATTACATATGAAAGGCTTGGAAGTGCTTACATTTTTTTAATTTTGTTATTGAGGCTGTATTTATACTGTCCATAGCATATAAGCCCGGGTTTTCAATGCTGGCCAGTTGTAGTGTTGGTGTTATCTTACCACACAGTGGCTGCTGATAAGGTATTTGATTGCCTGCATTTCAGTTGCAGATAGATAATTGGTTGGTATGGTTAGTAGCCTATGTTAGTTTTTTTTGATTTTCTTGGTATATATGTATTTATTTTTCTACTCTTATTACTAGACTAGCCTACTCCTATTTACATATCATAGTCTTGTACGTAGCTGTGTGGTGTGTTATCTGGCTACTTTTGGCATGGTTACCTTCCATTGGGCGTCCTGCTGGTGGGCCGTGACATATCACATGCCCCTTTGCTGTGCAGCTTACTGGGGGTTTCCTGGCCTGACATTGTGTTTATTTACCGATTTGTTGGTTTATTTGTCACTGTTTTGAGCAGTTTGCCCTCAAAAGTTGGGGGAAAGGGGTTTTTTGATGATGGGGAAGTATTTTTTTAATCATGTAGCCTCACATCATTGCTGAAGCACAGTATGTTGACACTTTGGATGCTCTGTCAAAGAATTAGATAGGTTCAGGCAGTACCTGCTAGGTGGCGCCACATAGTTTGGTGGCCCTGAGTATAGGTAGGCCCAGTGGTGGCCCATAGTGTTCTTGGTATAAGACAGGGGGTGCCAGAGGTGGTATTAAGTGTAATCCAAGATGGCTAACCACTGAGTGATGACGTCACATGCACTCCCTCTATTCTTATATAGTGATATAGTGATTGGTAGACAGGAAGTGTGAACACTTATTTGTCTCTCATTTTTGCTTGAGTGCAAGTAATTAGCAACACAAGGAATAAATTAGTAGCATGTGGTGAATAAGTGGTAAAATTTCCCTGTATCATCAGCCCATGCTTTTTCTAATCGGTTCTTGAATGAATTTATTGAGCCGGCATCTATAACATTTTGTGGGAGACTATTCCATATATTTATGATCCTGTTTGAGAAACTGTGTTGCCTTAATTTTGAAACGGCTCTGGGTTTTACTAGTTTGAGAGTATGGCCCCGGCTGCCTTCTCTTTTATTCAAGGTGAAAAATTGGTTCATATCTATTTTATCAAAACCTTTCATAATTTTAAATACTTCAATTATGTCACTTCTTTTCCTTCTGTAGGAAAGGGTAGGAAGTTTCAATTTCCTGAGCCTTTGTTCATAGGGTAAGTCCTTTATAACTGCAACTAGTTTCGTTGCACGTCTCTGAACCTTTTCGATCTCCAGAATATCTTTCCGAAAAATTGGGCTCCAAATTTGTGGACAGTATTCCAAAATTGGCCTAACAAGAGACTTAAATAGAATGAGAAAATTGTTCTTGTTGAGGCGATGGAAGGTTCTTTTAATTATTCCTACTCTCTGGTTAGCATTTGAGATGATAGTCCTCATGTGTTTCTGAAAGGAGAGTTGGGAGTCGAAGGTTACACCCAAGTCCTTTTCATAGCTATCTTGTTGCAGGACAGTGTTCTGCATAATATAGGCATAATGAGGATTATTTTTCCTGTAATGAATAATTTTGCACTTCTTTTCATTGAAGGGCAATTGCCATTTCTCAGACCATTGTGAGAGTTTCAGAATATCCTCTTGTAAGAGATTTTTATCTCTTACGTCATCCACAAATATTTTTAGGTTTGATGAGACACTGCCTGGCAGGTCATTTATAAATATTATAAATAATATTGGTCCCAGCACACTTCCCTGAGGTATCCTGAGGTGACATTCTTAAAGGAAGATTTTTTATTACCTACAACTACCCTTTCCTTTCTCTCAGACAGGAAGTCCTGTATCCATTCAGAAATTGATCCGGATATTCCCAGAGCTTTGACTTTGTTTAATAGTCTTTTGTGGGGCACACTATCAAAGGCTTTGGAGAAGTCCAGATAGACGGTGTCCCATGCCAGGCCATGATCCAGCCAGTCAGTCCAAATTTCCATCACTTCTAGTAGTTGTGACAGACAAGATTTTCCTCCAGTGAATCCGTGTTGGTCCGGAGATATCAATCCTAGTTTTTCCAAGTGTTCTACGACACAGTCTCGGATTATTCTTTCTCGCATTTTACAGCATAGGGAGGTTAAACTCACAGGTCTGTAATTTGATGCCAGGCGTTTTGGTCCCTTTTTATGCAGGGGTTTTACCTCAGCATCTTTCCATTGTTTGGGTATTTTCCGTTCAAATAGGCTTTTACGGAATGGAGATGTCAAAATAGGTCCAATTTGCTCAGAACACTCTTTGATGATTTTTGCATGGATCCCATCTGGCCCAGGTGCCTTGGAGACATTTAGTTTTTCAATTAATTTGTCAACTTTATCGTCTGTTATGTCAACATCACTGATGAATTCTGTGAGTCCTGAATCTGGAGAGGGTGGGATATTATATATGTATTAGGCTCAAATCTATTCAATGCGACCATATTTAACAGAATTACATACGCAATAAGTGAAATTTGATCAATTTAACCCTAAATTCGAAGCGTTATTAAGGCTACTGCCGCATTGGCGGCAATATTAATAGTTATATTTTTTAATCGACGAAGGTACAGTAAACAAACCGCCGCTGCTGCCAGTATGGAAAGCGAAGTCGATGCGGCGGCGGCGGCGGCGATTTGTTTACTTTACGTTCGTCGATTCGAAAATATAACTATTAATAATATCGCCGCCAATGCGGCGGTAGCCTTAATAACGCTTCGAATTTAGGGTTAAATTGATAAAATCTCACTTATTGCATATGTAATTCTGTTAAATATGATCGCATTCAATAGATTTGGTCATAGTCGGTGCCTAACCCCACCTTTAACCCTCCTTTCGCATGGGGTTAGTGCAGGCGACTTTAAACTCGCAGAGTTAGCTTAACCCCGACACATACATATGCATTTTTCGCCGCTAACCCGGGAAATCCGCACCACGCAGGGTTACGACCGCAAACCCGGTGTGGCGGTTTCAGCGTGTTCCCGTGCTCAGATGTGTACCTCGCTTCTGCGCATGCGTCAGAATCTAATAAGCATGGCCGTAATCGATTAACACTACCCAGGCGACTCGGGTCATCCGAATCGTCAGAATTTCAAATAGAACATGGCGAGTGGAGTCGACAAATACACGTGTCGTGTGCAAAAAAAGAATAAGTTAGTTTAATGAAATGGAACTATAGCTAAACTAGGCCATCATAAAATACTTTAAATCCTATTTTGCTGTAGTTTTATCGGTTATTAAAAAAAAAAGAAAAAATTGTCCACCCGAGCGCGGAGAAGCGTATTCAATTATTCGACCCGAGTTTGTAGGATGTGCGTATGCGCCAATAAGTGGCTCGGGTGACCCGAGTTGATGCGAAATCCACGCATGCGCAGAAGCAACGGGACACGGCTGAGCACGGGAACAAGCTGAAACCGCCACACCGGACACATACATATAGGCCCTGATGTCATTTTACGATGGATATTGATATATTAGAGTCACTAGACTTGCCATGATATTCTCATCATGCTGTCGGTCGCAATGCGACAAAGACTGCTTTTATTTCTTAACCGCCGCTGTTCTGTGCGGTTGTGCAAGTTACCAGCAGCACTCTCTCGGGGAGCAAATAGAGGTTTCACACCGGCAAGAACACGTCAAGACAGGTGCAGTAGCTGGCCGGGAGATGTTGGGAGTTCCCTTCATCACCGCCCTTAATGCTGCCACGGAAGCATGGTTTTCTGTTAGGGTTTGCTCCCTTAGCCGTTGATTCTATCAAGAACCTATACCACAAGGCAGTGGTTTATAACTTTGCAAGGCAGGGGCGTCAAACACCCTGAGGTATTTTAGCAGATAGGTACTGCATTACCCGCATACCCTAACAGGTAAACATGTTCTATACAGACGATCTACCAAACACTACTATTGACAGGTTAGTATGTTCTGTACAGATGGCCCACCAAACACTACTAGTGACAGGTAAACATGTTCTGTATGGACGATCTACCAAACACTACTAGTGACAGGTTAGTATGTTCTGTACAAATGACTCACCAAGCACTACTAGTAACAGATAAACATGTTCTGTACAGGTGATCTACCACTGTAAACTGCTGCCAATATGGTGTAAAATAAGCATTACTCACTTCATCAAAGTGTGGGTGTGTCGAAAGTGCTACAAATAAAGAAGGGTACCTGTCAATTTTGCGCCTGATGTCGGAGGCCTCTATGTTGCCACGTACCATGAGTGCACATGACAAGTAGAGGCTGTGCTTGGGGTCCGCGCTCAGCAGTTGGTGGTCACGAGCAAATCCATCAGAGAACATCTGGTCCAACCTGTTGCGTGATATTCTAGCTGTGGTATTAACACATTGTGTTTCTCGAAAAAAATGGTTTATGGTTTTTCTGAATAAGTTTGGCTTGTAGTCTTTCAGAAAAAACCTCTATCATCAACCGGCTTGGTGGACAAATCTTGGGGGCTGATCGAATTTTCAACCTCAGCCAGGGCTCAGAAATAAGTGGGTGAGTTAATAGATCATTCATTTTTATAGGGTTTCATGATAGTATAGTAATGAAACTTCACATGCACATTTCCAGATGATACTTGAACAGTCTAGTTATCATCACCTGTCATAAAATTCTTGAAGGTGCAAAAATTAATTTTTAATTTTTCAGAGTGCAATCACCATGTGAAGATTGCCTTTCAGAATTCGAGCACTACTCAAGCAACATGATTGAATGAAGAACTGTATTCCCTGGGTTTCTCAGATTTCATACGAGGAAATAACCAAATTAAAAAAGGAAGTAATACAAGATAGTTCTTTTAGTAGTATTAGTAGTCTAACCACCAGTCTGTGCTAAGCCAGTTCAGGGTGACAAAATGATGGCTCCGTCAGTCAGATATGGTGACTTCTGCTCGGCAGACGCAGCCCAATCCGACATGGCATCTGGTCCTCCTGCCTTATCATGTGTGAAGTTCAGGTTATACATGGAGTTAGTTCCCATTTCTTATCCCTCTTTAAATGTACTGTCCATACCTACTATGGAAATCATGTAACATTCTATGGAGATCACTAACTGCACTAGTTGAATTGGGCAGGTTTCTTGGAATGTGCCTTGACACAGTGAATGAAGATTATGTAACCATCGATCTGGATCCAGGAGATGAAATTACATTATGCTTGTATATCATGTACATCACTGATGAAGTTAAGGTGCTGAAGCTTTGTGAGACACAACTCACGTACCAACCTCTCTTTTTGTCAAGTTGGAGGAGATAGTCACTGCAAAAAGTTTAGACTTAGTTGTCTTTTGCTTAGGCGGATTCCCACCCAACCCGCGGTCATACGGCTTTCTGACTCGACGTATAAATGGACAAGGAGTGACTCGATGCCTTTTTATCGGAGCGACTGACTCCGCAGTATGTCACTTTGTATGTGGCTCACTCTACCTAAGGGCAAACCGTGCCCGATTTCCAGAAACGGCTGTTGTTCTTGGCAGAAGGGCCCTGACACACCTTTATGTAGACTGAGCCTGCAATAGCCACAGAATACCCTAAGTTGGCCTTGGGAGGGTGGCTGAGCTTACATATTTCATCCAACGTCATCATAACCCGTTCTCGTTCATCCAATGCTGGATATTTTTGAGAAGATGATGAACTCTGTATTTACTGCAATATATTTAATTATTCATTAATTTCTATGGTTCTCCGATGCGCGGCAAGGAAGGACGAGGAGGCGGAAGTGGAAAAGAGGGCATTTTATTGGGTAAATGCCCGAGGCGTTTTGAACATACATTGTAACAAGTCAAGTACAGGCAAGGTAAACTATAATTGTTTTGATGCATGCTCATGATGAGAGCGTCAATGTGAGCGTAATGTCTGGCAATGTCAGTAGTTGGGAGGTGGGCCCGAGGAGCCCTCAACCCTATAATGGAGAGTTGGTGTATAGGGATGGTGGGTGGGGAAAAGAGATAAGGGAGGAAAGAGTCATGTGGAAGGCAGGAGGGCGAGTTGCCCAGTGAGAGGCCCGGAGGTGGGTATATAAGGCAGGAGGAGAGGGGGGGGGTTATGTAAGAGGGAAAGAGCTGGAGGAGAGAGGAGGGGGGGGGAGAGAGAAGAGGGGGGGGGGTGCGTCCTCCCTGACCTCGCATCAAACGCAATGCGAGCATTACGACCGATGCGCGGCAAGGAAGG
This sequence comes from Branchipolynoe longqiensis, assembly GCA_030323885.1. Taxonomy (NCBI): domain Eukaryota; kingdom Metazoa; phylum Annelida; class Polychaeta; order Phyllodocida; family Polynoidae; genus Branchipolynoe; species Branchipolynoe longqiensis. Next base: position 10,515,309 of record CM059198.1, on the reverse strand, counting down.
ACGAGGAGGCGGAAGTGGAAAAGAGGGCATTTTATTGGGTAATGCCCGAGGCGTTTTGAACATACATTGTAAAGTCAAGTACAGGCAAGGTAAACTATAATTGTTTTGATGCATGCTCATGTCAATGTGAGCGTAATGTCCGGCACTGTCAGTAGTTGGGAGGTGGGCCCGAGGAGCCCTCAACCAGGAGAGAAGAGAGGGCTCGAGGGGCCGCCGAGGGAGCGAGGCGGGGGACGTAGGCGTGGACCGCCTCGGAAGTCCAGGTCCCTTGGGCCATGATGTCGGAGATGTGGACTCCGGCAGTGTGGCAGGCCTGGGCGGCGCCCCGGCGGAGGCTGTGGAGAGTGAAGGCCTCGGCCCCCCGGACACCTCGGGCGTGAAGGGCGCCTCGCATGAGGGCAGTGAGTGTGCGCGGGTCGAGGGGGCGACCGGAGGGCATGATGAACGCTGGGGCGTCGGGAGGCACGGGGCACTGCCGGGTGGCCGCGTTCCAGGCGGCCAGAGGGCAGAGGCCCGGCCTCGGGCAGGCAGGGATGAAGAGGGCGACGGCGCCCGAGGGCCCGGATATGGTCTTTGAGGTCCTGACCGTGACCCGGAGGCCGCCGGGGGCAGGGGCGACGTCGCCGCGGGTGATGGTGTGGGGGCCCCCCCAGCCCTCGGGACTTGGCGACAGCAGGTTGGATTGTCGGAGCATGCCGAAGTACCCGAGGAGAAGGGCGGCCCGAGGGGTGAGTGAGGCTGGTCCGGCGAGGGCGAGGTGGGCGATGACGATGGCGAGCAGAGGAGGCGTCAGAGGGGGCGCCTGGCGAGGCGCGTGGGTCGAGGCGCGCTCGGCACCTCGGCAGACGTCCTTGGCGAGGGCAGAGTCGAAGGCGGTGGTTGACCCTCCGGCCGCCCCGGTCCAGGTGCGCGCCCCGGAGAGGGCGTTCTTGATGGAGGCCGGGGCGAGGCCTCGGGCGTGCAGGTAGGCAGTGTAGCCGGCGATCTGGAAGTCGGTGGGGGCGAGGGGGGCGAGCCCTCGGGCGACACAGTATGTCACGTAGTCGCGGGCCTGGCGCCGGCGATTCCTCCACGTCGAGGGGGCCAGGGAGGCGAGGCGCAGGCGGGCGATGTCCTCCACCTCGGCCGGGGGGAAACCTGCATCAGAGGCCGGGGTTAAAGGGGAAGGCGTCATGGGAAGGGGATATGCTGTGGAGCCCGAGGCGGGCGATGCCGGCGCGGGCCACCTCGGCCCAGGGTCCGTCGAGGTGGGCGCGGCTGAGAGCGTTGGCGAGGACGAGCTCGGCCCCGGGCTTGTGGAGGACGGTGAGGGTAAAGCAGGAGCCAGAGCTCCCGAGCGCAGGTCCCGAGGGTAGCATCGCGGGCGCGGCCCGAGGTGAGGGAGGCGGCGGAGGCCATGTTGTCTGTGTTGATCACGATGGTGGCCCCCGCCACGTCCTCAGGGATGAGGGCGCGGAGTGCAACCACGAGGTTGACGGCCTCCAGCTCATGAATGTCGGGGAACCGCGCCCGGAAGTCGAGGGTGTACCCTCGGGCGTAGCAGTGGGTGGCGGAGTAGGCCCCTCCGCCCGTGAGGCAGGAGTCGCACTCTATGACATGGACGCGCCCTGCCGGGGCGCGGAGGAGGTGGAGGCCGTTGGAGGCCCGGCCGTAGAGGGCGAACCACCTCAGGTCCCGGAGGGCGTCGTCGTCGAGGGTGAGCGAGGCGCAGCCGAAGCAGCGGCGGAGCGCCCCGAGGAGGCGACTCATGAACCTCCGGGCGGGGAGCACACAGCTGCCCACATGGTTTAGGCGCCCGAGGAGGCTCTGGAGCTCGCGGCGAGTTATGGCAGGGCAGGTGAGGCGGGCCTCGCAGGAGAGGATGAGGTCGTCGACTTTGTCGGGGGCGATGCGGACAGTCATCGCCTCGCTGTCGAGGGCAAAGCCCAGCCAGGTGAGGCGGACAGCAGGGGGGTGGCACTTCCCAGGGGCCACGTCGAGCCCGAGGGCGGCAGCTAGGGCGAGGAAGGCGTCAAATGCCTGGCAGGCCCCGAGGTATGAGGCCTCGCACCCGACAAAGTCGTCGACGTATACCAGTGTGTGGAAGCCGTCGCGCCTCATTATCCAGGCGACGGCGGCCGTCACACGGACGCAGGCGGCGCCCGAGGAGCGGCAGCCAAAGGGGAGGGCAAGGTCGATGTACACCCTCTGATTGAGGGTGATGCCGTAGAGGGGGCAGGCGAGGGGGTCGGCGCGGAGCTGCCGGTATGCGCGGGAGATGTCGGCTGACCAGAGGTATGCGCCGGAGCCCTCGGCCGTGAGGCGGCGCCCGTGGTCAGCGACTGAAGGGAGGGTGTAGGAGTGGGGTTTCCCGAGGTATTCCCGGCGGGGGATGCCGGCATTGACGCTGGCGCCGGGGGGGAAGGAGAGGTCGACGATGACCCGCCTCTTGCCCGGGTCGGATTTGGGGCGGGTCATCATGGGGGAGACCTGGGTCCAGGGAGTGAAGGGAGGAATGGTGAAGGGGCCCGCGAGGGCGCCGAGGGCGAGCTCGGTATTGATGAAGGCCTCTATGTGGGGGGCGTGCTCAGGGGCCTCGCGGTGGTTGGTAAAGGTAGGGCGGGGGGGGGGTAGAGGCGGAGAAGTTGGCGGGGAAGCCGAACTCGAGTAGGTCGAGGAGGGCGGGGTCGGGGTAGTCGCGGAGGCGGTCGCGCCATGCGGGGATGTGGAGGCCAGAGGGGAGGGGGATGCGGGCGGCCAAAAAATTAGGGAGGCCCGCTTCCCTGAGGGCGGTGTATGCGCGGGTGAAGGTGGGGTAGCGGGCCCAGGCTTCTTTTGAAGCGTGGGGCCCCCAGAATAGCGAGGAGGAGGGGGCCGGTATATCGTGGTGGGGAGGGGCCCGCAGGAGGGGCGCGGGGAGGGAGTCCCCCACCTTGGATGTTGCGGGGTTGAACGACGTTTCAGAGATGACTTCGCTGAGTCGTGGGGGGGAGGGATGGGGAGGGGGGAAGGAGGAGCGAGGTAGGAGAGGTTACGGGGGCGGCGAAGGAGGTTGGGGGGTGGGGTGGGGGGGGTCGGAATCAGGGGACGGCCGGGAGATAGGATCGGGACGGGCAGAGTCGGCGGGGGGAGGTTGTGGGGGGGGGGGCGGGGAGGGTGGTGGGGGGCGGGGGCGGCGGGAGGGTGGTTGCTGGAGGGTAGAGATAAGAGAGAGACGGCGGGGCCTGTGGTGAGGTCGAGGCGGGGGGGGGCCGGGTGGTCGGCAGAGATGAGAGGGGAGTGGCGGTTGGGTGCAGGGTGGCGGTGAGATAGAGGGTCTGTTGGGCCGCGGCGGGTGGCGGCAGGGGGGGGGGGCTTTGAAGCCTGGTGTGGTGTGAGCGGTTGGGTGCTCTGCGGTCAGGGCGCGGGCGGGCCGGGCGGGCGGCGGGATGTGAGGGGGCGGCGAGATGTGAGGGGGCGGGAATTCAGTGGGCGGTGAGATGTGAGGGTGGTCGGTTATGGGTGTGCGTGGGTCGGCGTGGGGGGGTGGGTGGGGCCGGCTGGGTCCCTCCGGGCCGGGCTGGAGGGGGCGGCGGACTAAAAATCCGCCGCGGGGGCGGGGCCCCCCCGGTCCCGGGTCCTTTTGCTATTGCAAACGGCCTCAGAGTGCATTGTAAGGAATTTCCTTACGTTGGCGCAATATGCGCATGTGTGTCGGTACTTCGACGCCCCCTCCCCGTGAGTCTCGCCGGCGCCTGCCCGGTCGCAGGAGGCGGGGTCACGGTTCCAGGAGGGGCAGGGGGCGCCGTGAGATTCCCGGAGGTAGGGGACCCTGGTGTCGGTGGGGGGGGGCGGGGGAGGAGAGGTCTGGGGGCGGGGCGGGGGAGGTCGGTGTGGGTGCGGGCGGGGATGGATAGGGCGACTATGGGCGTGGTGAGGGCCTCCATGCGGAGCATGTTGATGGCGGTGGGGTCGTGCCAGCCGTGAGGGAGCCTACCGTCCGCGATCCAAGTGAATACCGTCTCGGAATAGCGGCGGACGGTAGCCCAGGGGTGGACGAGATTGTCCCTATGTATGGTGAGGGCGTGGTGGCTGAGTCCGGGAAGGGAGTGGGCGGGGAAGGCGGGGTGAGCCTCGAGCATGCGGAGGGCGAGGGTGTACTCGTCCTTGGTGGCCTCCCCTCGCTTCACCGCCTTCCTCTCCGCCCCCCGCTCAATAAGGTCACAGGGAAATATATAATGGGGCGAGATACCTTTACGTCGACCGGCATTGTGAGTGTCGGCCGAGTCGAGTATCTCGCGCACGGCATCTGCAGCGGAGGTGGCCGAGTGGGCGTGGGCGTCGTGGTAGTGGAGTGGAGGCGGCGCGTCCGAGGGCTGAGAGGCGGATGCCCCTCCCCTGGTGAAACGGAGGTAATCCGAGTGGATGGCCCCCGGGGCCGCCGGCAGGGGCGGCGGAGGCGGGTGGGCCCCCCCCACGGTATGGCGGGCCGCGCGGGGAGGGTCGATGTGCTGGGGCGGCGCCGGCGGGGGCGCGGCGGCCGCGGCGGGGGCGTGGTAGGGCGCGGCTCCGCGCTGATCCCGGGCGTCGAGAATGTCGAGTCTCGCGGTCATGTGCTCCATGGCCGCGACCGTGTCGAGTAATGTGGCCTGCATGGTGCGCCCCCATTCCGAGGGGGGGTCGCCGGGGGCGGTCCGTGGGAGAGGGGCGGCCTGAGGCGGTGATGAAGGGGCGGATGAGTGAGTCGACTCGGTCGATCCTGCCTCTGAGATGCGCTGGGCCTCCCGGCGGGCGGCGCGCCTCCCCCGGCCTCGTGCATTAGGCATGGTGCGGTGCGTGGAGAGTGAAGAGGCCAAAGAAAAGAGATAGGAGGAGCGGAGTCTGTGGAGGCAGGAGGGCGAGTGGCCAGTGGAGAGGCCGGAGGGGGTTATAAGGGAAGGAGAGAGGGGGGGGGGGGGTTATGTAAGAGGGAAAGAGCTGGAGGAGAGAGGAGGGGGGGGAGAGAGAAGAAGGGGGGGGGTGCGTCCTCCCTGACCTCGCATCAAACGCAATGCGAGCATTACGACCAATGCTGGATATTTTTGAGAAGATGATAAACTCTGTATTTACTGCAATATATTTAATTATTCATTAATTAATATGATTCTCCATTTGCGTTAAGTTACGTTAAGTTGGTATAGTCACAATACATGATTTATATTGGACGGACTAAAATCCCGAAATATTTTGTCCCTGGAAATATAAGAAAATACGAATAGACTTCTCTTCTATTGTACCTTATTATGGCTGAAAACTAGTCAGGGGTTTCCTCCCCCGTTTTATTACGGTTGTTAAGCTTTGTTTTGGTTCGGATGTATTTATTGGTCCCTTCCATAGGCACTAGGTGGTGCCATCGTTGTCAGGGTTCTAACCTAATATCTCCAGGTGGCAGCACCGGACAGACAGAGGTCAGTCGGTCGTCTTCTTTTCTAGTTGTGAATCTTCCCGCCCGATGGCACCACCTGCGCGACTGATACTTCATGTCCTTACCGCTAGGAGTCTCACCCGTGTCTCACTGATTGACAGTGTTTGACCACACCACGCCACACCACTCTCACACTACACTCACACCTGCTCACACCTGCGCACACCTGCTCACACTATTCTACATCTATCTCATCCGCGTACCTTCTCTCCCCAACGGTCAAGAATGTCTTCCCGAAGTGTTCTCGACACTAAACGTGTGAGTATTTGACTTATATCCATCTATTTTGTTATTCATCTATTTCGGTATCCTTCTATTTCGGGTTTATGTTAGGTTTAGGGTTTAGGGTTTATTATTTCTTTTCCCGTCTATTATTGCCTGTGAAATTAATTCCGAATCTTCCGTCTTCCGTCGATTTAAATATGTCGATCTATATATGTATATTTATTTATGTAGATTTACAATCATTTATTTAGGTTTGTTCTTGTTTTGTTTTGCAGACTGTGGTTTCCACCACAGCCGAGCAGCGGGCTATTCTGCAACGCTTTTTTGACGAAGGCTTGGTCAGCACCTCCAAGCTGTTCTAGCCGGAGTTGCTGCGAGCTGCAGAGGCCGCCAACATGTCATTGCGGGCAGTCAAGGTTCGGATAAATTAGTCATCCCCCCCCCCATCTCCCCAATTTTTCTCAACTCTTAGTTTTACTGATAGATCTTAAGTCGTGTTTACACGGGAAATTGTGAAGCGATTTAGGCAAATCGATTTATATGAAGCGATGTAGTGGTGCGTTTACACGACCGAGTTTGAAAGTGTGTCGGCGACCGGGAACCAGCCTTATTGAGCCTGTAGCCGGCGAGTACTGCTATTTGTTTAGTCGTCGGCCAGGAACCAGCTGAATCGCTTCACATAAACCACCTCGCGACCTGGTATAGATGAAGCGTTTCATATGAATCGATTCAGCCATAAAACGCCACAGCGTCGCGTTTACACAGCAAATGTGAATCGATCTAGGCAAGTCGTTTTATATGTGGCGTTTTAAATCGCCCGTGTAAACAGGGCTTTAGCTATACTGCGAGACCTGGAATATTTTGTTAGAAAAGAACCAGAGAAAATGCTTTAAAATTAAACGGAGAATCACTATGAAATTTTTAACTGGGTACTGACAGTTCTTTGAACCAAATACAAGTCTTACGCATATTTTGCATTTCTCCCTCTAGGTGCGTATCAGCAACATGCGACGGACTGCCCATGAGCGGGCCTTTCCGGCCGCTTCCATGACTGCTGCCACGGACCCAGAAAGCATGCGTCAGAAGGTCCGGCTGTCCGTGCAGCAGTCGAAGCGCACAACGGGTTTCGACCTCTACAAGCGCTCCACCCAGTCCGGTAAGTTCTTTAGATTTCCTCTCAATGTTAAACTTGACTCGATGTGTTTTTATCGGTTATCAGTTGTCAAGTTAGCGGACCACCATTTCGCTGTTATTATTTACCACATATTACGTACGTAATGTTAAAATTGTTAAAGTTGCTTTTTGGGCGATTTCAAATAAACACTTTGTATGCCTGTTCTGGTACATACTCTAATATCGTTTTAGTATCATAGCTTTCACATAGACCTTCAATGTTGCTCGTACGTAAAAACACTACAAACAATAATTAATTGAATTTAATTCTTAATTCTTAACTCTTCAGCCCCAGGCAGTTTCGCTGAAAAGCAGACTGCTTGGTTGGAGGGGTGGAGGTCGCTTCTGCCCACTGAGCGCGAAGCTTATCAGGACGATGCCCGGCAACTGGCTCAGTTGCACCCCAAGCAGATGACCCGTGAGGAGCGTGTTGCCGCGGTCAATACCTCTTACCACCGTCTGTGCAAGGAGGTATATTAGTGGATCATAATACATCTACCTAATGTGGACCCCGATATGTACTGATGATATCCTTTCAGCCTTGTTTTATATGTCAATTTATTTTTTGCCTCGTTTATAAATCGCTTTTACCTTATTATTCTGTCTGTTATATATTGATCTTTTTTTCTAGCTTCGTTTTCTAGCTTCGTTTAGAATTGCTATTTACCTTGTTAAGGTTTACTTTGTGTGGTTGATTTGTGGGTTTACTTTGATCCAGGCACGCTTGCTGCGCTATCTCAACACAGACGGTGAGGTGGACATGTTGCTGCTGTTCATGAAGTCGAAGCGGGGCAACGTGGACATCTGCTCCGACACTGGCCCTGACTTCTTGGAACAAAACTGGTCCACCTTCAGGGTCTGGTTCCTATGCAACGATGGTAAGTTTTTGCCGAATGCCACTTCTTTGTGTTTCTCACTGGTTGGTTAATATGTTGGTTGTATTTTTGGTTGTTGTTGTTTGGTTGTTGGTTGTTTGTTGGTATGTTGAGAATATATATACAATGGATGTTGGTTTGATGTGGATTGGTTGTTGATTGGGTTGCCGCCGGGTGTGTTTGGTGGTTGTTGTTTGTTGATTGTTGCTGGTTGTTGGTTGTATGTTTGGTGGTTTGTTTGGTTGTTGTTTTTGTTTGGTGGTTGTTGGTTGCTTGGTTTGGTTTGTTGTTGGTAGTTGGTTGTAGATTGTCGGTTGTTAATTTGTTGTTGGTTGTCTGTTTGGTGGTTGTTGGTTGTTTGTTGTGGATTGGTTTTTGGTTGGTTGTTGGTTGTAGATTGTTGGTTGTTAATTTGTTGTTGGTTGTCTGTTTGGTGGTTGTTGGTTGCAGATTTTTTTTTTTTTTTAGCTATAACCCATGAGCAGCATAAACAAACGCAAAACCGCAAAACACAAACACTCCCAAAATCTAAACTGTAGGTTTTGGATTGCTGGTTGTACTGGCTCATTGTTGGGTGGTTGCACCGCATCCCACAACCCACTAAACAACCGCAAAACATAAACACCCCCAAAATATAAACTTATGTAAACTTATGTAAAACAAAAACTAAAGATAGGCTATGTGGTTGTGAACGCATGCTAAATCAAAAAGAATTATATGGCGCTACGGCGCTACACTGGCGTCTCCTAGTGGGAGTTAAGTCACAAAGGAGAGGCGACAGGTGGCGCCACCTAGAGTATATTGGCAGATATAAACAAAGACAGTGTGCGGCAATCTGCTCAGAGAATAAAACAACACCGGACAACACCGGACTGGTGTGGTCCCCTCGATTCGTTCTGACTTGTTTTTATATTTCATTTTTATTGAACCGAAGAGGATGATCCTACATCGACAGATAAGGATAGACGATAGTAATTAGATGAGGCATTGTTTTGTTGTTAAGTTGAGGCCGGCCCTAGGTGGCCCGAAACAACAGAGGACACAACACTAATTTAGCCGCACAAAAGTGGGCGATGAGCAGTTCTCCCCTCTTTATATTATTGTCCAAACATATTTGAATCGTATGGCAGGCCGGAACTTAACCAGATGAATAGGAACCCAATATTTTACTGTCGATAACATAGGGGGTGGGCAGTTGCGGGTGTGGTTCAGGTGCACCCGTGTTTACCGAAAACATTGATGGCGATATAAAAAAAAGAAGTCGGTGGATTCCAACATCTGTAATTTCGACTCAAAATCAATATCTAAAAACATTCGAATCGTATGGTAGGTCGAACAATACGTAGGTGAGCGTAAACACGAGAGTAAAACTTGAGGAAGTTGTTGTTGATGTGCTAAGGGGCCAGGGTGAGCCAGACTTGGACAGCTAAAGTCCACAGCGTGGACTGGTGCACGTAAGAACAGTATGGAGCAGCCACCACTCAGCCGAGGTATGCGGTAACATTTTTAGTAAGGCTGAGTTGGTGGTGATAGTATGCGTTACAGGTGGGATTCCACACCTTGATGAGTGCTGTTGGGAGTGCATCTCAGTTGCTCTCAGAGGCAAAGATAAAACGATTATTACCACAGGTAAAAACTCTACAACTAGTACGGTATGTATAACCAGGCATATAAATTGGAGAAGATATTCTACATTGACATTGGGATCTATGCTGTGTTGAAATGGCAATGAAATCCAGTAAAGACATTGAGTCATATTTTTAATCCTGAGCTGAGCACAAGGCAATCATTGCTATTTGAGAACTATATCATGAGACATGCAGAGAAGTCAGATTTGACTAATGCAATCTTGCAACAGCTGACACTGGAATAGAGCGAAATGCGGAGCAGAGATTTGTTGTCCTAGGTGTAAAAGTAAGACGTCTGAAAACTTTGACTCTCAGGTTTCAAATTACTTTTCACTCTTGCAATTCTCTACCTTTGTCTTCTGCTCATGAGCAGTTGAGCTGGAGACACATTGAGCACCTATTTTCTCGTATGGTTGACATGCTATGGTGTGGTTAATCAGTGGTTCATTGTGTTTGTGTAACATTTTCCTGTTAGTTTTGACATGTATCACAATGACTGACTCTGTCTTCGATTTGTTTATGTTTGGTCAAAACATGCAGTCCCTCACCAGTGATCCCTAGGTGTGTCTCGTGCAATGCTTCGATCACGTCATCTCTTAAAGTTGCATAGTCTGATGGTCTTGAGTTTCTGACATTTTTCTGAGATAAGTATATTAAATTGATCATTATAATCTACCTTAATTTACTTTGAAGTAACTTTTAATTGAAATGGCTACCTTTTGAGATATATGAAATTCAAACATGTGAAAATAATTTTGGCAAACACACCAAAACTTAGATAAAGGATTCACCCGGTACTCAGTACACGGGTGAATTCCAACCCTATATAAAAACGGTCGAAAATGCGGGTCAATGAAATGAGAGCCTAATTTCACAATGTAAGAAGCAACAATTATTCTTTACATATGTCTTATTATTAGCCCGCTACCTTTGAGTTGAAAAATATAATATAATATCTAGTTTAATAAGATTTAAAAGTGAAATCGACAGGCGTTCTACGGCCGCCATCTTGTCTTTTTGCATTCTCTCCCATTTCACCAACTCTGTGCCGATATAAGTATCCATTTGATACTGGAGGCAGGCATTCTACTCCCTGTTCCATACTAAAGCTATTTTCGCCCGTATTTAGACTACATTGTCGTTCACCCGTGTACTTACAAGTACCGGGTGAATCTTTTATCTAACCAAAACTCTGATACCATAGGCTTCTGCAGTAACAGGTTCTATTAAATCGACTTAGCGTTCCCTTCTATGTGGCAACACATACTTAATAAGTGTATCAGTATCTCAGTTGGATATGTAGATTCAAATCTAGATAATTGTTTTGATTTTGAAAATTTGATGCTTCATCGGACTATGCAGCTTTAATCTAGGGGGCACGATGACACAGTTACCCTTCATTACCAGGTTGTTTTCTACTGTCAATTCGTCTTAGTACGGAATGTACTGTCTCAAACAAGCTTCATTACCAGGTTGTTTTCTACTGTCAATTCGTCTTAGTATGGAATGTACTGTCTCAAACGTGTTCGTGTAGTGTCCCACCCATTTTCGATGTGTGTGATTAGCTTGGCCATTGACTCATCAGTTTCATACTCTTTGGTTATTTTACTCAACAGACTTGATGACTGCGCGTCAATCGCAGCGACGCTCCATGTGTTGTCAAATAGGTCATCGTGACCTACTTCGGTACTGAACTAGACGGGATGGCCGATCGAGTTAGAGCATCTGTCTCCCGTGTTGGTAGATCGTGGCTTCGAAGTCAAACCAATTGTAAAGTCTACTGCTCAAATCTGTGGTTGAGTAGGCAGGCTATAGTGAAATCAATACAGGCAAACAGAAAGGAAGAGTATAAAGTGTGAAAGAAGAGAGAAAGTCAAGCCCTCTGGTTTAGTATTTATATGGTACATGGATTCAGTGTAGAGTATCACCCCACCCCATTCTCCCAATGAGAAACAAGCATTCTTAGCTCAACCAATAGGGATCCAGCATGGTTACCAGTGATCTGCCCACCACCACCAAGCTGTGTGGCTCCCCTGGCCATCACCTTCCTTGAGCCTGAGTGTGGAGATCCTGACTAGCAGAGAGGGAAGGGGGTAGGCTCTGAGTGCCCCTTACACACAGTCCTGCCAGCACCACTATGTCTATTTACCTTTCAATCAAGCACCATCAGCACCTACATATACACATACATGCACCTGGTCATGTATACCCGATGAATAATAGAACATTTGCATTCCCCCACCAATGCATTAAATCAGAATATTTTACACAATGACTTAAAAATTTATACTTGTCACATCCTAGCCAGGTGCTCGCCATTATTAGGATAGGGCAAGGACTGGTTGGCTCAGTGTCAGGATAATGTGACTGAGTGGGATGTCAGGTCATGGTGCTGGCGGCCTGGTCATCCAGTGAGGCAGCACTATAAAGTCGCCATGAGTGCGCACTGTCACAAGTCGGTACCCGTCCTGATATGCCCCTGGATGTTGCTAGGATGTAAAACAAACAAACTTCTATACTGTGCACTCTTGATAACGATTCATTGATTGATTGGTGTTTTCTTTACGCTGTGTCGGCAGCACAGGCCATATATATTCATGGCGAGAATTGTTTGTTTTTTATTCAACCATCGCCTTTACATATAATGTAAAAGCATACAATCAGTTATGTGTCAATAGACACATACAAATTTTTAAAAGCTCACAGTCATATAATTAAATAAAATAGATGAAGGAATTAATTAATAAAGATTGTTTTAATGAACTGTATGAGGTGGTACAGACCAGCTGCCCTCAAAAAGGCTAAAATTTCTTCTTGTTTTACATTAGTAAAAAGGTCATGCATGCTGTTTCATGCAATTTGTTAACGTTTTCATCCCACTCATTTTGCCATTTTGATTTGATGTGGGTGGCTATTAGTAGTTTCAGATCAGAGTGGGGTATCAGACACGGCTCAACATCGGCTCAACATCATAGTTCAGAGCCTCCTTCGCAGCCCGATCAGCTCGTTCGTTTCCCTGGATGCCGGCATGGCCAGGCCCCCAACACAAGTGGATATCATATCCATCTGTTGCTAGCTGGTTCATTTTGTCAATGACCTTTGCCACGAAAGGGTGGTCCGTTTTTAGGCCAGGAACTGATTGCAGGCAGGAAAACGAATTGCTATAGATGACATATTTAGTGTAGTTGGATACTTCAATGACAACGGGAGAAGGAGTGCTCGGGCTTCCGCCGTAAAAATCTAGCTCTGATCGGGCATGCGAACGCCAAATTTCTTGCCCTGGCAAACTCCTGCAGCAGCTGCCCGGCTTAGGTCTTTTGAACCATCGGTATACGTGGAGAAGTGGTCTTCAAACTGGTCTTGAATCTCTGCGTACAGTCGTTGATACTCAAGTGGATGTGTCCCAGACGTCCTCAGTTCCGTGAGTCGGAGGATAACCAATGGCTTCCTCAGTGACCACGGGGGATGTTCTGGGACCTGGGTATCCTCCAATACATCCAGATCCAAGTACAAAGCCTCCAAATGAGGTTTCATCCGGAGCCCCAGGGGCCGAATGAAATTTGGCTTGACTTCATACTTGGAGTCATTGTGTGTCTCAAAGTCAAACACACAACTGTATGCAGGATTTAATGCATTTGTTTTTAATTTAACAACATATTGCATGGCCAATTTGGTTCTCCTATTGTCAAGGGATGGTTCATTGGCTTCGACGTATAGGCTCTGAACTGGAGAGGTGCGAAAGGCACCAAGGGCCAAATGCAGCCCCTGATGGTTCACCGTGTCCAGCAGCCCAATATACGACTTCCTTACGGAACCGTATATTATGCTGCCGTAATCTAGCCATGACCGAACCCTAGGTTTGGTACACGGCGAGCAGAACATCTCTGTCCGCTCCCCACTCTGAACTGGACAGCCCCCTCAGAACATCTAGTGCTTTCAGGCGAATCGTCTCCAGCACTGCCTCTGCGTTTCTTTGATTGTTCTGCGAGCGCGAGCCCGCAAAATTCTAAAGAGCGCCAGATTTTCAGCACTCGGTCTCCTGTGGAATCTATGCTGAGCTTTCTTTCATTCCGGGCGAGTGAAGACATGCACGCTATCGGCTGAGAGAATTATCTACGGAAACTATCATTTCAAACGGCACCAAGCCCTCACACAGATTAACAGAACTATCAGTATGTGGGATCATCTCGTGTGGTAGGTGACATGCAAAGAAGACAACTACTCCTACACAGTGCAGAGTTAAGTAAATACTTTCGTTTGAAAATGACCGCGTGACCGCGACCTGCTGTATTATCACCCAAGGCAGGCGAGTAAACATGCGTGCTATCGCAGTGATTTGTGCTGCAGCAATGCTATGTCTATGGAGAACATTTATTTTTGCAAAATAAAGATAAAAGCTTTCATTGGATCGATTAAAAATATCTTAATGCGGGATTGAAGGGGAAGATCTGAAGTATTTGATTTACCCTAAGAGCAATTTTCTCTGAAAGTATTAAAAACAGAGATAATTGTCAAAGTTGGGATATTCTGAGTGCCAATGCCAATGTTAGCCTTACCAGATCATGACCTCAAAAACTATTTTCGCAGAATGAATTCAAGAACTTCCAATTGGCTGATAAAAAAATAGCTGAATGTGAAATTGTAGAGAAAGATCTGAACTATTTTATAGAGACAAGAGAGATTTGTTTTCAAAGCACTAGGAGGCACAAGCTACTGTGATAGTTGCGGTACTTTTAATATTGCCTGTATGACAGTGGCATTTGTTTTGCCCTTAGTGTCATAGTGTCAGTGTAGGCCTCGGAATAACAGTAGTCTCGGGAGAAAGCTCCCCCACCGGTCAGGCAAGAGTCACATTCGATGACCCAGCGGGGGGCGGCAGGAGCCAGATGCCGTTCCCCTTCCTCGCGTAGTCGCGAAACCACTGCACGTCGCGGCGTAGGTCGGGGTCGACGTCGGCCTGTCCGGCGAGGGGCGATGTGCGTAAGCTGGCGAGGATCCTGCCCATGAACTTCCGGGCGGACGGGATGCAAGTGCTGACGTGGGCCAGTCGTCCGACGAGCTGCTGGAGGGCCTTCCGCGTCAGGGTGGGGCGTCCCATCCAGCGCTCGCAGTCCGCCAGGACCTCGCCGAGCTTGTTGTCGGGGATGCGGAGCACCATGGCCTCCGTGTCGAGGTGTATGCCCAGCCAGACCAGCCGGACGGCGGGTGGGCAACACTTATCGGCGTCGAAGGCCCGCATCGCGTCAAGGTACGAGGTCTCGCAGCCGACAAAATCGTCGACATATACGAGGCTGAAGAAGCCGCGCTCTCGGAGCATCCAGGAGATGGCCCCGGTGACCCGCACGCAGGCTGCCCCCGAGGTCCGGCAGCCGAAGGGGAGGGCTATGTCGAGGTAGAGCTTGCTGTCGACCGTGATGCCGAACAGGGGGGCGGAGAGGGGGTCCGCCCTGAGCTGCCTGTAGGCCCGGGAGACGTCCGCCGACCAGCAGAACGCCCCCCGGCCCCGGAGCGTCATTTGCCTGCCGATGTCAGAGACCGCCGGGAGGGAGTAGTGATGGGGGCGGCCTAGGTACTCCTTCCGGCGTATGCCCGAGTTCACGCTCACAGCCTCCCCCGCCGAGTCGGTCGGGACCAGCGGAAGCCGTGACGTCACTCGGGGGTGCCGCGGGGGAACCCCCCCGCCGGCGGCGCGCTGGTTCCAGCGGGTCCAACGGGCGGGCCAACGGGCGGGCCAACGGGCAGGCCAACGGGCGGGCCAACGTGACGTCACCATGGGGGCTCCCCGAGGCACCAGCAGGGCCGGGGAACCCAGGCGGGGTGCCGCGGGCCGTGACGTCATTAAGGGGGGCTCCCGAGGCACCGGCAGGGCCGGGGAACCCGAGAGGGAAGCCGAGTGGCTTCGATACAATTTCAACAAATGGTTTAGTCCGTGGGCAGGCAGGGGGGTCGTGTACAGTGTTGCGGCGGGGTCGTGGTGGCGTGGGTTCCCGCCGAGGGCCTAAAAATCTGAATGGGTACGCTTACCGGTTTTGTACCTGGCCTTCTTTGAGTAGCAGGAAGCTTCGGAATGGTTAGTCACTATCTTCCGTACGTTGGCGCAATACCCGCAGATGTGCGCGAGTTTTTGGGAGCCTTATCCATGAGATTCTCCCTTTGCCGCCTTGTCACAGGTCTGGGGATCCTTGTTCCAGGCCTGGCAGGGGGCGCCCATACTCGTCCGGTCGTACTGGGTTCGGGCGTCCTGGCCGGGCTTTTGTTGATGGGGTTTTCCCGGCTGGGAGGCGGCCGGGGCGGACGTGAGGTGGCTCGCCATGGCGATTATCTCCACTCTCGCGGCATTAATAGCCGCCGAGTCCCGCCAGCCATCCGGGAGGCGGCCGTCCGCAATCCGAGTGAATATCTCCTCGGAGTATCGGCGCACTACTGTCCACGGCAACGAACAATTGTCTTGCGCCACCATTTCTTGGTGGCGTGATAACGCCTCCAGGGCCAATGCTGGGAAGGCACGTTGATATTGGAGGCGCTTCAGGCCCAGGGTATACTCCTCCCGGGTCGCCTCCCCTTTTTTAATTGTTTTTCCCTCATCCCCCCTCTCTACGAGATCGCGCGGAAAGATATATTTAGTCGAAATACCTTTCTTTCTGATCGTCGCTTTTCCGTCCGCCTCTGCGACGATAAGGCACACCCCCTCCTCGGCCGACGACCGGGCGCCCCTTCCGTACGCGTCCTGGTCGTGTTGTCGGTAGTCGGGGAGGCGGGGGCGGCGGGCTGGCGCGTCATCTCGGTGGCGCCTGCTGCAGGGGCGTGGGGGCAGAGACGGGGACGACCAGTCGCTCGCCGGGCTTCTGTAGCGGCCGTCGCGGCCCGGAGCTAGGGCTCACTCTCGCCTAGTCGCGGGGGCGGGGCTCGGAGAAGCCGGTGAGAGTGTTCTGGGCCTGCTGCGACGGACGCTCGGGGGCGACTCGGCCCTGGGGCGGCGTGGGGAGGCGCAGGGAGGCGGGGAGGAACGGTCGCGTCCCTACCGGCTCGCCTTCGTGGTGGCGGCGGTCAGGGCGGCGGTGGCTTCCGCGAGCACCCGGGTCTGCGCCGCTATCTCCTGCCTCTGAGTCGCCATTTCTTGTCTCTGGGTCGAGGCATGTTTTTCCAGCTCGGACCATCGCTTCTCAATTGCGTCGATCGACGCCTGCATCCGTAGGAGGCCGACCGCCTGCTTGGCCTTCGCTGAGGGCTTTTTGGGGCGGACGGACTGCCTCGCCGGCGGGGTCGGTGGCATGGGAGGCCGCTGGGAAGCGCCGCCATCTTGGCAACCGTCCAAGTCGCTCCGGTCAGCTCGCGGTGATGTTGGCGGTTTCCATGTTGCTCGCTTCGCGGGCCTACCTCTCTGGGTCATACATAGCTCGTCGAGTTCGCTACATACTTCTTTCACGTGGGTGACTTTTTAATATTACTCTCCTGCGATGCTACAGATCCTAGGAGTATGTGGGTGGAGACGGGTATCTTAAAGAACAAGCCTGGAGTCTTGCTGGAGCCCGAATGCAGGTGAGATGGGGGGGCCGGGGGGGGGGGGGAGGGCCCGGGGGGGAGATGAGGGGGGGGGGCGTCTCGGGCTTCCCCCGCGGGATCAACCACAATTCGGAAATGATGGGCTGATGTGACCCAGGCCACACGGAAGTGCCGTGAGGAATTCCGGTCAGTTGCAGTACTTGCTAGAAGTAGTGGTGCGGAGGTTAGAGTGCACAGCGACGGCATTGTGATAGATGGTCACAAATTTAAGCATGCTGCCACCCTCCCAGAAAGGTTCTCACTATCCAAGGCTAAAACAGTTGAAATACATGAGGAACTTTACTTCCACTCAGAACACTCATTCCTATCCAACTTCCACCCTTCGCCGATCAGTGATGATAACGCGGTTTATCCAACAGCCGAACACTGCCTCCAGGCAGCAAAATGCCACTTGGCAAACGACAAGGAAAAACTGGGTCAGGTGCTGGCTGCCCAAACACCAATGGAAGCAAAGCGCATCGCGGAACAGATACCAGAATCGGCTGAATGGCGACACAGCAGAGAAGTCATCCTAAAAAGGGTCATTGATCAAAGGTTTGATCAAAATCCTGACTTTTTGTTGTTGTTGTAAATATGGTTTATTCATTGAATAAAGTCTTTTGTCAGCACCGTGGCACTGGTCTTCCAGCCATGTGACAATACAGTTATTTACAATATATGCAGCTAGCCCAAATCAGCTGAAATAACAATATCAAACATTCAAAGACTTACATATGGTATAGTTTGACAATTCACATACAAAAATAGCAGTTATATGTTGTATTCCTACACACTTGATACATACATGTGTATTGATTAGACCTTTACATTACGGAGTGGTTAGGTACATAGTTTTCCTTCATAGGTTTGTATGCCTATCATGTTGTTGGAGTTAACATTTTGAGATGGAGTGAGTGTTAGTAGAATGGTTTGTTTATTCTGTTAGATAGAGTGTGGTTAGCTTATAGGGTTATGCTTAAAAGGTTAATACCTCAGGTGTGTTTTTTGACTACATGAAGTAGTTTGAGTAAGTAGGTTGTTAGTAATGATGGGATAAACAATGCTTGGAGGATTGTATGTTTCAGTCATTTAGTAGTCTAGTACAGACTTTATTAGTGTCTATGTTTGTACAAAGACCCCATAATACCAAGACAGCTCACTCAGCCTGTACTGTGTAATCAAAATGATCAAACCCACCACGTGGTGCGCTGGCCGTTCCCCCGGCTAAACAGATGCCACAATATATGCACAAATGTATATATGAATGTGAAAGCTGTGTGACGATGGCGACGATGATGTGTGCCTGTTCATAGCAATCCGATATTGATGTGTATTCACGCTTACCCGCCTCATGCATGATATAACCGTATGTGTTTACATGTGAAACACCAACCAGCAGCTGGGTCAATCAAACCCACTACAAGGTGGCACATGTGAATTTCCTTGGCCCGCCGCCGCCGTCGTAGCCTTACCGCCCGCCTGCGCGTATTCCGTCGTCGGTGTCCGTCCCGTACTGTAGGCGCCAGCCAGTGTATCGTCTAAATACTAGATTTGCCACCGTGTGCATTTATCGGCCTAAAGTGTATTTATATTAGGTTATTTCAACTACTGGCTGCCCCCTTCGTCGTTAGAGATATTATGAATGTTACTAAATGAATCCAAATATGCGCAGTCCAGCACGAGTTGCTGCCGCTGTCACGCTGCTGTTTTGACTTTATTTAGTGTCCGCTGGTTCTAGCCAAAGTAACACTACGTTTAATTACGTAATGCGTCAGTTTATTAGTGCCCGTCCAGAGGGGTGTAGTAACTTTGCTAGAGGTCCATCCCCCGATTAGGGCTTTAGGCCTCTCAGTCTCATCAGTACAGGACATACTCGAATATAGGTTCCATAGCGGTTAATCTACAATAAGACTGGAGGATAGGAAAGAATGCAAGGAACGTCCTGATTCACCTTTACAAGAGCTCACGATTTATTCTTAACCAAAGACTAACAATAATACCAACATAAATAGTAACGCAGGTCTCCCGTTCCCTCCCGTGTTGTTTCTATGATTTAGTTTAGAATTTTGACCCCAAAAAACCTAAATATCGGTGGAAAACGACGGAGCGTGTAGAAACACGTCCGCCGGGTCTGGCCCCGAACGCCCGAACCCCTCGTTGCTTAGCTAGTCGCTAAGCAACGCTTTACCACCGAGAACCCTCGCGTGCACAAGTGTTAGCAATTTGCGCGCGCACAATTTGGGCGCGCGCAAATGGCTTAGGCGAGTAGGCACGCCCACTTCACTGCTCCCCCAGACGAACAACAAGAATTGATGTTCGTCTAAGAAGAGAAAAGTGGGCGGAGCTACAACGGTCCACGGGTGTAGCACATTAAACAATAATAACAGACCTGACCGTCCCCTGGCGCGTTCAGTGAAAATATCGCTGTCCGTGCCAGGGCGCAAAAAGAAACTTCTCGTTGTGTTATTTGATTTCCCAATGTCAATATTAATTTAACCAAAAAATACGTGCGTCTAAGTACGTATATAAATTTTAATAACCAAAAATATAAATACGTCCTATTAGATACGTATATATATTTGTTATTTTTATTTATTTTTAATAACCAAAAATACGTTCACGTATGTACGTATTTATATTAAATTGAAAGAGACAACGGGCCTAATGATAGGATACCCAAAGATACGTGTGCCTAAGTACGTATATATTTATATTTCCAAAAATACGTCTTTTAAGCACGTAAAAAAAATCTTTCTATTATTATTTTTTTATAAACAGACGCCAAGGCGCCTAAGGCTCTCTAAACATACATTATATGTGATAAGTGCTTGGAGTTATGCACAGTAAGGCCTAGAGTTGTGCGATAGCGCAATTGCATATGCAAAGTCGTGGTATATTTAACAAGTGTATTTAGGAATGCATTTAGGTAGAACGCAAATTGCACACCCATATAGTTCTTCAACCGTAAACACGGAAAACGCGCCAGAGCGCAAATATGTGCCTATCACAAATTTAGTGGCGATTTCCTTTTTAATTTACAAAGAATATTAATTAAGATTATGAATATGCTCATTAAGGATCATAGGCCTAATGGCAAACAGAGAAATACAATAGTAATTAATTAAAATAAAATACAATCTCCTTTCGAAGGTAACTAAGGAGAAAAAGCGTGAGCTCGCTTAAGATTAACAACGTGACGCTGTAGCCGGCCGCTCGGGGCCGACGCTTCCGCGCATAACATCCAACATGTCGGCGGTGTCCTGATCAAACTAATACATAAACTGCCCTGCCCTGGAACACCGCCGACCTACCTGGATCTAGCCCCCAAAAATACTCCTGGGCGGACTTCTCGGGGGAGCGTACGTAGAATGGTTGCTGCTGGCCGGAGATATCTTCTTTCGATGATTCGTAGCGCGAACAGGAACTTTTAAAATTAACTACAATAGGGGATTTCACAGCCGATACTCCAAAGATGGAATATCGCTTATGAATATCCAAACTATACATTCCGAAAGCCTCTGCGCATTTTTCTTGCGCCGAGCATCACCCCACAGGAATATGGTTATGATGTTTTTTTGTTTTTTTTAAATTGATACGTATGTTTCTTTAAATTACTGAACGCCACTGCGCATTTTACTCATGTTGATTGATCAAATCGTGGGCTAAAAATAATGGGGAGAATACCAAGATGAAAGCACAAAAAAAAATTAAACTACCAAAAGTAATAATTAAATTACACCCTGCAGCCACGTACTGAACTGAACGATTCATCATGAAGAGATTGGTCGGTCCAGTTCAGGGCAAATTCTACGAGGCTGCGGGTTGTCATTGCCATAAAATTACAGTGGAGGAAGCCCTGATAGATTCGACGTCTCTGCATCTGCAATACAATGAGTTGTTACACATACATAGGCCTGGCTGTAGGATCACCCTTCAGGGGAACAAAACCCCGCTGACAGCGAAATGCTGGATCAGTGGGAGCGGTCCTTTTCCCATCTACAAATTCGTAGAATATACTCTGCTGAAATATGTGTGTGCGCGCAATGCGTACTCGTCCCTGGCCAAAAATCATAGGTGGATTTCCTTCCTCGCCTATATGTGCCTATCACATAGCTTAGTATTCGGCGAGACAAAAGGGAAGGGCACATTACTGGCGACCGGCGGGCCCCGTATATAAAAAATACTCCCGACCGGATCTTACTATATGGGCACCGTACAGTTAGATTGTACTCCCGACCGTAAAGTCACTGTGGGCACCGTAAGCTGTGGTCCCGTACCACGCTTACTCCCGACCAGGCAATGGTCTCGCCACGCGCATCCGTATTGTGGGACCACCAAAAGATTTTATCCAATAAACAGCAAAACTGCGTGCCTTATGCAGAGAGCAGGCTGTAGGCCGTAGTCCTGAGGACCCTAGGGGCGTTCCTGAGCCGCGCAATTAAATGCGCGCACCATGGCTGCGAGCATGCAAATCGCGCCTACTCGGTCAATTTCTACTTGTATATGAAAAGCTACTTCAAAAGGGGTGGGCCATGCCAGCTATCGGTGTTACGGCTATGGCATAGGCCCACATGAAAAAGGTTACTGAATACCACGGGGAAAGCACATTGCAAATTTTATCTTTCCTCCCTTTAAATATGCTATAGCATCCCTGCCATCCCACAGCCAGTCTAATTACTCAGTAATTTTGGGCGATCGCCCGATAAAGTGGATAACATGTTTGCGCTAGCGCGCGTCTAAGTAACTGCCCGCCACACAAGCATAAGGCGTTGGAAGTGTATTTATTGGTTAGGTTAAGTCAGTTTAGTTCAACGTCGTCGACAAAAATGCGCACCGGCGCGTCAACGTACGCGTTTTACTCGCCACGATATGTGTATGCAGATACAGCATTTTTAGGAAACGTGACCATCCTATTATTATTTTTAACACAGATTTAATTTTAGTTATACTGGAAGGAATAAATTCCATGGTTCCCAGTTGTTATTTTATTTTTAACGTCTAAATCTCGATTAGCATTTGCTAACTGGAATATTATAATATCAATGTTCATGCTGAACTAGTATGTTAATATGTCTGTCCATATTCATTATTTACTTTAATATTAGATTGAATGGTAGGAGTATGTTCCGCAGCACAGGGTATGTGTTTTTTACTCTTAAATGTTGACAGTTAATCAAACCCTTATCGAATATAGTGAGAACATTTACGCAAATTTGGAAGAGGGACTATAAAACGGACTAAATTATTTTATGCTATGGCGACTCACATGCTGATGCCCTCAGAGGAAATTGGTTAATATATATCTGTGCTGGGGAAACGCCCACTCCCACAATACATATTGAAAATCAACAGGTACTGTCGTACCCACGCGCAAAATGCGACGGCGCGATTTCCGCGTACGCGTAATACCTCTTCTTTTTCTCGGATAACATAATAGCTAATATATATACACGTATGTACAGAGTACTAACTTTAATGAAGTTTACTTTAGTTTTTACTTTTATCTCTAAATTCGCCATATTATAAAGTATACAGAATGGCTATGAACTAAGCATTTTCCCCATAGGAGTAATTTGCAATCCATATTTTTTGGTTGTATTATATTTTTTTTATTTTTTTATTTTTAATTTGGAGTAGTAGCACCTTAGTACTGGTATTTTTACCCTAGGCCTGATCTAAATGGGTGAGGCTTGGTCGGGACAATTCGACATTCGTTTTTAATGAACTAAGGATTTACTAGCGTATAACTTTGGAACATAGATTTTGAATAATGATCTTCCGTGACGTTAATAATTTGGAATATATATTTTTTTTTTACTAATTACGAATCCCTCATCCCCCATCAGGCCTAGAGTTGTTGGTACTTTTACATATATATGTTTATGAGTACATTATTATTTATATTCTATTTTTAAAGATCCCAATTATAAAGGTACCCATTAATAAATAAATTTCCTACTACCTAGCTGTTGCCCTCAGAGAAAAAGAAAGCCTAACTAAATATAATCGACGATTTTATTAAACATAGCTGATTCTCTGTTTTAAGGAGTTGTAATCTATTTAGTTGCGGTGTGTGAAAATATATGTAGTTGTAAGCCTAAGTAACATAAGTAATTTACGCCACCCCCCGAGGTATATATAGGTGCCCCAAACGATACCCGTGGTGGTGCCCAGGAGTGTTTCGCGAGGGTACGTCTTCCAGGTCCACGCTTGCCACGCCTTGGTTGCTGGGGGTGGGCGTGGTCCTGGAATGCGCCTTTTGTTGCCCCCGCGAAACCCGCGCATGTCTCTTGTTGGTAGTTGTGGCTCCCGGACACAGTGTATTTGTGCGTTAAAATGTGTATGAAGTGTAAAGGAAAGAGATATAACATTAATACATAATTAACAGAGAATCAGGCTATTTGATATAAATTATTATTTTTTTAGTATTATTTTATTTTAGTACCAAATCTGGAATTCTAGATGATCTTATCGAGATACCCCCAGATTTTGAAGATTTTTATTGAAACATTATTTAATAATTTAGATTTACTATAATTGTAGGCGCAGCCTACATAACGGATACATACGCTTGTATGCGTTTATAGTGACTATAATTGTAGGCTCAGCCTACATAACAGATACATATATTTGTATGCAATAATTTATTGGTCTCATTGACAATAATTATGGTTACGTATAAATAAATATTTTACGTAGCAGACATAGGCCATACCTATCTAAGGTAGGCTGTACCTCTCGTACAACGTTTAAGGTATATAAATATAAGGTGTTTATTAATAATATATTTATTAAATATTATTAAACTTATATTATATATTTATGTATATTAGGTGACCCGTATGATATATGTGGGTACGCCTAACATGCGAACTAAGATGACTTAGTCGTTAGGAAAGATGACTTAGTCGTTAGGAAACCGGCGGATCCGGTGGTTTGGGAGGAAGCGGGACGTCCTCCTCCCCACTGTTGGGAACGTAGTTGGCCGCGTATTCGACCAACACGGCCAATGGATCCCTACCGCCATCGGCTCGTCGTCGCCGATGGTGACGTCGGAAGATGCGTCCGAGTACAAACCCTCCTCGTCGGAGGAAAACACCAACGGAACGTCGCTAAGGGGGGCGAGCCCATCGGCGGGTTCCGGCAAGGAAAATGGCGACAAGGCAGGCAGGTCGTCGTATGGGGCCTCCATCATAGCCGAGGAGGTGGATGGTCATGCTGGCGCCTGGATAGGCGTATGCACGTCTACGGCCACCGGTCGTGAAGATTTGGTGGCCTCAGGAGTTTTCGCCGTTAGGTTAACGGCGGCAGCAAATTGCGCCAAAGTAGAATCGATGCTACCTGGCACTGCAATTTCCACCGCGGGTGTCTGTTTAGGACTCTTCCGTGGTGGTAAAACCTCCGGGCTAGCCACAGTTGACTTGCCTTTTGGCTTGGACGTTTTCCCTTTATGGGAAACTACAGGAGATGTAGTCACCTTGGGAGGCACGCATGGTGCTCGAGGAACTGTTTTGTAGCTCCCCGGTAGCCATTGTGTAACAGGTGGCGGCACAGGAAGAGCAGCATCTTTCCCTTGCGTCGTCATTGGAGGGTCACCTGAAGCGGTGACCGGCGCATTTTGCGCCTCCAAGTTGCAGTAAGCGCGAAGCTTAGACTGCGAGACCCCCGATAGGTCCAAGGAATCGGGGTCTCCATCCCACTGGAGAGCAGGCATCCCGAACGCGAAGCTGAACGCCATGTTCATCTCCTCGTATTTCCGCAGCTGCAATTCATGCTGCATCCTCATGAAGCGGTATTTATCTTCCGCTTCCTTGGTTTTGGCCTGAGCCTCAGCCAGGGATTTCTGGAAATCCGCGTTTAATTCATCGTAGATGGTCTTGGTGTAGTTCACCTTGACGGCATCTAACCGATTCATCCAGAAGGTGGCCATGGGGCCCACCATATGCATAAAGAGGTCCATGGCCTCCGTGGACTCCGTGCTGGAGTCTCTTTCCAACGCCTTCTGGACGGGAGGCGGTAGGCACTGGTAACGTTCTACCAGGCGCTTCTTTGCCGCCGGAGATAAATCCGGCGTAAACTGAGTCCCTGAACTCGTGGCTTCCTGCTGGGGAGGTGGTGCCATCTCTATAGCCCGGCGTTTTAAGTCACGTCGGACTGAAGCAGATATGGGTCCTACTGTAGGCAGGGAAGGATCCAATGGCTTAGCGTGCCTACGTGGAGCAGGTCTGCTAGGCTGTGCTGATGTAGCAGCAGCGGCGGGGACGGGTTTATGTGTGGCCAGGCGCGCACTTTCCTTTTCCCCATACTGCTGTAGTTGGACACCGCGAGCGATTTGCTCAGCGGTTCTCTCCAGAGGTGGATCGTCCTGGGTACACTCCACCACGGCTGAGGCATAGGAAATGCCTTCTTCTGTTTTCCCCGCCGTAAAGGGGCGGGGATCAGGCTGCTGAGGACGTCCATTGTGACGTTTCTGTCCTCGGCCAGCAGGCTCATTAGGGCGGTTGATACCAGCCTCCCTGTCCTGCTTCATCTGGAGACGGCGTCTACAGGAGGAGAAGTACTGTTTCTCCCCGTATGTAGCCCCGCCGTACAGGCTCACAGCAAGGGTGTGCGCCGATCTGGGTAGTCGCAATGTCTCCCCTGGAGCTTGCCGACCACGTTGTACCCTAACTTCAGGTTGGTAGGTGTACCGGCATTTAGCCGACAGGGAAGGGTCTTTTGCCACACGCGCCAGTTTCCTGATGGTGGACTGGGGGCGCTTATGACCCGTCTTGGCGCAAACTCCGTATGAGAGGAGATGTCTCAACATTAGCCCTCTTCTATTGGTCGAAAAGTGTTTTCCCGTCGACCGGGCGAATGAACAGCCGGTCCCACGGTGTTCATCACACAACCATTTAGGGACCGTGTATAGGTGCTCCTCGCAGATGTGACGAGCTAGAACGTCCCACCGCTTATAACGGCGGTTGGGATTCTTTAGATTTTCCGGCATCGCTGTACGGCGTTGCACGAAATACTTACAAAACAAGCATTTGTCGTAAGGGCGGAAGGTATGCCTCACAAACTTCAAATGCGATATATCATGCGGTCTATACAAGGACTTAGTTAACCCATGATCTGCCGTAATGATGTTATGCAGCTGCTGCACATATGGCTGAAGGCCGGATTGATTATCATCTACCCAGTCTTCTACATCGGAATCCTCCCCATTGTCCCGAACAAGAGGGGGGAGGCGCAATTTACTTCTGCCCGTCGGTCTAGGTTGCAACATGTACATGGCCAACCTATGCTCGGGGCGTGGAGGATCGAAGTACCTCGCGTTCATTGCAGATTCCTGCAACATACCTAATTCTGCCGCCTTAGTTATAGGGACAGAGCCAAGAGTGCGCTTATTATATACGCAATTTACGGATCGGGGGTACCGATCAGGGATGGTAGCAGCAGGGATATCACTATCCCATTTTAACTCACCCGTCTCCAGGCGCTCCAGACGAAGTGCCATCGTTCCGTACTGGGGATCCTTAGTCGGGTCGGGTTGAGGAGAGCCCTCGTCGTCCGACTCGTACTCCCTAGCCAGTGCCTTCAAGGCGACGGTAGGTGGCGCAGATCCCTCCGCCCCGGCTGGGGAAGGGTTTCGCTTTGCCACTCATTGAGACGTCCGCCTATGGGGTGAACGCCTATGGGCGGCTGCAGCAGAAAGTCGAGAATTATTAGTCGACTTACCTGGAGATGAGGGGGGAAGCTCATCATCCGTTTCAGTATCCTTCGGACGCCTGTTGGTGACCAAAGTGAATTCCCCCTCAGTTTCCATAGGAGTGACATGAGGGGAGGTTGTCCCGCTGTTGGCCCATGACTGGGACACAGGGTTACTACAGTAAGGAACCTTGACCGTAGCCGCGGATCCCTCTTCTATCACAAGTGATAGTTTATGCTTCAGCCTACGGGCTGGTGGAATGAGATTCCAATCGGTCACCGTGAAGACTTTTATGTCTCCGGTGACACCATCTAGTACGTTGCATACTTCAGGGTTTTCCTCGGGGCCCTTACCCGACACTCCTGCGGCGGAGGTGGCCGATTCCATACCTGACCGCCTAAGCGATCAGGCCTGTCCCAGGCTACCACCCGATAGAAAGCGTCGAGTTTTTTTACGAATTTAAAGAATTAGCCAACTAGTCCTAAAATGCGCACACCGACGATCCTTTTCCCAAAAAGGTGGAAAACCACCAAAGGGAAATCTCGACCTATAGAAATAGGTCGAGAAAATCGATGATGCCGCAGAAATTGGAAAAAAAACAGAAAGGAGAGTCTTCACTCAGTGGGTACCTTGTGAAGACTAACCCTAATCAAAACGGCCCCGCCAGACAAGCGGGCGCGGCCGCGCGTTCCCCTATCACCTTGTCCAATGGCAAGCCTGCGTTTAGGCGGGAACCACGCAATTAGGTCACGACGAACCCGACCTCTCCATGGCGACGGATCGCCTTACATATAACGACTTCATTCGTGAGATTGAGATCGTGAAATGCGCCAACTTTTGATATTTTAGATGATAGCAATAACTTATAAAAGAACGATTAGTGGCGCTAATCGCTTGTCAGCGCAATATTTGTTTTATTACAAGGTGATGTTCAACACGTTACAAAAAAGTGATTCCCAACTCCACCTGTTCGCGATGTCAATAATTCAGTTGAATTTGCGCCCCTTATTTTCTAGATATATATATATATAGGGACTACGGTGGTTAATAACATCACGAATAAAGGTGTCGGGGAGCTGGAACCCGTGATTATCTCTTTGCATATCTACCATATATCCCGCACCTGAAAGATGGCATTATTATATTAATAAGGATATATTGTTGATACGCCAATAATTTTTCCTGTGCGCAAAATGCGCACGCGCAATTCCCGTACGTAAACATGGCACTGAGCCAAATGGGGCGTTAGCCCTGCTGTAACTCATATGATACCTAATTGCTGATCAGCCGTCGAGTAATTTAGATTTGATATCTTAACTCTTATTCTCGAAGTATTTGAGCTATGCCGTGTCTCCTTACACAGCTAAAGCTCCATTCGCTACGGCAAACTAGGATAAAGGTTGTCCAAAGCAACACAGAACAGCGTGACGCCACCAGAATCGTGTGGTGACGGACCGGAAGGGATGTCACATCGAGAGTGTCGGGAGCTGAACCACCATCCTTTGAATATTTAAGCGCGAAATTTACATTTGTAAACAACAAACCAACATGAGGGTGTCAATTGTGTGCGATTCGCGCGGCCGTGGGCTGGAAGGAAGCGTCCAGCGATTGCTACCTCATCATGAGGTTTACGTTCACCTCAAACCTGGCAAAGGCTACGTGGAGGCTATGCGGCTGTCACTGCCAGAAATACGGTTAGTACTCGATGCTGAATAATTTGTACTGTTTGTGGAAAGGGGCGCAAATTCCGTTGTGAAGATGTAAC